>CM069135.1:89593026-90003026 GCA_035221665.1 Okamejei kenojei
CTTTAATTTATTTTTCCACTCCATCTACTGCTCCATATGTCTCTGGAATCTGCCTTTTTTTCCCAAGGCTCATGTTAGTATAAAGCAATTGTCTAGGATGTGTAAGAATTAAGTATCCCATCATTCAGGCTAGACATGCAATTAGAAGAGTTGCACCAATTTCCACGGCTGAGACCCTGTCACTTTTATTTATCCTTATTTGCCTGCATTTAGGGGATTTTATGGTTTTAGGCCAACTGTGCGTGTGTGTGTGTGTGTGTGTGTGTGTGTGTGTGTATGCACACATACTCACACACATATACATATACACACATATACATATACATACATATATATATATGTGTGAGTGTGTGTGTATACACACACACGCACATGCAGTTGGCCTTAAACCCTTAAACCATAAAATCCCCTAAATGCCTACATATATATATATATATATATATATATATATATATATATATATATATATATATACATCCGCACGGACATATAGATATATATATATATATATATATATATATATATATATATATATATATATATATATAGGGAGAGAGAGAACGAGGAAAAATTGTGGCAGTGATTTGGGGGATGGGACATTGTAGTGCAGAGGGAAAGGGAAGTGAATCATTTGTCAGTTAAATTGCAAGCTTGACGTGCAAAATAATGTAGATTGTGAGCTTACATTATGTGCACAGTGATGGAGCTTAACCCTTTCCATGCTCCCAGTACGACAGTGAACAGAGGTTGCACCATCTATACTTAAAGACAGGCCTGGCTATTTAGCAAAGATAGCCAGCAGTCTAGCATACTATTTGTACGGGCCTAATGGATTACAGATCCCCTGAGAGCTAATTATCATCTTTAAATTTCTTTTAATTTTGATCTCTGAATCATTCAACATACTCATGTGTTAGTGGACCAAATCACGTGCTTTCTTATTTGTACATTTTATACACAGCAGAATTTTATTGTAATGTTAATGGTTGGTCAGTCTATGTTCCTCTGTGGAATTGTTGACTTACATGTGCATGTTGAGTGTGTGATTTAGTTGTGTTTAATTTAGAGATACAGCGCGGAAACAAGCCTTTCGGCCCACCGAGTCCGTACAGACAAGCGACCTCCACACATTAACGCTATCCTACACACACTAGGGACAATTTATACATACAGCAAGCCAATGTACATCTTTGGAGTGTGGGAGGAAACCGAAGATCTCGGAGAAACCCCACGCGGTCACGGGGAGAACGTACAAACTCCGTACAGGCAGCACCCGTAGTCGGGATCGAACTCGGGTCTCCAGAGCTGCAAGCGCTGTAAGGCGGCAACTCCACCGCTGCGCAACCGTGCCGCCCTATTATTGTGTGATATTATGCATAGATTACGTGAAAGCATTAGGTAAGGGTTGAAGGAACATTACCTCTTTATGGATCCAGTATTTACTCCCAACTTTATCTCCTAACTTGCTTGTTCCAGACATACAGTAGCAGATCTCTCTCCATCACAACGCAGGCAATGAATGGTGGAGGGGAGGGGAGTGCCAGGGTACTGCAATGGGGAAGGGTACACATCCCGAGAGGAAGAATTTGAAATAAAATTGGTAATTATTCTCCGTACAGACAGGCGATTTAGTATTTTTTAATTTTAATATCTGGAAAATATGTAAGTGATTAATTTTCTACAGATAGATAGATATAGTATTTGATTCACTTCAAATTCTGTTCTAAATGTAGCATGGGTAAAACGTTACTCAGCTTTACTAACTAATTGCATTTTTGTCCACAAATCTATAGAAAGGCCAAGGAAATATTTACATAAATTAACCTTTTGACATCATTTCCCTTTTTTATCAATACTTACATTTAAGCAAGGCACCTTGGTAAAATGTTCCTCTTCCATCACGTACTCCTCTGCCTAGATCTATGTGTGGATTGCTGTCAGTGTTGTAGTTGGCCATAACCGGTGGACATGCTGTCTGTTTGACCGGCACTTGCCGCCAGATGGAATTACATCGATGAGATTCAAGGCCGGTTCTTAATTGTAGGAAGGAGTCTGAAGAAGGGTCTCGACCAGAAACGTCACCCATTCCTTCTCTGCAGAGATGTGGTCTCCCTCACTGAGTTACTCCAACATTTTGTGTCTATCGCCAGTTCTTATTCGATCCTTGTCTGTGGGCTTGCACGTGAAACGAGACTGAATTATTTTTGGACGCAGGCAATCTTTCTTTTGGATTATTGGATAGATATCCCAGAGATAATCTGTCGAAATATATTATTTGATTTGGTAATCCCATTATAAAAATAATATTCATATTTAATGTACATCACTGCAATCAACTGTTCCTGCAGGCACCTCACGCCCGTTCCCTTGAGCGTTGGAACAGATTAAATATACCTTAGGTACTTTAACAAGAAAATTATGACACCGATGTGGGAAGATTACGGGGGTTGAGGAAAAACTGCATTTTTGAAAAGACTGGATCCATTGCAACAGAATAAATTTATTTTACATCTGAGAAAGTTAAGGATTTATGAGATGCATCAAACCGGGCTCAGTTGGATGTCAGTTGTATGAAGGAAAGTTCAAGAGAAAAGAAAAGCCTGGCTCCCACACAACACAATAGAGAAGGTTCAACTGCTTTTCACAGAGTGCACATGATTGAGCTTGGACCTGCACGATGTACGCACAAGGTGGATTCTTCTCGCGGCCGACTGTGCTGAGCATCATGTCACTGAATACGAGTCAGATGATAGACTACCTTTCACTTTTGAATTAATTTATTAAGGAGCATCCAAACCACTTTAGCAGATTAATCTCAGCTCTCCCTTAAATTGTCAGATGCATTGATAAAAATCCATGTTCTTAAACAAATTCCATGATTAGCTAGGCATTTTCTGGAAGGAACACACACAGAAGTTGAGATAATACTACTCCCACTGTGATGTAATTTTTGTCTTCAATGTGTTAGAGTTTCATTACTTGTGTGTTATTCCCATGTCCACACTGTATCAGTAGTTCAGTTGTTTTTAGTTTAGAGATATAGCGAGGATGCAGGCCCTTCGGCCCACTGAGTCCTCGCCGACCAGCGATCCCCGCACATTAACACTACCCTACACACACTAGGGACAATTACCTTTTTTGCAATTAAATGAGCAAATTAACCTACAAGCCTGTACATCTTTGGAGTATGGGAGGAAACCGAAGATCTCGGAGAAAACCCACGCAGGTCACGCGGAGAACTTACAAACCCTGTACAGACAGCACCTGTGGTCGGGATAGCACCCGGGTCTGTGGCACTGTAAGGCAGTAGGTTTGCCGTGCTGCCTCGTGCAGTAATTATTTCTGTTCGGATACCTATTTTCTTATAAATAATGATAATAATGAGAAAGGGTAAACCAGTTTATTTTTCTCCCATTTACAGGTTCTAATAAACATTTTATGTGTTTATGCTCACTGTTATGTATTCCAGGTTAATTTATGGCTTTCAGATAAATATGAAATAACTAAGTAGATATCCAGATATCCATTTACAGTATATCAAAGTATTTGGGACTTACCACCCTGCAGTGGTTACACCTCTCCCAGTTTAGGGAGTCATAGACTTACAGAGTGATACAGTGTGGAAAGGCCCTTCAGCCCAACTTGCCCACACCAGCCAACATATCCCAGCTACACTATTCCCACCTGCTTGCGCTTGTTCCATATCCCACCAAACCTGTCCTGTACATGTACCTGTCAGAGTTTAGAGAGTTCATGAAAACAGGCCCTTCAGCCCACCGAGTCTGCGCCGACCAGCGATCTCCGCACACTAACACTATTCCACACACACTAGGGACAATTTACACATACACCTAGCCAGTTAACCTACATACCTGTACGTCTTTGGAGTGCGGGAGGGAACCGAGGATCTCAGAGAAAACCCACGCGGTCACAGGGAGAACGTACAAACTCCGTACAGACAGCACCCGTCGTCGGGATCAAACTGGGGTCTCCAGCACTGCAAGCGCTGTAAGGCAGCAACTCAACTGCTGCGTCATCGTGCTGCCCTGGTCTGTTCTGCAATAACTACCCAAAGTGCATTCCCTCTATTCAGCATAAGATCCTCCAAATTAGAGAGATGGATCATAACTATTCTTCGTACATGACCTTTGCTGGAAAACTGTGATAGAGACAGAAGTCTGAAAGTACTCATGCCATGTGGAGGGAATAATGTCTCCACGGCCCTCTGGTAACAAAATAAGTTCTTGACGATGGAATCTCCTTTCTCATCGCAGGTGCAAAGGGCACCAGCTTCTGGCCTAATATATATTGGATAACTGACGCAAGCAGTGTGTAGCACAGTGTTACAGTAAGCATCCAGTGTGTTCTTTAGTTTTAGTTGTAGAGATCATTCACCATTTTACACTAGTTCTGTTATCCCACTTTCTCATCCACCCGCTAGGAGCAATTTATAGAAGCCATCTTTGGGAAGTAAGAGGAAACTTGAGCACTCAGAGGAAATCCACAGGGTCACAGCGAGAACATGCAAACTCCACAGATAGCCCCTGAGGTTAGGATTGAGCTCGGGTCTCTGGCGCTATGAGGCAGCAACCCTACCAGTTGCTCCACCGTGCCCCCCAAGAAAAATATGGAATGCTTCACGAACTTGCCTGTCATCCTTGCACAGATTCTCGGCGCGGACTCTGTGGGCCAAAGGACCAGTTTCCATGCTGTTTCTCTAAACTAAACTAAACTAAACTGTAAATGAAAACTTTACAAACTCTTAAGTGTACAACATCTTTTAATGATAGCACTGGGTATTACACACACCTTCAAGCACCGGCTACATTTTTCCTACTGAGGGGAAGGCGTTATGATTGATGTTAACTGGGCGGGGTTAATGGGAGTGAGGTAACTATATTATTGGTTGCATATAAACCATCTACATCCTTCCCCTTAGAAATAAAAAAAAACAGATTGTTGTCACGACAACCGAATTAAACAGCAGAATTAAACGAAATCGCCGTAGCGAACAGGCGGCTTACTGATCCTGCCCGAGCGCGTACGAATGTCTCCCCCTCCCCCCGAAAGAGCAGAAGAAGCAGGAGGACGCAAGGCAGCCGGGGAACCAGGGAAGGGCATTGGGGTGGGAGAAACAGGAGAGGGAGAACCGCGATCGGCAACAGGGGACCCGCGCAGAGGGGAACCAGGCGCCCGCGACGGGGACCGAGGCATGCAGGGAACACCAGCCGGGGCGGCAGCCGGCTGCTGATAGGAGAGTGGAGGGGCATAGGGCCCAGGGGGCTGCGGCTGTGGCTCATTAACCGCAAGCAGGTGTTGTCGGCTTCTTCGGTAGATGGAACCCTCACAGTCGACCAGATACGAACGAGGTGAGTCGGCCACCCCAACCACGGTGGCCAGACGGTAGTGCCCACTGGCGGTCTGCAAACGAACAACCTGTCCGGGCAACAGAGGATCGAGTGGTCTGCACGACCGATCGTGGGAACGCCGCTGGCTGTCATGTTTCTCTTGAATTCGCCTCTGCACGGAGGCGGGCTCCAGCACCCGAGGTTTCAGCTGGCGCTGGGCAATCGGGACGGTGGATCTGGTAGTTCTGGACATCAGACGCTGAGCAGGGGACCCCATGGCCGGATCCCTGGAAACATTCCTGAGGTTCAGGAGATCCAAATACAAATCAGAATTGGATAGTCGCGCCTGTTCCATCAGAAGCTTGGGCGCTGCGGACGGCCCGTTCTGCTAGGCCGTTGCTCTGTGGGTACTCTGGGCTGCTGGTGAAATGCACGAAGTTCCACTTGTCGGCAAAGCTTTTGAATTCTCGGCTTGTAAACTGCCTGCCGTTGTCAGTCTGCAGCCTGACCGGGGTCCCAAAAGTGGAGAAGTGTTTCCGCAGCTTGCGGATCACCATCTCCGACGTGAGGGATGTCAGCAAATCCACTTCGAACCAGTTGGAGTACGAGTCGACCAGGACAAGGTAGTGGTTACCACGCCACTCGAATATGTCGGCAGCCAGCGAGGACCAGGCCAAAGCAGGGGCAGGCTGTTGCAGCAGGGGCTGTCGCTGCTGGTGTGGAGCAAGACTGTTGCACGTGGAGCAGGCAGAAACTCTGTCTCGGATATATTTGGCCATTCCAGGCCAATAGAATTGGCCACTGAGCGTGGGCAAGCGTTGCATCGACCCCAGGGTGTCCGCTGTGGGCTGCACAAAAGTAAAAGTCAAACAGGGAGGACGGGACCACAACTTTATGTCCCTTGACGATAACGCCATCCTGGAGCACCAGTTCGTCGCGGACCAGGAAGAAAGGCTGTGCTTCAGATGGCGCGGCGGAGCGCTTTGTTGGCCACCCTGCTTTAATCACCGATGCAAGCTGCTGCAAAGCCGGATCGGCAGCGGTGTGCTCGGCCAAAACCTGTAGCTGCTTGGTGGGAATAAAGTTAACGCCCAGTACGAGCAAGTCCTCTGTTTTCGTAGGGGTGGCGAGCGCAGGAGGTACGCGGGGCTCGCGACAGGGTGTCCGCAATGTGCATCTCGGTGCCCTTCTTGTAGATTATGTCAAAGTCGAAGCGCTGGAGCTGCAGCATCATACGCTGCAGCCTGGCAGGGGCAGCGTGAATCGGCTTGTTCAGGATTGTCACCAGTGGCTGGTGGTCGGTTTTCGACCGTAAATCTGCTGCCGAACAGGAAGTCTCTGAACTTGGAGCAGGCGAACACCACCGCGATGCAGCTCTTTCTCGATCTGAGCGTACCGCTGCTCGGTGTCCGTCATGGTGCGGGAGGCATAGGAGACGGGATGCAGCGATCCATCGACAGACTGAAGGCAGGCCGCACCCAGACCGAACTTGGAAGCGTCACAGGTGACGGTGATGGGGCGACCCACGTCAAAGAACCGCAACGTCGGAGTGCTAATCAGTTTCGACTTGAGGCGGTCAAAAAGCCTGCTGTGTGATATGGGAGCCAGGCCCAGGCGATATCCTTTTTTGTCAGCTGCCGCAGGGGAGCACTCGGCTCACTGAGGTTTGGTATAAACTTGCCAAGGTAGTTCACCATGCCCAAGAATCGTTGCAGACCTGGCACGTCGGTGGGGGCTGCCATTTCGGAGATGGCAGCGGCCTTCAAGGGGTCGGGCTTTAGTCCGTTAGGGGTGAAAACATGTCCAACATACGTGACCTCTGAGACACGAAACCGGCACTTCTTGGGATTCAGCTTCAGGTTCGCCTGTCGCGCGCGATCCAGGACGCGGCGGAGGTTCAGGTCGTGCTCGGCAAGGTCCTTCCCCGTAAACCAGGATATCATCCACGATGATGGCACATGGCAGGTGCGCGAATAACTGCTCCATCGTCTGCTGGAACACCTCGCTAGCAGAATTGATGCCGAATGGCATTCGCAGGAACTTGAATCTGCCGAACGGTGTGGCGAAGTTCGTCAGGTCAGAAGACGCTTTGTCCAACGGGACCTGCCAAAACGAGTTCTTAGCGTCTAGGACCGAAAAAGATGGTGGCTTGCCCGACCTTTGCCGCCACATCCTCAACAGACCGCATGGGGTAATGTGGTCGCCTGATGGCAAGGTTTAAGTCCTTCGGGTTGATACACACGCGTATCTCGTTCTTGTCTTTCTTAATCGTGGCAACCATGGTGGAGACCCAATCGGTGGGCTCGCTAACTGCTACTAGCACCCCCTTTTCGACCATCTCGTTGAGCATCGCCTCGACCTTGTCCTTCATGGCGTGAGACACCCTGTGAGGTGCGCGGACCACGGGTTGTATATTTGGGTCAATGGAAATATGGTATGACACTGGTAACTTCCCCAGGTCATCGTCGAACAGGTCCTGGTATTCAGCAACCGGGTCAAACGAAAGTTGCACTTTGTGGACCGTGCGGTCAAAGGAGACCAGGCCAAGATCCTGGCACGCACGGTTGCCCAACAGGGTTATACAGTCAGAGTTCAAAACATAGAAAACCAGGTTTCTTGTGGCCTTTTGCAGCACGCAAGTTAAAGTGGCCCTCCCCGCAGGCCTTAGAATTCTCTCCACCATAGGCGTGCAGGGTAGCATCGTCAAACCAGAGGCTCATTATTCCTTATCTTGTGAAAAGATTCATGGACAAAACATTGACTCTCGCGCCAGTATCCAATTTGGCAGAGAAGGTTACGCCATTGACAGTCACAGGTACGGAGGGATCATTGCGGTGGGCGGGTGTCTGTAGGAGGGTAAACACATGAGAGTCCTCGGCAGAATTAATTGGCTCCGCACCATTGCACTCAACTAAATTGGGGCTGTGAGTCGAAACAGAGATCAGATTGGGCCAGCATGTTTAGACTGGGACTGGAAGCTTGTGCCTGGCTCCCACGGGAACGGAGTAAGCGACAGGAGGCTGAGAAATGGTTCAGCTTTTTACAAAAGTTACAGGTTTTACCAGAGGCGGGACACGTCGACAGTCTATGGTGCATGTAGTTACAGTGCGGGCACCTTTTTCGGGGCACATCGCCTGGCGTGGGTTCGCATCCCACTTCTGACACCATGTAAATGAAAACTTTACAAACTCTTAAGTGTACAACATCTTTTAATGATAGCACTGGGTATTACACACACCTTCAAGCACCGGCTACATTTTTCCTACTGAGGGGAAGGCGTTATGATTGATGTTAACTGGGCGGGGTTAATGGGAGTGAGGTAACTATATTATTGGTTGCATATAAACCATCTACATAAACTAAATTAAATTAAGAATCAGATCTTGAAATTTTGCCCCATAAGATTTTGAGGAACTTGAGGACTCGAACTGTAGAGAAAGGTTGAGCAGGCCAGAGGCTGAGACATGATGTTGTACAGTACAAAATCATGGTGTATAAAATCATGAGGGGAATGGAAACAGAGTCTTTTATGCAGATCAGTGAACTCAAAAGCCAGAGGACATAGGTGAGAGGGGAAATATTTAGTACAAACCCAAGGGGCAACTGTTTCGCTCAGAGAGTGGTGGATATATGGAACAAGCTGCCATGGGAGGTTGTTGAGACAGAGACTATTTTAGCATTTAAAAGGCACTTAGGCAGATACATACAGTACATAGGAATGATTTAGAGTGATATGGAGCAAACGTGGACAAATGGGACTAGCTTAGATGGTCGGCATGGACAAGTTGGGCCAAAGGGCCTATTACTACGCTGTATAACTATGACACTGCCCTGCTAGCTTTGATAACACTAGCTTCTTTCTCTTTTTAAAATGCCACCAATATTCAGTCACTCCAAATGGTCAAGTATTTTAAGTAGTAATAACTGTTAATCTGAGTTTAAAACACACTGCTGTTAAATTATTAAAAACATGAATATTCACCAAAATTAAGGTAAACTAGTCCCAAAAAACTAGCCGTAAATACAAAACAGCAAATGTTGGAAAGCTCAGCAGGTCAGACAGCATTCGTGGATCAGGAAACAGTCAAAGTTTCAGCGGGGAATGTGAAGTTGAGAGTCCATTCAAATGAATGGAGCTGCACATGTAAACCTGCCACAAAGCCTTGTGACTGGAGAGTAAGTGCATAAAGCTTCTCAGTTCAGTGCACTCCAGACCCATCACTAAACTCAGTGATGAGTTCCGAGGGCAACATCTGATTCTGTACTTCTGCACTGCATTGCATAGATGAACTAACCAGCAGAAGGTGGACGGGTAGCAATTCCCTACTGAATCGCCACCTGTGATGAATCTGACCTTTTAAGTCTGTCCTGACATTGACAACACCTACTGAGCTGCTGAGCAAGATGCTGTCTGATGCTTTCCACTGGATGTGATAGTATGATTAACAATGCCTGCCTATGTGTCCCAGAAACCATAGCCATTTCCAGCCTGTCCACCCTGTCTTTAAACAAAATATTGCAATTGCTGGAAATACTGCTCAACAACTGTGAAGAGAAAGTTAGATATGAAGTTGACCTTCATCGAAACCAGAAAAAGGGCAAATTAAATCGTTTTTAGTCATGTTGAGAAGGGGAGGAAAGAAACAGCAAAAGCATGTGAAAAGAGAAAACAGGAAAATTGATAGGGAAAAGGTTCATTATCAAGTTTATTCGGATTTTTACAGCTATTCTTTATAATTAGAGATCCAGATGTAAGGTTGTTTCAAATGTAAATACTAATTTACCTGATGCTTCATTCTCCACATTAATTTAGTGTAAGAAAGAAAATTCAAATGTCAAGGAAAATGTATCATGGGTTTCTTTTTTTGCAGAGAAAAATGGCTCAAATGAACAAAACTCAACTTTATAAAACTGACCCCTGTTAAAATGCGGTGTTTGTTTTAAATTGTTAAGAACTTGCATCTAGTACTCAGTGGGTGATATTTTTCCACCCAGTGCAATGAACACCTTAAACACAGTGGATGCATTAGAGTAAAATTGTTCAAAGTTTGTGAGAACTCCAATCCAACTCACACCTACAGTATTCATTTGTGTCTAAAGTATATGCCTCTCATACATATATTAAGCAGACAAATGTAATTTATACTGATATGCTCCACACCCACTCTAACTCAGTAGCAATCACAGATTGAGATACTGTACAGGTTGCAATATATTTGCAGACTGAGTCATTCCCATACTCATAAACTATGGCATTATACAAAGAGCTATGGTCGTTAGTTATTTTGCAAACATCTCAGAGGGAACCCACACAAAAACGCGCACATTACGATCAGGGTAATGTTAAATTTTGGAAAACTTTATCAAATATATAAAGTGAATGCATTGACCATTGACCTTCAGGCTATAAGTGATTATTTAGCATGGATAAAGAAAAATGGCTTTGGAGTGTTTGAGGCCATCAAATGGTATGCTTTGCAGCATCTAATTGGCACCCTTGTTCCCACTCAGGTCCAGGACCTAACAAAAATGGCAAGGTTATGGACTACTTTAATCATTCATTGAACGTGGGTGTTGTGACCAAAATGTATTGTCCTTCCTTAATTGCTTTGAGAAAGTGAAGTTGACCTGCTGCAAATGCTGAGGTACTATAAATGTTTTCCTGCAGTGCTATTAAATAATGAGCTTCACAGCATTAGCTTGTGACAATGGAGCAGTTGGGTGCATCATGTAGGCAAATGCCTCACTATGCAGCTTGATGCCTGCTCTATTCTAATGCATGTTTATTGGGGCAAGGGCATCTTCTGCCAACAGTTAATCAGGAAAGCTTATAGAATGTTATTGTTCTTTACTCAGGGAATGGAACATACAAATTAGGAGATTTTGGGCATTGCTGAGACTACATCAGGAGAATTATGCACAGTGGAGATAAAATAAACTGCAAATGCTAAAATCAAAGTGCAGGATGAACTCATCAAGTCAGGCAGCATCTGCGGAGGGAATAGACAGGTGATGTTTCGAATTCCGACCTCTTTTCAGTCCTGACATAAAAACTGGTCTTTTCATTCCCTCTATAAATCCCTGACATGCTGAGATCCTTCAGCACTTTGTATTTTACATTGTGTACAGTATTAGATTGTTGTTAAGGGAGAATAATGACATGTCAGAAATAGTTCCGAGAAGGTTTATAGACACACCTTGGATAGAGTCATAGAGTAAATACAATGTGGAAACAGACCCTTCAGCCCAACTTGCCCACACCAATCAATCTTTTTTTTTCCACTTTAGTTTTTATTGCTTTTATGTATACACAAATAAAACACAAATATAACAACGAAACATACAACATTACAATGAAACGTACAACAGTGTAGCGGGGGGTTCAGTTTACAATTAATGATGCAATATACAGAACTATTTTCATATTAAAATATTTTCCAATAACATATTATTGTCTATAAAATTATACAGTGTTGATGTCTTTATTTCTATACCTAATCCATTTTTCCCATTTTCTGTTAAACTCGTCTTCTTTCACTCTTAGAGAATATGTCATTTTCTCCATGACAAATATTTCCTGTACTATGTCTAACCATTGTCTAAGTCTGGGTGTGTCCGCTGCGAGCCAGTTTCTTGTAATGGCCTTTCTGCCAGCTGTGAGTAGGACTTTAACCAAGTAATGGTCTTCCTTCAGCACCACTGCAGTTATATTACCCAGGTATAAAATGGAACACTTCTTGCAGACTATATATCCTAATACCTCCGTTAATTCTGAATTCACTCTGTCCCAAAATGGTTCTATTTTTGGGCAACTCCAGAAGATATGTGCATGGTTTGCGTCTGTTTAACCACATTGCCTCCAACATGTTTGCTGCCTTAGAATTTGCTTGTTTTTTATGTTAGGCGTAATAAAGAAACAAATCAAATTTTTCCAATTAAATTCTCTCCAATTTTGTGAATTGGTGGATGTCTGTAGTGTTACACACATATGATGCCATTCTTCTTCTGAGATTGTAATGTTCAATTCCTTATCCCACTTAAATTTTACATAAAATGTAGTTTTAGCTTGACATTCCATTAAACTATGATAAAGTTTAGAAATAATCCTTAATGTTTTTTGATGATACGCACTAACTATCACTTCTATCACTGGATTATTTTCTTCTAGTGCCTCCCTTTTTACCTTTTTATTGTAATAATCTCTCAGTTGGAGGTATCTAAACAAGTCTTGGTTCCGAAGTGCAAATCTATCCTTCAAATCTTGAAAACCTCTTAGGTCTCCATTTTCAATGACAGTACAAAATGCAATCATTCCTTTCTTCATCCACTCTTTAAATGTTGAGTCATACATCCCTGGTTTAAATTCATTATCCAAAGCTATCCATCTTTAAACTTTTTGGCATTTATTCAGTTTAAGTTGTCTGGTAAGAGTGAACCAGGTTTCTAAAGTAAATATCGTTATTGGATCGATTATACTCCTGATATGTCCAGGAGTGCTTTTTCTCCCAATAGTGTTTGGATGTGAAAGTCAGGGATATATGTTTCAATCTCTTTCCACCTAGCTATATAGCTGTCCTCACACCAATTAATTAGTGGTCGAAGTTGGGCTGCATAGAAATATATCCTAAAATTTGGAAGTGCCATTCCACCTTTATCCTTTGGAAACTGTAGTGTAGTGTATCGAATTCTGGCCTTCTTTCCTCCCCAAATAAATCTAGATATTAATTTATCCCATTCCATGAATTGTTTTAATGGTACCTCTATTGGCAGAGATTGAAACAAGTACAATAGCCTTGGCAAAATATTCATTTTCACCACATTTATCTTACTACTAAAATCCATTGGGTAGGTGGACCATCTTTCTATATCCTTTCTTATGTTTTGGTTGATGTGATTATAATTGGCCCCATACAATATTGATATATTTTTTGTTATATGTACCCCTAGGTATTTGATTGATTTTGAATCCCATTTAATATTATAATTTGTTTGATTTCTTCTGGAGGACAATTAAATAGGAGGATTTGAGTTTTTGAAATATTCACTTTATATCCTACATAAAAATTAAATTTATCTATGATCCCCATCATCCTTGGAAAGGAGGTGTTTACTTCCGTGAGATACATCTTTACATCATCTGCGAAAAGGCCAATTTTATGTTCTCTGTCTCTTATAGTTACTCCCCTCAGTTCCCTATCTTGACGAATCGCTTGAGCCAATGGTTCAATATATTTAGCAAATAGGATAGGGCTAAGACAACACCCCTGTCTCGTTCCTCTTCTTAACACAAATCTTTCAGTTAAGGACCCATTCACCTTTACTCTTGCAGTAGGTTGCTGGTAAATTGCTTTAATAACTTGAATTGATTCTTCGGTAAAGCCAAATCTTTCTAGTGTTTGATATAAGAATTCCCAATTAACCCTATCAAAAGCCTTTTCCATGTCTAGACTTATCAGGACAGCACGCGTACTTTCCTTTTGAATCTTGTGTATTATATGTAAGGTTCTTCTAATGCTGTCCTGTGTTTGTCTGCCTATTATAAAACCAGTCTAGCCTTCATCAATTAAATCTGGCATGAACTTTTCAAATCATTTAGAGATAATTGAAGAATATAATTTATAGTCCACATTTAGAATTGATATCGGTCTGTAGTTGGTACAATTTTCCTTGTCTTTGTTCTCTTTGGGGATTAATGTTATAATTGCCTCTTTCCATGACGGGGGTGTCTTGCCTTCTTTGATAATCCAGTTAAACACACCGATCAATCTACTATCGACTATCTACACTAGTCCTGTCTGTGTTTCACTCACTCAGTGGTGGAATATTTTGTTTGGGGACAGGGCCCAATGGGTCTGCACTTGGTCTAGTATCCCTCGAAACCTGTCCTATCCATGTACCTGTCCTAATATTTCTTAAATGTTACGATACTACCAATGGCGATCATTATTTGTGACAACAGGTTGTGTAGGTTAGGTTTGTATCCGCTGGACTTTGCAGGATCTTGACAGAATTGAGAATCTAAAATACCACTTCACTGTTTAAAAGGAAGTGGTTGCCTCTTGAAGATAGGGAGAAATTCTGTTTCAGAGAATTGTGACGTTTTTGTGAACTCTTTTCCTCAAAGTCCAGTGAAGCAGAGTCTGAATATTTTTCAATGGAGGGATAGATAGATTGATGATGGGGTGAAAGGTTAACAGGGATTTGGAACACAGAGGTGGGATTATAATCAGGTCAACGATGATTTAATTAAGTGGCGGAGAAGGCTTGAAGGCCTGAGTGCCCTTTCTCACTAATTTCAATGTTCAGAGGTTTATTGAGGGTGGTTGGTGGATAAGGTTGATTAAAAATAAAGTCTATGGCACGCAGTGAGTTAGGAGTAGATGCATGGAGTACAAGTATAATCAAATCATGATAAAACAGTGGTTCACACACAACTAGAAAATTGTAGAACCTTCTGGATTCCACACTTTAGGAAATCTGTGAATTCCTATGACAATAGACAATAATAGGTGCAGGAGTAGGCCACATGGCCCTTCAAGCCAGCACCGCCATTCAATGTGATCATGGCTGATCATCCACAATCAGTACCCCGTTCCTGCCTTCTCTCCATATCCCCTGACTCCACTAGCTTCAAGAGCCCTATCTAGCTCTCTCTTGAAAGTTTCCAGAGTACTGGCCTCTACCGCCCTCAGAGGCAGAGATTTCCACAGACTCACAACTCTCTGTGTGAAAAAGTGTTTCCTCATCTCCATTCTAAATGGCTTACCGCTTATTCTTAAACTGTGGTCCCTGGTTCTGGACTCCCTCAACATCGGGAGGTTTGGGAACCCTAGCGTGTCCTAACCCTTAACACTTATATGTTTCAATAAGATCCCCTCTTATCCGTTCCAAACGGCCTACCCCTTTTTCTTAAACTATGGCCCTTATTCTTAAACTTGTTGGCAGACAGGAAAAAAAGAGTAGGGATTAACGGGTCTCTTTCAGAATTGCAGGCAGTAACTAGTGGGGTACCGCAAGGCTCGGTGCTGGGACCGCAGCTATTTACAATATATATTAATGATTTAGATGAAGGGATTACAAGTAACATTAGCAAATTTGCAGATGACACAAAGCCTAGTGGCAGTGTGAACTGTGAGTAGGATGCTCTGAGAATGCAGGGTGACTTGGACAGAATGGGTGAGTGGGCAAATGCATGGCAGTTTAATGTGGATAAATGTGAATACCTAAATAGTGTCAAGTTGGAAAAAGGGGAAGTACAACAGGATCTGGGGGGTCCTTGTTCATCAGTCAATGAAAGTAAGCATGCAGGTACAGCAGGCAGTGAAGAAAGCGAATGGCATGTTAGCCTTCATAACAAGAGGAGTTGAGTATAGGAGCAAAGAGGTCATTCTGCAGTTGTACAGGGTCCTAGTGAGACCACACCTGGAGTATTGTGTGCAATTTTGGTCTTCAAATTTGAGGAAGGACATTCTTGCTATTGAGGGAGTGCAGCGTAGGTTCACAAGGTTAATTCACAGGATGGCGAGACTGTCATATGCTGAGGGAATGGAGCGGCTGGGCTTGTACACTCTGGAATTTAGAAGGATAAAAGGGGATCTTATTGAAACATATAAGATTATTAAGGGTTTGGACACGCTAGTGTCCCCATATCTCCCGATGTTGGGCGAGTCCAGAACCAGGGGCCACAGTTTTAGAATAAGGGGTAAGCCGTTTAGAACGGAGATTTCTATCCATGTCAGCACTCTACCCCCAATACCATGTGCCCTAATTTTGCCCACTAATCTCCTATGTGGGACCTTATCAAATGCTTTATGAATGTTCAGGTACACTACATCCAGTGGCTCTCCCTTGTCCATTTTCCTAGTTACATCCTTAAAAAATTCCAGAAGATTGGTCAAGCATGATTTCCCCTTCGTAAATCCATGCTGACTCGGACCGATCCTGTTACTGCAATCAAAATGTGCCGCTATTCCATCTTTTATGATTGACTCCAGCATCTTCCCCTCCACCGATATCAGACTAACTGGTCTATAATTCTCTGTTTTCTCTCTGCCGCCTTTCTTAAAAAGTGAGATAACATTAGCGACCCTCCAATCCACAGGAACTGATCCTGAATCTATAGAACATTGAAAAATGATCACCAATGCGTCCACAATTTCTAGAGCCACTTCCTTAGGTACCCTGGGATGCAGACCATCAGGCCCTGGGGATTTTTCAGCCTTCAGTCCCATTAGTCTACCCAACACCATTTCCTGCCTAATGTGGATTTCCTTCTGTCACTCCAGATCCTCTGGCTACTAGTACATCAGGAAGATTGTTTGTGTTCTCCGTAGTGAAGACGGATCCAAAGTACCTGTTCAACTCATCTGCCATTTCCTTGTTCCCCATAAATTCACCCTTTTCAGTCTTCAGGGATCCAACTTTGGTCTTAACTATTTTTTTCCTCTGCACATACCTAAAGAAGCTTTTACTATCCTCCTTTATATTCTTGGCTAGCTTATCTTTGTCCCTCAAATTTTCTCCCCGTATTGCTTTTTTAGTTATCTTCTGTTACTCTTTAAGCGTTACCCAATCCTCTGGCTTCCCGCTCATCTTTGCTACATTGTACTTCTTCTCTTTTATTTTTATACTGTCCCTGACATCCTTTGTCAGCCACAGTCGCCCCTTACTCCCCTTGGAATCTTTCTTCCTCTTTGGAATGAATTGATCCTGCACCTTCTGTATTATTCCCAGAAACACCTGCCATTGTTGTTCCACTGTCATCCCTGCTAGGGTATCTTTCCAGTCAACTTTGGCCAGCTCCTCCCTCATGGCTCCATAGACCCCTTTGTTCAACTGTATTACCGACACCTCCGATTTATCCTTCTCCCTCTCAAATTGGAGATTAAAACTTATCATATTGTGGTCACTACCTCCTAATGGCTCCTTAACCTCAAGTTCACCTATCAAAACCAGTTCATTACACAACACTAAATCCGGAATTGCCTTCTCCCTGGTAGGCTCCAGTACAAGCTGCTCTAAGAATCCATCATGGAGGCATTCCACACACTCCCTTTCTTGAGGTCCAGTACCGACCTGATTTTCCCAGTCAACCTGCATGTTGAAATCTCCCATAACAACCGTAGCATTACCTTTACTACATGCCAATTTTAACTCTTGATTCAACTTGCACCCTATATCCAGGCTACTGTTTGGGGGCCTGTAGATGTCCCATTAGGGTATTTTTACCATTACAATTCCTTAGTTCTATCCATACTGACTCCACATCTCCTGTTTCAATGTCACCCCTTGCAAGGGACTGAATTTCGTTCCTCACCAAAAGAGCTACCCCACCCCCTCTCCCCATCTGTCTGTCTTTTCGATAGGAGGTATACCCTTGAATATTCAGTTCCCGGCCCTGGTCATCTTGCAGCCATGTCTCTGTAATTCCCACAACATAATACTAGTCAATTTTTAACTGAGCCTCAAGCTCGTCCACTTTATTTCTTGTACATTACGCATTCATAAACAACGCTTTGACTTTGGTATTCACCTCCCCTTCTCAAACTTTCCTTCCCATTAATTCGGGAGTCTTTTGTAACTTTTCCTGTACTCACTTCCCCTTGAAACCCACACGTGTAGCCCTAGCAAACCTGCCTGCCAGAACGTCGGTCCCCCTCCAGTTAAGGTGTAACCCGTCCCTTTGTACAGGTCACCCCTACTCCTGAAGAGATCCCAGTGGTCTATAAATCTAAATCCTTGCTCCCTGCACCAGCCCCTCAGCCACACCTTCAGATCCCCTATCTCCCTGTTCCTGTCCTCACTAGCTCGAGGTACTGGATGCAATCCAGAGATAACCACCCTATGTTCATAAGTCCATAAGTGATAGGAGTAGAATGAGGCCAGGCGGCCCATCAGGTCTACTCTGCCATTCAATCATGGCTGATCTACCTCCCCCTCCTAACCCCATTCTCCTGCCTTCTCACCATAACTTAGTATAAGCTATAAGCTTAGTATAAGTATAAATTGTCCCTAGAGTGTGTGGGATAGTGTGCGGGGGATCGATGGTCGGTGCGAACTCGGTAGGCCGAAGGGCACTGTATCTCTGAACTAAATGTGACACCGGGGCCGCAGGGGCCTCAGGGGCCCCAGGGGTTAGACTCGAACCCCCAATGTTCTGCCTGCTCCTCATGGGTACTAAATTGTTGGCCACGAGTTGTCCCAGAGGCAGATCTCTCTTCCAATGGTCTCTCCAAACCCCCAGAGGCAGTGGGCTTTTCAACTGGGTACAGGCAATGTTGTCAATGTACCAGTGCCACCCACCTGCTCCCGTCACTGAGTCTAAATACCTAACACCCATTTTGAAGCAAGATGAAGGGGCGCGGGGGGGGGGGGGGGGGGGGGGGGGAGGTGTAGGTGGGGTGTGTTGTTCCCAAAGTCTGCATTTATCCCGCAGTCAATGTTTCTAAAACCGATGATGTGGCCTTTGTGCAGTACTATTAGTGGGATCCAGCTGTCGCAGGCTGGGTCCATAAATGGGGGGCGTCGGGGAAAGTGGGGGGGGGGGGGGGTTGGAGAATGGGAGAAGGTAGGGAGAGGGGGGGAAGGGGATGTGAGGGGAGGTGGGTTAGTGGAGAACGGGGAGAAGAGTGGAGCGGGAGAAGGGAGGAAGAGGGGGGAAGGGAAGAAGGGAGGGAGAGAGGAAGGGAGAAGGGTAGAGGGTGAGTGGAGAAGGAGGGATGGGGGTCGCAGGGGGGAAGAGAGGGGTGGAAGGGAAAGGGGAGTTCAGTCTTCACTCACTGAATACATCCCTGTGAAAAGTTAGAGACGGTGATTGGATCTGGAAGCGGACCAATACATCTGTAAATAAAACTGAACGACTCAGACATCCTTTCATTTACACAATTGATTTTATTGTATTAATTTTAATATATTAATGTTTACAATCCATGCATTGAAGGAAGGATATTTTACAGCCCATTTGTGGTCCATAACCCCAACCCTAACCCTAACCCTAACCGGGTGTCACCCGCAGGACAGCATGCGTCAGCGTGTGACAGGGCGCATGACATGATGAGACACCCAGATGTCACCCCTGGATTTTGAACATTCCAAAATCCAGGGGCGACAGGGCAACACCGCGAGTCACCGCACATCACTACATGCGTCACCACACATCACGCTGCGTCACGACCCGAACAAGACGCAACAACCGCTTTTCAGGCTGTCGCCGAAGATGTCGCCCAAGTGGGACAGCCCCTTAAGTCTCTGATCTGCTCTTGTAGCCACATGTGACTGGTCCAATTGAGATCCCGTCATTGGTGATCCTAGCTATGGATTATGGACAGCTAGGAACTGGTTTACGCTATTGAGAGTCAAGAGTGTTTTATTGTCATATGTCCCAGATAGAACAATGAAATTCTTACATGCTGCAGCACAACAGAATATGTAAACATAGTGCACTGTAAATAATATGATAAACGAGAGAGAAAAAAAAGTTCAGTGTGCATGTATACACATACTCACAAGCGCGCATGCGCGCGCACACACACACACTTACACACACACTTACACACACACACACACTTACACACACACTTACACACACATTTACACACATGGCTGTAGGGAAGAAGCTTTTCCTGAATCTGGACATTACAGTTTTCAGGCTTCTGAACCTTCTTCCCGATGGCAGTGGTGAAATAAGTGTGTGTCCAGGATGGTGTGGGTCTCTGATGACATTGGCTGCCTTTTCGAGGCAGCGAATCCGATAAATCCCTTTGATGGTGGGGAGGAACTGCAGATGCTCACATTTTGTCTACTCCACTGCAAAAGTCTATCTTCGATGGTGGGGAGGGCAGAGCCGGTGATGGACTGGGCAGTGTTCACAACTTTTTGCAATCTTTTCCGCTCCTGGATGTTCAAGATGCCAAACCATGCCATGATGCAACCAGTCAATATGTTCTCTACTGTGCACCTGTAGAAGTTCAAGAGAATCCTCTGTGGCATACTGAATCTCTGTAATCTTCACAGGAAGTAGAGGCGTTGATGTGCTTTATTTATAATTGCATCAGTGTGCTGGGTCCAGGAAAGATCTTCGGAAACATGCACGCCCAGAATTTGAAGTTATTGACTCTCTCCGCCATCGTTCCATTGATATAAACAGGATTGTGGGTCTTCATCCTTCCCCTTCCAAAGTCCACAATCAGTTCCTTGGTTTTACTAATAGTGAGAGCCAGGTTGTTGTGCTGGCACCGTTTGGTCAATCGGTTGATCTCACTTCTATACTCTGACTCATCACCATCTGTAATTCGTTCAACAATGGTGGTGTCGTCGGCGAACTTGAAGATGGAGTTTGCACTGTGTCCAACTACCCTGTTATGAGTATAAAGTGAGTAGAGCAGGGAGCTGAACAACGCAGCCTTGAGGTGCTCCCGTATTGATTGTTAATGAGGAAGAAGTATTTCTGCTAATTCGAACAGACTGTGGTCTGTGAATGAGGAAGTCGAGGATCCAATTGCAGAGGGATGTACAGAGACCCAGTTCCATAACCTTGGTAACCAGCTTATTTTTTTTAATCAAAAATATTTATTCAGATATTAAAACAATATATAAAGTGCAATAAAAAACAAAACAGAAACCACCACCATAATACAAGACAAACAAATATATACTAAATAAGCTATTATACAACTATATTTCAATACTTGTCAAGGATGCATTCAACCCCCCGCGATGGCCAGCGGTCCCGGAAATCCCCCAGGGCAACCGTGGACAGCACGTAGTCCCTCTCTAACACCATCCAGGGTGTGGATGTAACCCTGGAAAAAGGTCAGGCAGCCGGTTCGGGCAGAGCCCTCTTCCACCTGGCGCCGTGACTCACGGATGGCCAGCTTGGCCAGGCCCAGGGGCAACCCAACCAGGACATCCTCGGCTCTATCCTCTCCCCTACGCAAAGGATATCCAAAGATGAGGATGCTGGGTGAGAAGTGCAGCCAGAAGGCAAGAAGCAGCCCCTTTAGATAATGGAACAGGGGCTGCAGCCTCACACACTCCATATACACGTGGTACACAGACTCTTCCAGCCCGGAAAAGTATCAGGCGATGAGTCTGTGAACCGCGAGAGGAACAGGTTGCAAGGGACTCCTCGGTGCAGTACCCTCCACCCCAGGTCCCCGATGTAGAGGGGGAGAATCCCTGCATAGAGGGACCCCCACCGGGGGGCCCCCTCATGACCGGAATGGTAACCAGCTTGGAGGGGATGATGGTATTGAACGCCGAGCTGTAGTCTATAAACAACAGCTGGATGTAAGTGTTTTTATTGTCCAAGTGGTCCAGTGCATAGTGGAGAGCCAGTGAGATTGCATCCTCCATTGATCTGTTGTGACGGTAAGAAAACTGTATCGGGTCGAGGTTCTTTTTGAGGTAGGAGTTGACATGCCACATAACCAATCTCTCAAAGCACTTCATCACCACAGACGTTAGTGCCACTGGTCGATAGTCAATGAGGAACGTCACCTTACTCATCTTGGGCACCGGTATTATTGATGCCCTCTTAAAGCAGGAGGGAACCTCAGACCTCAGTCGTGAGAGGTAGAAAATGTCCGCAAAAACCAAAGCCAGTTGGTCTGCACAGGTTTTGATAACTCGACCGGGTATACCATCAGGTCCAGGCACTTTCCGAGAGTTCATAGAAACATAGAAACATAGAAGTTAGGTGCAGGAGTAGGCCATTCGGCCCTTCGAGCCTGCACCGCCATTCAATATGATCATGACAGATCATCCACTCAGTATCCCGTACCTGCCTTCTCTCCATACCCTTTGATCCCCTTAGCCACAAGGGCCACATCTAACTCCCTCCTAAATATAGCATCTCCCTCTTAAATATAGCATTTCACCTTCCTGAAGGATCTTCTGATGTCGGCCTCTTTGACTGTGACTGTAATACCCTCTCGGGGGACCCAGGAAAGCACATCAGTGTTCTCTCTATCAACGTGTGCATAGAATGCATTGAGCTCGTCAGGGAGTGATGCTTCGCAGTCGCTTGAGCTGCCTCCTGATTTCATCTTGTAGGAGGTGATGGCATTCAAACCCTGCCACAGTTGCCGAACATCCGGCCCATCCTCCAGCTTTGAGCGGAAGTCCCCTTTGGCCTTTTTGATGGCCTTGTCAAGGTTGTATCTGGACTTCTTATAGACCTCTGCGTCACCAGACCTGAATGCCCGGGATCTGGTCCTCAGAAGAATGCAGATCTCCTGGTTCATCCAAGGCTTCTGGTTAGGAAACACTCGGTAGGTTTTTGGGTAAGAGTTTAGACTCTCTCGCTTTGGAGGTGTTTATTGCCTGGTGCTTTTATTGTTCAACTTCTACTTGTCACTTACCTGTCCACGACTAAATCTTGGCTAGGTCTTGGTGCATGCAGGCATGCACTGCTTTATTTGTTGAGGGGTTATGATTCAAATTGAATTTTATGCAATCTTCAACAAATTGCATTTGTTTTTTTGTTGTTTTCTTGTCTTGTTTTAGTTTGTAAATATTGAGTTATTATGTGTGTGGGAGGGGTGGGAGAAACGTTTTTAGTCTCTTCCTTTTGGGGGGACGCGACCTTTCCTGTCGTATCCCCCGTCTCCATCTCCGCTGAGGCCTAATGGCGGAGCTGACAGCCTCCAACTGCGACCGAACTGAGGCTCCGGAGGCAGAGCCAGCAAGGACTTACCAGTGCACGGCTGGCCGACTTCGGGGCTGTGGCGGGTTCAGGCATTCCGGCGGCCCGACTCGGAGCTGTGGCGGCTTTCCGGTGGCGGTGGCGGCGGCAGCAACGTCGGAGGCCCGGCCGCGGGCCCAGTGGACGACATCGTCGGGAGCTCGCAGGTCACAGGTTGGTGACCTGTTTTTCCGGAGCTCCCACGGCAACAGCTGCGTCCGCTGGACTGGAGGGCGGCAGCTTCGGCAGCTTCGACCGCCCCAGGCCGCGGAGTTGAACTGGCCCGCTCGCGGAGCGCGGTTCACCCGCGGGACTTATTTACATCACCCGTGCGGAACAACGTCAGAGGCCCAGCTGTGGGCCCAGTCGCAGAGGAAGAGGAAGAGGAAGAAGGGAAGAGACAAAGACAAGATTTTTGCCTTCCATCACAGTGAGGAGGTGTCTGGTGAACTCACTGTAGTGGATGTTAAATATGTGTTTATTGTGTGTTTTGTTATTTACTATATGTATGATTGTAGGCAACGAAATTTCGTTCAGACCGAAAGGTCTGAATGACAATAAAGTTTCCATTGATTGAAATCTCCCCAATTTTAACCTCATGCTGAAAGGAAGGTCATACTTGGACAATTTTCCACCTTATCAAGCAGTTTCACAGAAAGCTTTATTGTCATTTTATGCCAGGCAATCTGCTACTGCTTTGGTTCCTTTAGAGTCCATAAAATGCATTTGATGTAAGTGTCAGGATGATTTGAACAATCCATCAGGACATTTGTAATTGTTTACACTGTGTTTGACCCTCGCTAGACAGTAATGCAAGGAGGAAAATGGAGCCATGTTGATATCTCTGTTTGCTTTTTAGTCAGGAACTCAAGGGTTCCAACTACATCAGAGTAAACATGGTCAACAGAAATCTCTGAAACTGCAGATGCATTGTTCAACAGCAACAATAAAAACAATTGATCAATTTCCATTAATAAAGCAACATCAGCACGGCAGAATATCCTCAGGAATTTCACTAGACAAAATGAAACTGACCTTGAGCCGCTTGAAGAGATTTTGCAGCATATAATCTAAAGTTTAACTGCAGAAGCAAGCTCTATGGAGAATCTTAGAATCATAGTCATACTGAATGCATGGAAATAGGTCTTCAGCCCATCTGTGCTGAATAAGATGTCTATCTGAGCTAGTCTAATTTGCCTGTGTTTGGCCTATATCCCTCTAAACTTTTTCTATCCATGTACCTGTCTAAATCTTAAGCAAGAGGTGGAAACTATTTTACTACCAGTTGCGGAAATCTTGAAATCATTTGTGATGAAGAGGTCAACATTGAAGCAACAAAGATTTTGGACCGGATTTTGAAGCTGAAAGGGATTACAGAGAAATGGAAGGAAATGGACATGCAATCAGAGAATTTCTAGCTCGAATTGGCCATTTGTAGTTGTTGGGAGAACATGTCATCAAATTACAATCTGCAGAATATTGATAGAATTGTTCAGCTGAAATGCAGAGATTTGAGACAGTTCCCCATCAATCTTCAGCAGAATACTGTGGGTGGAGGATGGTTAAATGTAAATATCAATTTATATTTAATGTAAATTTATATTTAACTATCCTCCACTCAGAATGATATGCTGGAGAAATGACCGTGCTTTAATCAGCGGATATAGTGTCTTAGTCCTGAACCTTCTTGTTGTATCATTTTTTTTCTTAAATAGACTGTTAATAGGCTTTGCTATTTGCAGAATAAATATACATTGTTTGCTCTTCCCAACTCAATGGATACTCAGAGATATTTGTCCCATCCTTTCTCAAGTTAACCACCCAAGTGACATGCAGCTTGCAGTGAGTGTTGACAAGCCGGCAGATCAGCACATTCTGGCCAGGTTTCATCGTCCTGACAATATGTGCAGTTAATGCTGGAGTCACTGGACAGCAATCACTAGTGGTTGAATGCATTCATCTTGTCATCCCTTCTGGTCTGCAGGCCACATTTCGGTGCATGTACAATTTGTCTATTCAGACACTCACTTCTCCATTATTATTCACCATTAGGTGAACCTTGTGATACTCTTCACATTACTGAACTAATTGCTTTGTTTTTAGATCTTAGTTCCAAGATTGGGCTTCTCACCCACTAAATATTAATTTCCTTCAATAGTACTCCAAAAACCTTTGGGTGACTTTACATGAATGATCTTTCTCCCTACACATTGCATTTGTTTTTGATTTTGTGTGTTTATCATCTTGTGGAAGCAACAGGCTATTGAACAGCTGTGGGCTGTAAGAATTCATCATTTACAATTATCCAATACTTAAATAAATGCTTGATTAATATTAGAAATTAGAACAAAGTAAGTGGCAAAATAGCTTCTGAAGACGCACTAGAGATGATCTGGGTCAATAGCACATTTTATTACAGTCAGATTTAAACCAGTTATTATTGAAGGTATGTGTTCTTATTTGAAACAATGCAGTTTTGTGCTTGGCTGGGGAGACTAAAGCTCACTATTATTAATTCCCCTTGACATTACTGTTATTTTTCAAATGGGCTTCCTGGAGTTATAAATGATCCCTGGACTGCTCTCTTGGTTACTCAAATGAAAAGATAAATTAATTAAGAAAACTTTTATGCCAATTACTTTATGCCCTTAGCCTTTGTACGGTACTAAAGAGCAGGAGCTAATTAAAGATATGATTCATATTCAGTGGTCGATCAAGTCATTGAATAATGGAATCAGGAACAGTTCCAAAATATTAGCCATCATTAATTGTTACATAATACAGAGAGACATGCAAGTCAAATAAAAATTAGTCATTTTTGAAAGGTTAAGGCCTGTTGGTTTTATCTCGTGACTGATTAGAAATATTTTGAAAATTCAGTATGGTGAGGAATTGTTATCCTCTTATTTAAATTGCATATACCTTTTCTTTTTTTTTTTAAATGATTCAATCATGTTTACAATAATGTTCATTTACAAGCTGACTGAACTCTCCTGGATATTTTAAGCAGCCTAAGACTGCTACTTGTGCTACTGTTCTCAGGATGATGCCATGTTTCAACAGCTCTATGTTTAATGATCAGAAATTTCATGCAGAATTCCATTCGTTGAATGGGGTACAAAGTGGAGTAAAAAGTGCCTTTGCCCCACCACGACATGATGAAATGTCGTCAACCTGAATCATTAACACATTTTCTTTCTCCACAGTTGCTGCTTGACTTGCTGAGCAATTTCAGCATTTTCTGCTTTAATTTCAGATTTCCAGCATCCGCAGTATTTTGACGTTTGAATGTAATGTGAGGTCAATCCTTAGCTTCTCGACCGCCTTTCCATAACAGAAAGAAAAACAATAGCTGATCCACATAAGAAAATCTGAATCAAAACAAATGCACAAAGTGCTAGGGTAACTCAGCGGGTCAGGCAGCATTGCTGGAGAACATGGATAGGCATCTTTTTGGGTCGGAACCCTTCTTCAGATAATCTGATGATACCAATCAAGATGAAATATTAAAACTAATTGGCAGCTGAGTTTTTTGTGTTATGCTGCCATAAACAATGCTCTGTTGAGGTTGAGGTTTTGGGCTTTAGTCTCACAGAACACTAAGACTCAGACGGCTTGAATTCCCCTGCAATTTATGTACAAACTTTACTTGAAAGGCAGAGGCAAGGCACATGGTTACTGTAAATGTCACAGCAGGTCAGCTTTGTAATGAATGTGAGAGCAGCAAAGGTTTAATCCCAAGGCCAGTTTCAAATCAATACATGTCAGGAATACACAGCATCACGCATTAGTATCTATGTTGCCAAGAAACAAAGATGCATTGTGGAATGGCTACTCAAGTAACATTATAGTCTCAGTTAGTGATGCCATTCTTGTGGACCTGTAAAACAGTCCAAATAAAACTGTATTACTGAACTCCACAGAGAATACGCTGGTCACATCTGAGCCTGAATTGGCTTTTCCTTTGAAGTGCATCACTTCTTGTAGCCAATAGGTATAAGGTGTAAATATAACAAATACTTAACAGGGATAAATATCATTCTACTGTGCCTTCTGTGTTGACATCAGGCAGGTTTTTTTGTATGATGCTCCAGATATACATGAACCAATATAGCTTTGAAAGCTGTGGGATCGGACATATAGAGGAAACACTGGCAATCTGAGCATGAAAGCCATTCCTTGGCTTTACCTGAGCAATTCCTCCAAATAACCTGGACAAATTGGGCTGGTAGATTGAGCCTAATATTGAAATGCTTCAGTATATTTATTCTTCCCAGGTAGTCCTTCCGATTTAGACACAAAATGCTGGATTAACTCAGTGGGACAGGCAGCATCTCGGGAGAGAAGGAATTGGTGACGTTTTGGGTCGAGACCCTTCTTCAGGATTCTAATTTGATTCCATAACATTTCTGAAGGCTCTGATGTGTCTGATGATCTATATACTCTGTTGAGAGTGGAATAGGTGGAATTTGATAGGTGTCGGAGTTTGGTTGATTGTATTCCTATAGGTACTTTCTGCCGAGTGCATTATGCCTCCATATACTCCTGCAAAAATGACTCAGGGTACTTTATGCCTTCCCATCTCCTCCATCACTTTGGCCAAGAATTTCCATGAAAGTGGCACGTTTTCCAAGGGGTTTTTGATTCTGCCCTCGTTTCATTTTCCCGCTCTTCTTGGTAATTTATTGTGGTGACAGAGTTCAAAGCAAAGTAACCTTTTCTGGAATCTGGTGTCAGCCTTGTGGATAATATGGCTCATCTCACTGGAGCTGGTTGAGTCTTAGTTCCAGGGATTTTAAACTCAAATGGGACACTGAGTTCCAACAGACTTTTAATTACAAATGTTTTTATTGATAACTAGACCAAGTGCAGACCCATTGGGTTTGTTCCCCCAACGTGCGGTTGCGGGGCAGGGGGCCAGCATGTCGCATCACACACATTAACTACCACCCCGCACACACGCTAACTTCTCCCTTGATATTATATTAATATTATTAATTTGCTCCTTTTACCCCATGACCGCCCTATCCATTGACGCATAGCCCCCAACTCGCAGGCACATCTAGGGGGGGGGGGTTAGAGAGTGAGGGCAGAGAGAGAGTGGGGAGAGACAGAGAGAGGGAGGGGAGGAGGGGATGAGGATGGGGGAGTGGAGGAGAGCGGGGAGGGTAAGGAGGGGACAGGGGTAGGGGAAGGGGGTGGTAGAGGGGGGAGGGGTGAGGGTGGGTGAGGGGGTAGAGAGGGGTGGGGGAAGGGGAGAAGAGAGAGGAGAGGTGAAGGGGGAGGTGAGAGGTGAGAGGAGAGGGATGGGGGAGAAGAGGGGAGGAGGGGGAGGGGGGGGGGGAGAGGGGGAGAGGGGGAGAGGGGGAGAGGGGGAGAGGGGAGAGGGGGAGAGGAGAGGGGTGGGGGGGAGAAGAGGGGAGGAAAGGGAGAGGGGGAGGGGAGAGTGGGAGGAAGAGGGGGAGCAGAGAGGTGGAGATAGAGTGGAGGGGGAGAGAGAGGAGGGAGAGAGAGATAGAGGGAGAGAAGCGAGGAGGGGAGGGGGAGGGAGAGGGCAAGAGTGGGGAGTGAGGCTAGGAGGGGTAGCAGGGAGTGCTGGAAGAGAGAGGGGAAGGGGGTGAATGGTGGGGGGGAGGGGGAGAGAGGGGGTGGGAGTGGAGGAGGGAGAGGGGTGAGGATAGGGAGATGGAGAGGGGGAGAGAGGGGGAAGGGGAGGAGGAGAGGGTTTGGGGAGGGGGTGAGAGAGGGTTCGGAGAGGGGGTGAGAGAGGGGTGGGGGGAGGGGGAGAGCGGAGAGAGGGGTAAGAGTGGGGAGGGGGAAGGGAGGGGGGGGAGAGAGGGGGGGGAGAGAGGGTGGGGAGGGAGATGGGGAGGGGTGGGGGGATGGGGGAGAGAGAAGTTGAAGAGTGGGAAGGGAGTGGGAGGTGTAGGGGGAGTGGTGGAAGTGGGAGAGAGGGTGGGAGGGGGAGTGATGGAAGAGGGAAAAAAGGGGGTAGGGGAAAGGGGTGGGGGGGAGACGGGGGGGAGGGGGGAGGGAGAGAGGTGGGGAGGGGCAGGGGTGTGGGAAGGGGAGAGAGATGTGGAAGAGTGAGGAGGGAGGGGGAGAGGGGGTAGGGGAGTGAGTGGGAAGTGGGAGAGGGGGGGGAGTTAAGGGGAAGTAGTGGAAGAGGGAGAGAGGGGTAGGGGAAAAAGGGGTGGGGGAGAGATGGAATGGGGAGGGAGGGGAGGGGAGATGGGGTAGGGGAGAGGGGGAAGAGTGTGGAGGGGGAAGTGTGGGGAGGGGAAGGGGGTGGGGGAGAGAGGGAAGGGGGGTGGGGGAGAGGGAAGGGGGTGGGGAGAGAGGGATGGGGGTGGGAGGAGGAGAGGGATGAGGAGAGGGAGATGGGGAGGGGGAGGAGAGAGGGGTGGGGGAGGAGAGTGATGGGGAAGGGGGAGGAGGGGGAGGGGGGAGGGGGGAGGGGGAAGGATGGGGAGTGAGGGGAGGAGGGAGATGGGGTAGGGGAGGGAGGGGGAGAGGGGTGGGGGGGAGAGAGAGGAACGAGTGGGGAGGTAGTGAGGGAGGGGGAGGGGCAGGGACAGTCCATCTATTCCCCACTCCCTATCACCCCAATCCTCTTTCTCTATTCCCACACAAATGATCAAGCACTTCGACACAGGCTGCAGTGGGTGGGGGGAGGGGGGCTGGGGCTGGCTCAAAGGCATATGTAAATGAGATCCATTCCGATTGGACATTCTGTGAGGGATGGCATTGTGACATCACACGATGGAACGTTCACCAACATTCTATGGGTGAGAGCAGTTTGATTGTTTTAAGATTTTGAAAAATTGGGGGGGGGGGGAAGGATTTTATTAAAAATTGTGTACTTAAAAACGTCTAAACATAATGAGGAGCACCTTTGTGAATGTACAAGCATAACGTCTGGCGAAATGGAAAAAACGGCGGCGTCTGAGGGTCCGGTTTTGGCGGAGCAGGGAATCAAAGGGCGAAAATCTTATCTGAAAAAAAAAACGGAATGTGACAGCCAGCTGGCCGGACGGCGGTCGGCAGACACACACACAGTTTTAAAAGTATATAGATTGTTGCGATATGAACTGACACTGCTATAAATTATAAGACAGTGAATCAAGACTCTTACTCTAACATAGTCAGACGGATATACCAACACAATGAAAATCGAAACAAGTGAGGCTCCTCACGCATTGGGGCAAATTGAATACACAGTTCAACATTGCATAAAAACAAAAAATGCTGGAAACACTCAGTTGATCAGCAGCATCTGTGGAAAGAGAAGCAGAGTGGACCAAAGTTCTCGAATCTGATATGTTAACTCTATTTCATTTCCATAGACATTGCCTGTTCCACTGAGTGTTTCCAGCATTTACTACTTTTAATTTCTGGAGAAGATCCGATTGAGTCCTCTCTAGCTATCTATGCCTTTATCACATGGACACATTTGTTTCTGATTGCATTAGCATATCAAGAGAATGTGTCGTTGTGTATGATTACAAAGCCTCCAATTTAAAACTTAGCAGAAAGCTTGCAATGAGCGTAGTTCTTCTTTACAAGCCCTCTACATGCAAAGTTTTGATCTGGTTCAAGGATAGAATGAGTGTAAACCACCCAGAATTTGGAGCAAAATCCGATGTTCCTGGAAATGTCTCTCATTTTTCTTTGCAACCATTTTCCAGTTAAAACCAGCTCCTAATTATTTCTCCACCCTCTCCCATATCAGGAAGGTGAATTAGGATAATTCCCCGTTATTCCATCAATGTTAGCCTTAAAGTCTTAAAACTTTAAAATCCTTCAGGAGGCCCGTGAATAAGAGTATACGTGAATTCCTTTGGAAGCCTTCTTGATAAATCCCAGACCATTGGAAGGACCCATTCTGTGTTTAGCACTCAACATCTATTTCATAGCTGGGAGACAAATGGGTTCTTCTGAAGACAATACATCTGAGGATTATCCAGGAAGACTCCAGGACAGTTTGGGCAATGTCCAAGAGCCATTTGATGCACATTTTCAGGTAGGTTGTTAGCTGCAGTCTTGTCCTTCCAGGTAACAGTGGCTCTTGCCAAATCCTGCAAATAATTCATTCCTGAGATTTTGGAATAGATTAAGCAAGACTTAGCTTGCATCAAAGAATAGACACCAGTGGTTTTGGGGCCAAAGTATTTGGAAATATAACAATAGTGATATAGAGCTGTTTGACTCAGAGAACATTCTGCAGTCTCAGCCATTTTGGTCACCCACTTGTGGTAGTAATGCAGCTGAACAAAACTACTGGGATTTCTTTGTTCATTCAGCAAAGCAAAAACTGTACTGAGTACGACTCTATCTGAATTTCAGCTGCTGGCTCAGCAAAAACCCCAAAAGAAGCATTCATTAAAATTGCTTACCAGAAATCAGGAGAGTGAAGTATTGAAGTTCTCATCTTAGCAGCCTTTGCCAAAACTCGAGGCTTGAATCAATTTTTAACATTTCAAAGAAAGTTGCAGTTTTTAGTTTTCCAAAATAAATATTTTTTAAATTAATGTAATTGTCTTTCCAGTTACGAGCTTCTGACATAGTCTTGTCTATTATTTCTGCAGTTATTCTCACAGTGATCTCTCATTACTATTATTTTCCTGTTCTTCTTGGATGTGTTGTTTACCTCTTTATTTGAATCATTTTACATACAAGTGGGAATGCAAGGAAGAAATTTGAACCACGCAGGAAGATTACTTCAGGAATAAGATATTCAGCTCCACACACTCATTCCATGCCTCGACGCCTAATCCTGTTTGCCTGCGTAGATTCCATGTCTTGCTTCACAGGTCAAGGACAAATCTTTGGAAGTCAGGTTCAAAATCATTAATCAAACTAGTGTTATTGATTTTGGTGAAAGAGAGTTCTTTACTTCATTTTGCAATTTTTTTTTGTTGCACTAGTCCTCCAGCAGGAAGGAATATCTCAAATTATCCTACCAATTATTTTGAAAATGGAAAAATACCTCAAGCAAGTAGGTCCCCTTAAAGTTTAATTGCCCAGTATAGTTTAATAATTGGTAAAACATTTATACTAAGATTTTGGAAAGGTCCCATATCCCCTACAATCAAAATGTGGATTACAGAAATGTCAGAGACACTTCACCTGGAACGATTAAGACTTGTCCTAATGGACAGGTTAGATCAATTCAGAGGAATATGGTCTCCATTTATTGAATATTTAAAGGGTTAAGATGGTCCGGTTCGAGGCCATGACTGAAGCCTGAATGAAGGAATAGATGAAGAATTATACACAATAGATCATGAATATATCTCCAATGAAGAATATCTTGCTTAATACTCCACTCATTTTATTTATCGCTTTCTTATTTCTCTTTCTTTTTATTACCTATCTTTATTTCCTACTGTTATAAAATATAAATAAAATAGAAGTATAAATAAGATTGACTGTAAATTTTAAAAATATTAAGAATGCATGTGACGAATAATATTTTCTTTTTTTTTTGATTTTATATTATTTCTTCTTAATATGTAATTACTTCTAATAAAAATATTTTACAAAAAAAAAAAAAAAAAAGTTTAATTGCCCACTATCTCTTCACAGGGTTGAATGAGTTTGTGGAACTTAAAATCTTAGTCCTGACGTTATCTTCATACATGGATCAAATTTCTTCCCCTGACCCAGATCTCACTTAAATGTACTAATCCTGACCCCATCAAGGTGATGGCATTTGGGGAGAACATTTATCCATTGCCCAACATCCTCCACACACATACCATCCTTCCAACAGGCCCCGCTGTGATCCACTCAACCCCCAGATTCTGTACTCAACAAAATTCTGGCACCTTCATGCCATGCTGGGAGTTTCAACTATAGGTGGTGTGTGTATATGGAGTTTGTACATTCTCCATGCTGTATGTAGAGAGGATGTATGTTTGTGGGTTTCCTCCGGGTGCTCATATTTCATCCCTCATTCCAAAGAAGAGAGGGTTTGTAGGTTAATTGGCTCTATAAATTGTCCCTAGTGTATAGGATAGAACTAGTGTACGGGTGATTGGTGGTTGGCGCAGGCTCGTGGGCCGATGGGCATGTTTCCACGCTGTATCTCTGAACTAAACTAAAACTAAACACTACTTCCACAAGTCATGTTTGAATTTCCAATCCCCAACTCCACAAGATGTGATTGGTCATTTCAACACACCACATCCCACAAGGCACAATCAAACCACCATCCTGCTATTGCTAACCCTCTCCTTTAGATCCTGTAGACCAAGCTCTACCCACAGGCTTATCTGAGGTTTTTTTTCACATTCTCTGTGTGCTTAGGGAATTGTATGAGAAATTTTCAACTGCACCGATACATCAGGAGCAACTGTATTTTGCTATGGTGAGTCCATGACAAAAGGTAGTTTGCCTGTCATGCAATAATCACATTCTCCATTGTAGATACAATTTTGGGCTGCAATTTCTGATACAATACCCCAAACTGTGGTCAAGACACCAGATATGTCTTTGTTTAGGTGGTGTGAGTCTTCATCTCTTTAAATTCTGGCTCTCTTAGTTGCTAGGACTGACATTCTGTAAACTTTAGATAGATGCAAAATGCTGGAGTAACTCAGCAGGACAGGCAGTATCTCTGGACAGAAGGAATGGGTGATATTTCGTGTCTCGAAAAAAGGGGAATGGGCGACGTCTCGACCCAAAATGGCATATATTCATTTTCTCCAGATATGCTGCTGTCCTGCTGAGATACTCCAGTATTTTGTGTCTATCTTCGGTGTAAACCAGCATCTGCAGTTCCTTCCTACACATTATGTAAACCTTCTTGATTATTCTTAGTATTACCCATTACATTTAAGGAAACTCATACCACAGCCAGGTAACCTACAAACCTGTACGTCTTTGGAGTGTAGGAGGAAACTAGAGCACACGGGGAAAACGCAAGAAGTCGCAGGGAGAACGTACAAATGGCATACACATAGCATCCATAGTCAGGATCGAACCAGGTCTGTGGCTTTGCAAGGCAGCAACTCTACCGTTGCACCACCGTGCCGTCTCCGTGGTCTCTGAAACTGCGGCAGGAAATATTATAGAAAATTAGCAAATGGCCTATCATCACCACATAGAAACAAGGAACTGCAGATGCTGGTTAAAACACAAAAGGAGAGAAAGTGCTGGAGTAACTCAACAGGTCAGGCAGCATCTCTGGAAAACATGGACAGGTGACATTTCTTCCTCCAGCCTCAGGAACATGGCATAATTGGGTGTCATGAGACTGCCAGAAATTTGGTCTTTGCTCCATCATGATAAATAGCTAAACTATAGCTGAATTAATGCACCCAGATTATTTCCTGCCTATTTTGGTATAATTTAATATAATAACTATTTCCAAAGGCACCTCACTGCTATATCTGGAAATGAAAACATAAACCTTGCAGAACAGAACAAAATAGTTCATGCAACTAATATGCTAATAAGTCCAACATATTTAATTATGCTAACAAGGCTGGGGTTTTGAATATGTTAATTATATTAATTGAATAGCAACTCTGTCTTGTAACTTAAAAACTTAGATATTTAAAAGAATGTGATTAAAATACATAAACAGAGGAATATGTTTATTGATACCACTCAGTAATGACGCTTATTGAAAGTCCTACCAGGCTTGTGCTTTTGTTTGCATCTGTAAAAGGAGGACTGGCTAAAAGAGGGAAACCACAACTATCCTCTCTTTCCCCGATCTGTATCACAATCAGACATCAACCATTGCGATCCTCTCTCACAAATTCAGTGGAATTAATTCTGCCACGTCTGTGTACAGACATTATTCAAGCACAGAAAAATTATTAAAGGAAAATGAACCATTTTCAACCTACAAATATAGTTAAGACTATACAGATGCTTATAAATACTCTGGTAAATTATGTACAATTTTTTTGAGATATACAACTCTCTGTGGAATATCGGTCCAAATAAGCACATCATTGTGGAACCAATTCTTTGTATCTGTGTGTCGGTGTCTTTATGGAAAGAAGCGTCACGATGCAGTAACGGAGTAGCACATAATTGCCTCCCCATGCTTCGAAGGCGAGAACCAAGATGTCTAACACCGAGCAGGCTCAAACACAGATGTGTTATGCAGCAGGGTTAAATACAGATGCTGAATAAGTAACAGATTCAAACAGAGGAGCTTCATATGTAGCAAATTTCTAGACCTATGCAAATCTAGATCAGTTATTGGAACTCTGTGGGTCACCTGCTTCATGTCTGTGCGTGCTGCTGATGACAGGGGAACTGTGCATCTCAACGGCACTTTATTAAAGTAGCATTTAGATTTCTATTGATTGCACAGTAAGCATTGCCACCCACAGTTAAGGACCTCACTGACCTGCCTTTCATCCAGTGTAAGCCTCACATATTGAACAAAGGGTATGGTTGCAAATTTGGCAAATAGAGCAACTCAAGTATATATGCTTGTTGGACAAGTGGCACAGTGTGAGTTTATGGTTTTTGCAGAATGTTAAAAAAAAAATCTTTCCTGGGCATGTATTTTGAGTTATTTTGGATGTTTTGAGACAAACACCATATTTAGTTTTTATGTTAAATTAAACCTGGAGAAACAATTCACACAGTGCTCTGTAAACCCAAAACTGCTCAGTCTAGTGGGTTGCTTCAATGTCTGTGCGTTCTGCTGATGACACGGGTGAAACTGAATAAAAAAACGGAACTGAAATGCTGGAAATTTAATCCCTGGATTAATCCTTGACTGCTTTCTCTGTTCTCTTCCAGAAGACATACTTAATGTAGTTCAAAAGTTAAAGCGCATTAATGTGTTTTTTAAGGTTATCAACTTTTTCATTTTTGTACCTGGAAATAACAGGTTTACCTAGAACATTCATTATATGTATTGCTATAACAGATTGAAGAAAGATTTTTCTTTTGTTTTTTTTTTCATGTCGGTAGCTTATTAAAGAATTGTGCTTAATGCTTATTAATGCATTCCCAAAGTGAGATTGCTCAAGGAAAGTAAATGTAGAAAATGCTGGACATACTCGGACATGCTGGACATGTCAGGCAGCATCTGTGGAGAGGGAAACTGAGTTCATGTTCCAGGTCCATGACCTTCCATCAGAACTGGAGAATGTTAAAAATCAAATATGTTGTGCGATGCAGTGAGGTGGAAAGAGCAAATTAAAATGATTGTAATCCAAAAAAGTCTAAATGACCAAAGGGGTGGAGATGTGTTGGCAGGAACTGCAGATGCTGGTTTAAACCGAAGATAGACACAAAATGCTGAGTAACTCAGCGGGTCAGTCAGCATCAAGTGTAGAAGGAGTAGGTGACATTTTGGGTCAGAACCTTTCTTCGGATTCCAGTCTGAAGGAGGGTTCCAACCCAAAACCTCGCCTACTCATTTTCTCCAGAGATGCTGCCTGATTGACTGAGTTACTCCAGCATTTTGAATCTGTCTTCAGTGTAAACCAGCATCTGCAGGTTCTTCCTACACATGTTATCTCTGTTTCTCTCTCTACACATGTTACCCAGCCTGTCAGACATTTTCAACATTTGTTGTTATTATTTTATTTTATTTGCAGCTTTGGCTTTTTGAATCTTGCTTATTAATAGCCGGAGGTTTTCCAACTGCTTGTCATGACTGCCTACAATGGAACATTGTTTTACCAGAGTCACTTTCTCTCTTTCCCTCTCTCTCTCTCTGTCATAATTTTCCTCCATTCAAGCACGTTCTCATTCCACTCTTTCATTTCATCTATCCGCATTTCTTTCCTCCTGCAGGCCAGCCAGTGTGGCAGCTGAAATATTGTTTTCTCATTGAGTGAAGGTTCATGTTTAAATACTGTTGGTTTGGCTCCCACTATTCACTAACATGTTCTGGTTCATCACATGTGATAATAAAAATCCTCACTTAATTTAGAAAGGACGTTTAGGTTAGTTTAGAGATACAGTGCGGAAACAGGTCCTTTGGCCCACCGAGTCCGCACCAAACAGTGACCCCTGCACATTAACACTACCCTAAACAAGCTAGGGACAATTTACACTTATACCAAGTCAATTACCCTACAAACATGTACGCCTTCGGAGTGTGGGAGGAAGCCAATGATCTTGGAGAAAACCCACACGGTCATGAGGAAAACATACAAAGTCTGTACAGACAGCACCCGTAGCCAGGATCGAACCCATGACTGGCGCTGCAAGCGCTTTAAGGCAGCAACTCTACTGCTGCGCAACTGTGCCGCCCTAAGTACATTTGAGACTTTTCATCCTGAAAGGCAAACAATGGGAACTGTAGCAACAGTTACTCTGTAATAATTTATAGCAATTTGGCAAATCTTGGGTAGATGTACAGGTCAAGGCAAAATACGTGATCTGAACTGTTAGCTATGACTGATATGCTAAACTGTGCAATCATTAATCAGTGATATTCACCAACATTGTTCCACAGTCAAGCTCGGCCTCCTGTTCGGTTTTGAAGTACACAAAAGTAGTCACCCTTATTGAAAGGTGAAGCACAAGACATGCCAATTTGGCTGGCAAGAGGGTGGTTTGTGTGACTGCGATCATGATGAATGATGGATAGTGTGTCTGCTCCTCTTTCTCTTGCTGTTCACCATCCATGGAATATATTTTTAATACTCTGAAAATGATCCGGATAATTAAATCAAATGACATCCAAATAGCATATCTTTTATAGTTTAATTGGAAATGTGTCAATATGAATGTAGATTATGGCAGATCAACAGGGAAATGATTCAAACATGAATATAGCTGTGTACCCAATGAAAGAGTTAAAGCTGGCATGGCCAGTTTGTCATCAGTTCATGTAGAGCACTGGGCCATCGCACATAGGTTCATTGTGTTATAATGACAGATCCAGTGAAAGCAGAATAGTGCCCAGTGCAAACTGCTCCCCAGGCTCGCTGGGAACCAGCCTCACCTCCCTGCATTTCAGGCCACATTTATTTACAGAAAAATAAAGTGGGCCCTCCTGGAAAGAAACATGGCTCAGAGACTGCATATCTCAGTGTTAAATCTTTTATATCTTCCATACCTCTGGGGTTGGTGCTGGATGCTTCTGAGCTAGGGGCTAATAAATAATTTATGCTAAGTAGCAATTTAGTTGTTTGGCTGGGGGTAAGGAAATCTCAGAAATTCATAAATAAGGATTCCTATTTCTGCTTTTCTCGGGAGTTAATTTATGTTCTTCACCAATTAACAAATAGGGAAAAAAAATCAAAAAGATTATGACTGTCCTTAATACAAGTCCATTTCATTCCTCGCTCTTGTTGTTTTCAATCTACTTTTGCTCCAGTTGCACCTAACTATCTGTGGCACACTAAATAAATGAATGATGCAGCTTGTAGCCCTCTTCCAGTGCCCTCAAACGGCCTTTTAAGATGTAGGGCTCTTTTGAAGATTTGCGTGATTTCTTTTTCCTTCAGCTGTGCCTGTGCATCAGGCAGTTCTGCATAAATAATAAATAATTTGGCACTGAAGATATGTGAATAGATCATATCTCTGTGGCCATGCAAGTGTTCACTGTCATTATGAGGTTAGGTTTTGCGGGGTCAGAAACAGGCAGCTAATCAGTCTACCTGGGATTCAAGGTTCTGCTTCAAAGAGCTAGCTCGGTGGTAGCATTTCGGAGGGCCAATTCCAGGGATGAGAAGCTGTAGTTGTGAGGAGAGACCAAAAGGTTGTGGGACACAATTTCTGCCAGAGTAGAGAAGACTGAAAGAAGAATTAATCGAGGATTTTAAAAACATTAGAGCTGATTTGAGGAGCTGGTCAAGTGGGCATGCCAACTTAAAAATTGTCACTTATAATGATGAGGGATGTTCAAGTGAAATTTGAAGAAACAAAAACCAGCAGATGCCGGAATCTTGAGCAAAACACAAAGAGGTGGAGGAACTCAACGGGTCAGGCAGTACCTGTGGAGGGAAAGGACAGAGAAGGTTACAGATCAGAACCCGTCTTCAGATTGAATTGAATTGAATACTTTATTGTCACATGTCACAGTGAAATGCTTTGCTTGCATACCCAAGTTAAGCAAATAATCGCCATTAAAGATTCCTTACAAAGTTACAAAGTACCCCCGCATCAGGTCCCCTTTTGTTCTCCCTCCCCTTCTCCCACCTCATGATGGTCGCTCCCTCCATGCTGGATTGGAGTAGGGGTTATAAAGCTGGAAAAGAGACGTGGGGGAAGGTCAAACCGTGGCAAATGATAGATGGGCATAGGTGAAGGGGCAAATGGGTGGAGTAAGTGACAAAGGCTAGAGGTGAAAATACGACAAAAGGTTTTCAAAAAAGGAGTGGCGAGGATTAATGAAATGTAAGGCCGGAGGGAGTGATATGGGTGGAAGGAGTGAAATGTACAGTCAGAGAGAAGGATATCACTCCTGATTTTTTTTACATTTCACTCCTCTTCTCACCTGTTCTGACAACCTTTTGTCTCATTTTCACCTCTAGCCTTTGTCACTTGCTCCACCCATCTGCCAACCAAGCCCCTCTTACCTGTATCCATCTAATGGTTTGTCCTACACCCCCCTGCCTGTTTTGGTTCCAGTTTTCTTCCACCCATTGCATCATTCTGAAGAAGGATCCCCACTCAAAACGTTATCTGTCCATTGAAGTGAAACTTGATGGAGCATGAAATCACAGTGTACATTTGAGGCAAGGAACAATTAAGTTTAAGGAAAGTGTAGAGACTGGTGTAAGGATATGAAAAAGAGCACAGGGCACCCCCATTGGTCTTAGCAATGAGAAAGTAATGGACCAAATGCATTCCTTGCATCAAAATGTGCAGTGACAGAACAATGTGGTTTTAGAAAAAGGCTGTCTCATAGAATACAGATCTTTAAGCATTTTTATTGCTGTATGACTGTATCATGAATCTACGAGACCAGAATGGAAATTATTTAGATGCCATTGCTCTATGTTGAGCTTCTGAGATGCGATTATGAAATTATATTTGTTCTGGGTATCTTCTGAGGTTGTAATATTACATTGTGAATGTTGATTCATATTGTGCAGGATCATTTTTGTATATGATAGTAGGCCGGTAATATAACAATACAAACTCCTTGCAATCAAATCGACAGAATGTCAGGCTAGGTTAACATAAGGGAAACACTGGCTTGAATCCTATTTCCCACAAGGGAAGTATATGGTCAGCACTGGTTAGCTCAATGCAGCTTGGCTTGGCGTAAAGTACAAAAGCGATAAAACCTGCCACTCTGTCCAACATTAGATACTTTTCTTTCTCAATTTAAATGAGACATATGCTATGCCTTCGCCATATACAGTCATAGCAGAGCATACAGTTTCTATGTGACCTCTATTTGCTGCCTCGGTGACCGTGCAACATCCAGTATCCAAAAGCAAGAACGCTCTTTGATGTCAGTGTTCCCTTTATGCAAAGCCTCATTACACTGTCAGCTTTAAAGTCTGAACTGACAAACTCCCTAATACCTATTTCTGGGAGAGGAATTGCCCAGTCTAACTTGCAAAAGACCCCCACTGTTCAAATGAATAGGACTGTCCCAACAACAATTTATAAATGGACTTCAGATGGCTTAGATTTTGTGAGAGTAATGACAGCAAAATTACTGGTGTTCACTGTCATTACTCTGTGAGAATGACAGCATCCTCTGGATTTTCACGCATATGTATCTTAATGTAGAAATCTCAAAGTTGCTTTCAGTATTCAGATACCCCTTCACATGCTGAGCTGTTTGCATCTTTCTCCACTACAAACAAGGTAAAATAGTTCACTAAATGTAATGTGTTTATGAAGTAGTTCCATCATAAAACATTCTGAAAATCTTACACTAAGTTACTTGAGGTCTTAATGAGTATTTAATGGCACGCTACCCCATTGTCACTGCTAAACAAACCACCTAGCTCAAATAAACGGATTATGTATGTATATGACATTAACATTTAAGAGTAAAGTGGATAGGTATATGGACGTGAAGGGAATGGAGGGGTATGGTCTGAGTGCAGGTAGATGGGACTAGGGGAAAACAAATGGTCGGCACGGACTGGAAGGGCCGAGAGGGCCTGTTTCCGTGCTGTAATTGTTATATGGTTATATGGTTATATGTATGTATATGACATTACCCTTAATAACTTCAAAATGTGGGTAATAAGCAAAAAAAGCTATAGATTTTGAAATCTGAAATGTAGGTGGAAAATGTTGGAAATAATCAGAAGATCAGGCACCATCTGCAAACAAATAGAGTAAACAGTTTAGGTTGCTTATGAAAACCAGCAAAAGGTTGAGATACAAATGATAAGTCCTGTAACATTAACTGTTCTTCCTTCCACATGTGCAGTCTGGCAACTGTGTATCTCCAGGAGTTACCATTTGTATTTCAATATATACCTACCTAAAAAATCAGAATCACCAATTTCAATGAAGAATAAGAGTTAATGGAATCATGAACATGAAAAATATCTTGTAGTTTGCGATTTTTGTTCCAAGGATAACCGTTGAACCAAATGTTAACAAAACAATCTTTGACCTGACAGCATCCATTATCAATACCTGACATTTTACTGTTCACCAAACACCATATCTGATCAGTGATGATAGACCCTGCCTTGTCTACCTTCACCCTGCCCCCATTTCAACCACCGTTGATCCCTTGCTGCTAACTCACTCCCTGTCTAACTGTTTCTTAAATGATGGGATAGTCCCAGCCTGAACTACCTCCTCTGGCAGCTTGTTCCATACACCCACCACCCTTTGTGTGAAAAAGTTATCCCTCGGATTCCTATTTAATCTTTCTCCCTTCACCTTGAACCTATGGCCTCAGCTCCTCAATTCCGCTACTCTGGACAAAATACTCTGTGAATCTTCCTGATCTATCCCTCTCATGATTTTCTGCGCCTCTATAAGATCCCTCATCCTCCTGTGCTCCATGGAATAGAGACTCAGCCTACTCAACCTCTCCCTATAGCTCACACCCTCTAGTCCTACCAACATGCTTGTAAATCTTTTCTGAACCCTTTCAAGCTTGACAATATCTTTCCTATTACATGGTGCCCAGAACTGAACACAATATTCTAAATGCGGTCTCACCAACATCTTATACAACTGCAACATGACCTCCCAACTTCTATACTCAATACTCTGACTGATGAAGACCAAATTGTCAAAAGCCTATTTGCCCACCTTATCTACCTGCAACTCGACCTTCAAGGAACCATGCACCTTCATTCTTAGATCCCTCTGCTGTACAACACAACCCAGAAGCTTACCATTTACTGTGTTGGCCCTGCCCTTGTTCGACGTCCCAAAATGCAACACCTCACACTTCTCTGTATTCCATCAACCATTCCTCCGCCCACCTGACCAATCGATCCAGATCCTGCTGCAATCGTTCACAACCATCTTCACTATCCACAAAACCACTAACTTTTGTATCATCAGCAAACTTGCTAATCTTGCCCTGTACAGTATGTTCTCATCCACGCCATTGATGTAGATGACAAACAGTAATGGGCACAGCACCAAACCCTGAGGCACACCGCTAGTCACAGGCATACAGTCTGAGAAGCAACCTTCCACCTTTATCCTCTGCTTCCTTCCATGGAGCCAATTTGCTACCCATTCAGCTTCTCTCCTTAAATTCCATGCAATCTAACCTTCCAGAGCAGCCTACCATGCGGAACCTTGTCGAAACTTATTAACCTTATTGCTAACCTTATTAGCATTGGAATACAAACACACCTAATTCCACAGATTTAGATTCTGGTTCAGGTTTATTATTGTCACATGCACAGTGGTACAATGAAGGGCTTTGTTTTGCATGCTCTCCAAATAGATCAAATGTACCTTACATAGATACAATCAGTTCAAACTCAAGTACAATAGAGAGGGCAAAGGGGAAGATACAGTGTGCAGAAAATAGTTAAAATATAATTTAGAAATAGTGCTATACTTACAGTGGAAAAAAGATGTAGAAGAGCAGAGCAGTTGTTTTGGATGGTAGTAGATCCTTCTCTGGGAAGAGCATGCAAAGAGTTGTCAAGCTCCGGTGCCACCTTGCAATGTTGCAAGCCTCTAAAGGAAAGATCTTGCCTTATGCAAGGCTGTCTAAATAAAACATTGTAATCGTAACTCACAAATAAATTAAGAAATAATACAGATTAATTTCATAGATTTACAGTGCTCACACCACATGATGCAATTTAGAAAATATTTGCAAATACAACCCGCTGAGTTACTCCAGCATTTTTGTGTCCACCCGCTGAGTTACTCCCGCATTTTATATCTCTCAAGAGATGCTGCCTCACCCGCTGAGTTACTCCAGCATTTTGTGTCTCTCCAGAGATGCTGCCTCACCTGCTGAGATACTCCAGCATTCGTTGTCTACCTTCGATTTAAACCAGCATCTGCAGTTCTTTCTTACACATAGAGATTCCAAAATGGATTTTAGTCTCCAGGATGAAAAATTGCACTTCAAATGAAATTTTTATTTTCTGATTATGTCTTATGATGTGTCTTACATTTTACTTTTGTGGTGTTAGATAAATTGTTGTCTATAGTCTACTACAAAAGATTTCATGTTTGGATAACAAATAATAACTGAACAATTATGATGAGCAAATAACAATTGTGGGAAATATTTGCCCAACTCTTAGCTTTCAGGAAAAGCTGTCCTTTTTCTTTCCAATGAGGATTGAGGATGCCTTGTTCAATGAGTATCAATTGCTAACTTATAATTGTCGATTGTCAGCCTTCAGTACTATGTCAGAAAAAAATATCTATCAATGGAAAGGTGGTAGCATAGTGGTTACAATACTGGGACACTGACCCCTGATGCATAAGTTTAAATTCCACCATGGCAGCAGGAAAATATAATATTAGTTAATAGTATTTTATCTCTAAAAAGGAGCTAGTACTTGTCATGGTGGCCATGAATTTATTGGATTATTACCAAAGCCTGTGACTAATGTCCTTTGCAGAATTTTTCATTCATACCTGGTCTGCTTAAGACTGCATTCAACAAACAAGTCAGCAACACCCGCATCCCATGAACAAATAAATTAAACTATTTTACTGAAATGCTCTTGGTCCCCTAATTTATTATTATTGATTATTAATTACTAATTATTGATTCATTATGGTTGATTATTATATATTGTACATTATAGAGTTAATCAGTCCATTAAGCTGTAACAAGTAAGGATTTAATTTTTCCATTGCTTGTACATCTGATAATTAAACATTCTTGACTCTCATGCTGCAGACACCAGAAGTAAGTTCTGCCAGAATTCAATCAACATTTTCAGATGTTGAGTTAGAGATTGTGTATTTCTTCCTAGGTTTTTTACATGAAGCCCAAGTTAAAAAAATAACAGTGCTTATTCTTTCATTGCTCAAGTTGCAAGTAACAGGTTATTTAATTTGTTCAACAATGAAATTATAGCATGCAATGGTACAGATGAACAGTGAAACATATTTCCGTGTCAGAGTAAACATTACCTTGTCAAAAAATGTATTTCATTATCTGCTCAAGTTGTCGGGTCAATACTTGAGTCACTCTGTATAGTAAGACTGTAATAATAACAAATAAGATGTCAGATGATGGGTGATTATTCCACTTTAGGATTACTGGTAACATTATGGTTTCTTGTATAACTGCTGAATATACACTTGTTTCACATTATCCTGATAAACAAGTAACAACTCTGTATAGTTAGCGCAGTGAAAGATATGCATTGCTCCTTACGAATCAAAGTGATATCTGTAGAGTTTAACTGTGGAGAATTATCCGGCTACACTCACATGATTCATATCATTGCTTCTCTATTTTCTACTCCTTTGCATATTGATGTCTATGAGTATCCACTATCTTGCTAGCTGAAGGTAGACACAAAAAGCTGGAGTAACTCAGCGGGAAAAGCAGCATCTCCGGAGAGAAGGAATTGGTGATGTTTCGGGGTAACTCCTGAAACGTCACCCATTCCTTCTATCCAGAGATGCTGCCTGTCCCGCCGAGTTACTCCAGCTTTTTGTGTGTATCTTTGGTTTAAACCAGCATCTGCAGTTCCTTCCTTCACATCTTGCTAATCAGAGTTTTATTTTTAAATGAGAAAAAGTGAGACAATTCCTTCTTCTTCTTCTGAAGTTGTCACTGGCTTGAGGTTGACTTGCTTACACTCCAGTTTTGTGGGTTCTGGGGAGACTAATGAGACTAAGCAGGAACCACAGACTCTCAAATGTCTGATGAGGTAGTTGAGTGAGTAGTTAGTCAGGTGACACGCTCCTTCCACCATGTTACTGTGCGCATCAGAAGCATGTTAGGGTGCACAGCAGTGGAACAAAATTCAGAAAAAAAGATTAAAAGAAAAAAAAAGATTTATCATTGGCCAATGTTGAATACAGTGATCTCATCCAATGCAGAGATTAGCAACATGAAAAATGGCAATCCAAATGAAGTTTTTCATTACTGATTATGTCTTCTGATGTATCTTACATCTCTATTTTAATGGTGTTAGATAAATTGTTTCCTATATTCCACCAGAAAAGATTCTCTGTTTGGGTAACAAGTAATAATTGAAATATTGTGATGAGCAAATAATAATTGTGAGAAATATTTGCCAAACTCATAGCTTTCAGGAAATGTTGTCCATTTTCTTTGCAATGAGGAGTGAGAAAGCTTTGATCAATAACAAAAACGTCAGTAACATTTTGAGGGAGTGGCAGTGTGGGCATAGGACGAGGTATGAAAATTGTGTCCGTTTGTAAATTTATCTTTGGATTGCAATCCATTGAATCCCAAAATAAAGTCCATCTGTGTGAATTTCAGCATTACAGCTTAAAACATTCCACATTTTTCTCATTAGAAAAGATAGCTTCCACAAATTGGGAACATCTACATAGAACAGATGAAGCGAAAAGAGACTGCAGATACTTGAATCTGCAACAAACGACCGAATGCAAGAACAACTCAGTGGATCAAGCAGCATCTGTGGAGCCAAAATGTGTATGTTAATATTTTGGAATGAGAACCTGCAGCAGGACTGAAAGGGCAGGGGAAGGAGATGCACTTGGTGTGCCTCAAAATTTACAATCTGTAGCAAACTGAATCTGTTGATGAAGGTACAATAACAATAATTTGCATTTATGTAGCCCCTAAATATAGCAAATATGAATCAAAGTTGGTTGCTAATTTTTAGTTCACACTAAGATAGAGAGGAAGATGTTAAGGTGGTTAGCTCCAGCAGTTTGTTCAGGAATAGCTTTTAAGGTGCATCTTACAGGAGGAAAGAGAGGTAGAATGGGTTGAAATTTGGAAAGGAATTCCAGAGCAGTTGGCTTTCAAGCTAATAATACAGGGGATGTTTAAGAGGATAGAATGCGAAGATTGCAGACATCTTAGAGAGGGTTTTGGGTTAAAGGAGATTACAGAGATAGGATGAAGCAGGAAAACGGAGAGATTTGAAAATAAAAATACCAATGTAGTTGTACTATCAAGTGTACTTTAAAAATACTTCTGATACCAACACACAAATCACATTGCAATTCCTGTAGCTCTTTTCCATTAACTTTTTCTGTAAGCATGCACCCTTATGATCACTAAGTTCTGGCTCTCTGCAGGGGTCTGTCGATATGACTAGTTTGAGTGAGCACCAGACACAACTGTCAACCAAGGCAAATCGAAGGTACAATAGAATGTCTGGAACATTTAGGCACTTGTTGACCAAATGTTTGCACCTCATCCAGGACTCATACATCCAATTAATGTTCAGACGAGGAAGATTCAGATTACCCGTGGGAACAGTCCTCTGTATTCAGGATGACTGGAAATTAATGTATGCACCTCACTGTCCGCAGATCCTCCACTCTATGCGATAGTATGACACAAAACAGCCAGAGATGTCAGCTTGTAACGTGCTCCCAGTAATAGCTTTGCACATACAATTGATGCATTAATACACAGATAATTGACCTCAACACTTGGCATTAATTCAGCAGTCCTTGAATGGTGCAAGAAGTACCCAAGCCAGAATGTTGTGTGCCAACAGTTGGTCCAGCTAGTGAGGGCAATGGGAATGAGAGCTGCCAGGATGTGAAGTAAATAAGTTTATCTGGCCATAAACCTGGCAGCAGAATAATGATGGCTTGCAGGGGCAAGGGCAAGGTAAGTCAGATTTTATAGAATGCATTCTCCATCTCTTTGGCATCTGCTGAAGCCCTTTGTCAGTTTGAGGCAACGTTCAGATTATTTGCAGCACAGTAGTGCAGCTTGCAGAGCCGATGCCTCACAGCCCCAGAGACCCAAGTTCAATCCTGACCTCGGGTGCCGCCTGTGTGGAGTTTGCACATTCTCCCTGTGACTGCATGGGTTTCCTCTGGTTTTCCCCCACATCCCAAAGATGCGTGGGTTAGTAGGTTAATTGGCCTCTGTAAATTGAGTGTGTGGTAGAATCTGGGGGGAAGTGATGACAATGTAGCAAGAATAAACGTGGATTAGATTAATGCAGGATTAGTATAAATGGATAGTTGTTGATCAGCGCGTACTCAGTGGACTAAAGACCTGTTTCTGTGCTGTACATCTTTAAAAAAAGAATGGAGTGCAGAAGACCTAATGAGACATGCACCTTCTGCACAAACACTAAGAGTCTATTCCATTCACTGATTATATTGGGGCACGATGACCATTTAGAATATGTTGGTGGCCTCAGACACATGCCCGATTTTTCAAAGATTAGACACAGAATTCAGATACACACATTTGGCACAGAATTCACCTACACACCTTAGGCATAACAACTAATGTCACAGTTTCTGGTGCAAGAGCAGACTAATTTAGTGATTAAGATATTGGAATAGTATCCAGAGGCAATTAAACTTCCTTTTTGCTGTAAATATTCATCTATCCCACAGGTTCTGAAATCTGCCATTGTTCCTTGGTCTGGCCTATGTGTGAGCACAGTGCCTTGACCATGGTCGATTTTTAACTGCCCTGTAAAATAGCCTGAAGGATAATTTGGAATGAATGCCAGCCTTGTCAGCGATGTACAGTACAGCACAGAAAAAGCCCTTCGGTCCACAGTATCCATGCCAAACAAGATGCCAAGTTAAACTAATCTACTCTGCCTGCAAGTAATCTATATCTCTCCATTCCCTGCATATCCATGTGCCTCTCCAAAAACTTCTTAACTGCCACTATCACATGTCAAGAATGAATTACAAAACATGTCCAGTTGGGCACCAACATATCAAGAGACTAGAGAGTTTAATTGTTTAATTAATTTAATTGACCAGGACTGGAACAATGAACATTATTGCTGCTGCTGCATTACAGGCACATTAATGCATCACCACAACAAATAAAGATCCAACAAACAATAACATAGTACATTACCAGATGATAATAGTTGAGTTTATTATTGTCAAGTGTACAATGAAAAGCTTTTTCGTTGTGTGCTATCTAGTCAACAAAAGGACTATATATGATTACAATATGATCACAACATACAGATTCAAGATAAAGGGAATGTTATCTAGTGGAAGTCCAATAAAGTCCGATTAAAGATAGTTCAAAAGTCTCCAACTAATTCAAAGGTAGTGCGAGCCAAAGTACCGGGTGCAAACTTATACAATGTCCATAGTAGTTCAGACATACAAGGTACTGCAGATGCTGATTTACAAAAAAAGACACAAAGCGCTGGAGTAGCTCAGCCGGTGAGGCAGCGTCTCTGGGGAGCATAGATAGATGATGTTTCGAGTTGGGACCCTTCTTCAGATTGATTGTTGTGGGGTGAGGTGATGAAAACTGGAAAAGAGATGGAGGTAGGACAAAGCCTGGTGAGTGACAGGTGGATAGGGAGTGTTTTGAAGGCAGATGGTTGGACAAAGGCCAGAGGTGAAAAGACAAAATGTGTGAGATGATAGAAGATGTGTGAATTGTGAAGTCTGAGGAAGGAACATAGGTGGAAGGGGACGGGGGGGGCAAAATAGATGCAAATCTAGTGGAGGCACAGGGGAAAAAAATTATCAAAAGGGTGGGTTGGTTGTAGATTAGTTACCTAAATTTGGAGAATTCATTGTCCATCCTGTAAGGTTGTAAACTACACAAACAGAATATGAAGTGCTGTTCCACCAGTATTGACCATTCTGCCCTGGGCCTCCTCTATTGCCAGAGTGAGGCCATGTGCAAACTGAAGGAACAGCACCTCATATTCTGCACGGGTAGCTTACAAACTAACAGTACAGACATTAAATTCTCCAATTTTAGGTAACTAACCTACAAACTACCCCCTTAGCATCCTTCAAAAGTATTTCACTGGCTGTCCTGATGTCATCGACGATGCCACTTGAATGGAATTATTTTCCTTCTAGTTTGAAAACTGTCAATGCAGCAATTTTGCAAGGTCGGGAAACCTAAACCAGCTCTGCAATGCCCCACAAAAGTCATTGACAGAAAAGGCCTGATCATTTTTTTTATGACGTGGAAGCATAAATATTCGCTAGGATACTGCTGCTCTTGTTGGCATAGTCCAATAGGATTGTTACATCCCCTTGCAATAATTCATTTCAATGAGCAATGAAACAAATCATTAAACTGTGCATCTGTTTAAAAAATCCCTAGTTTATGTACAACTTTCTTGTCACGTTCAAGATGTCCCAAAGCACTTTACAGCTGGTTTTTGAAGTGTAGTTATTGTTGTTATGTGGGGAAGAAAATGGCCAATTTGCAAAAATAAATACTCCCAGAACAGCAAAGTGATAAGGAACAACACATTTGTTTTAATAGATGGAGGGATAGAAATTGGCCGTCACCAAAGACAACTCCCCTCCACTTCAGGAAAGATATTTATCTGAGGAAGTACAAAGAATGCTGGTTAACCATCTCCCCCCCCCCCCCCCCCCCCCCCCCCCCCCCAAAGCTGTAGAAACAAAGAACTGCAGTTGGTTAATACACAAAAGGGCACACAGTGCTGGAGTAACTCAGTGGGTCAGGCATCATCCCTGGAGAACATGGTTAGGTGATATTTTGGGTGTGAAGAAGGATCTCGACCTGAAATGTCACCTATCCATGTTCTTCAGAGATGCTGGCTGACCCACTGAGTTACTCCAGCACTTTGTGTCACTTTGACACGATCTGTCAGCTCAGCATTCCCTTGGTCTTGCCAGGTTGACCCTTGTGTTCAAGTCTCTGACATGGACTAGAGACCAGATAGCTCTGATTTAGCAGCAGAAGTGTTACTGAATGAATCAGTTTATCGTCCACTTAATTCAGTGCTGAGGCCGTAAGATACATTTGAGGAACTAATTAACAGAGAAAAGATAGTTAATCAAAAAACAAAAGCATTTCCTTCTTGAAATATAGTCTGCTGATATTTTATGTGGCTGCATTTTTAACGCTCACTAAAGCCTACCTTGCATATTATGGGATTAAACCTTTGATAAATGGAATGATCCTCAGATGCTTTGCAGTGACTGGGCCACCCTCCCCTACCCATCTGCCCTTTCAACATATGTTTAGTCAATAACCAATTAATATCATACACCACTAGATGTGATACCAATGCAGTGCAGTGCAAAGCAGAACAAGTCTCGTTTTTTTTTAAAGGAGCACTGCGATGCAGCCTGCAGCTGGACTGTGTGAAATGATTTATTACCAGAGAGCAATCCCTATGATGGATGGAACAGTTTAATACTTAGCACTGGCATGTTCCACTGTTTTGTCAACAGATCCATTGGAGAGGAACAAAACTGGGCAGGTGAGAGCCTGGTTTCCAGGCTGCCGGGAGTGTGAAGCTATGCGCAGGAGCACCGAGTGTGGTGCTAGTGGCAGCTGCGAATTCTCGCCTTCAGCTGTTCATTAGCCCTTATATTCACTTCCATTAATTACTTTGGAACAAGGGGGCAAGCTGGCTGAGAATGTGCTCCTATTTCTCAGACAACGCTTCCAGGCTGATTTTACGTTTCAAAAATAAACTTTATTCACAAAAAATATGTATACAAAATTGATGTTTTCTTTACGTTTGTAGTGTTGTCCATGTGTTCCCAGAGTCATTAAGTCAATATGTTCTATGTGCAAATCACCAATTTCATTCATGAGGCCTCCTTGTACGGCACACCCTTAAAGTGTTTGTGAAGCTATTACAGAGGACACTGCCATTCAGTGCCAAGTGGGAGCAGGACCTTAGATTGCAGTCCTTCCCCACAAAGTCATTGTGTTGGCTGCACCAAGCTTCATTGTGTCTCCCAGCAGGTAATCCTCCAGTCTGGTATGTGCCAGGTGGCAGCATTCACTTTATGACATCTCGTCCCACTGGCAGAGCAACAAGTTTTGGTCAATTTGTTGATGCAATTCCTTCTGACTCTGCCTTGTTTTGCCAACATGAAATTAAAGGACCTCGATGTTACCCTTAGTTGCTTTCCGCCAGTGTATCGGAGAGTCATAGAAACATAGAAACATAGAAATTAGGTGCAGGAGCAGGCCATTCGGCCCTTCGAGCCTGCACCGCCATTCAATATGATCATGGCTGATCATCCAACTCAGTATCCTGTACCTGCCTTCTCTCCATACCCCCTGATCCCTTCAGCCACAAGGGCCACATCCAACTCCCTCTTAAATATGGCCAACAAACTGGCCTCAACTACCTTCTGTGGCAGAGAATTCCACAGATAAAGAACACAGAGTCAAAGAACATTTTCATGGTTCTCCAAAGTGCAATATCTCTCGAGTTCCTTGATGTTCTTTGAGGTCAACAGCTTGATGTCTGGCGTCCATATCTCCATGCCTACCTTCAGGTATTCCAGTAGACAATATCAACACAAAGAAGGCAGAGGTCAAAGAAGAACTCTGGCATGATTTTAGTGGATCTGACCAGGACTGCCCTGGAAACAAAGAGGTTGTCTATCCAGGACAGGAGTGAACCATCTGGTAGACACAGGCAATTGCAGATACTGGAACCTTGTGTAGAGCTCAAAATGGTCGAGTACAGGCCTGTCCCACTTTCACGACCTTTTTTACTCGTGGACATTTTTCATCATGCTAGAAAAACGTCCCGACCTACTTGATACCGCGAGTACCTACGACTAGCATCACAGCCTGCTGCGACCTACCTACGACCTCCTACGACATTGTACGACCATGCTGCGAGTATGAGTCAAGGGCAAACTCGGCAGAGGTCGTGAATTAGGTCGTGAAAGTGGGACAGGCCCTTAACACTGCAGGTCAGGCATCATCTCTGGAGGACTTGGATGGGTGACTTTTTGGGTTGGGACCCTAATTTAAATGGAGTCTGAGGAAGGACTCTAACCCAAAACGTCGCCTATCCATGTCCTCCAGAGATGCTGCCTGACCCGCTGATAGAGAACACTTTTACATAAATGGCACTTTGGTCAGATATTCCAAGGTGGCAACACGTTGTCAAGCTGATTGATCTGATTTTCACATTCACAGTTCATGGGTTTAAAGTTCAAGGTTTATTGTCATATTTGTTTGCCCTGTGCCCATAGCTTTGGAAAACCTCTGCACTGTTTTGGACTTAGCTGCTGGTACAGATCTTCCCCAGGGCATAGGCTCCCCACCGGTGAAGCTGGTGATGTTGCCGAGAAGGGATTAGCCTAGTTTCCAGTTATTTTCATCTCCAGTCTGGACATAGTTTGTACTCACAGATTCCCATTGCTAGAGTACATTGGTGCAGTGCGTCTCCCAGGGGTCGAATGCAATAGGCACTGCACTGTTCCTGATTGTCTAGAGCTGGTGTACAGTGGTCTGGTTGGTTTCCTCACTGCTTTCTGACTGGGATTTTCTTCTTCCTTTGCAATGGTTATTGCAGCTAAACCGGGTCTCTCACAACGTGGGCCAGGAACGTACAATGTTCCCACCTCTTTTTCTCATGTAACCTTTGACCTGGACCAGTAGAGTGATTACACATAGACTGATGTGTCACCATTGATGAATAATCTAATTGATGAACAATGGCCTTTTAAAGAACAGTTAATTGGGCTTACATTTTAATGCTGGCAAGAACTGGGCCCCTTGTCATTTTTGGAAAAGCAAATGGAACTGGACACACCTTGGGAATTTTGTTTCAATTAGTTTAAATTTAAAGTTGCCTCGGAGATAAAAAAAAGACTTGGTTGAAATGGTGAATTTGCATGTTGTTAGTACACAGGTGTACAACATCAGGTACAGAGAAATTTTACTTCGGAGTCACATGAGAGACTTCGTGAAGAACCCGCCAGCACGCATGCACGACATATCGTCGACCGCATGCGAAGCGATAGGCAGGGAGGAGGGTCGCTCCTCCACCGGAACGGACCTGCAGGTAAGGAATGACTAACCTGAAGTCGGGTTTTTCTTACAGGGACTCTGTGGACAGAATACCCCACCAAGGGGCCGCCTCAAAAGACTGACTGCGGACCGCGGGAACGCGGGCAGTCAGCGGCGGCATCACTACAAACCCGGAAGTCGGGCAAGCCCGTTGACCTGGCAGGGTCCGGGCTCCGAGACTCGCCGTGCGCGGGTAGCGACGGCAGAGCGGCAGCTCCGACTCAACGCCGCAGCCCGCAGGAAAACCGCGGACTGACGGCAACGCTACCCGGAAGTCGGGCAAGCCCGTTGACCCTAGCAGGGTCCGGGCTCGGACACTCGCCGTTCACGGGTTATGAAGACAGAGCAGGAGCTCCGACTCAACGCCGCAGCCCGTACACCAGGAACGTCGGACTAGCAACACAATGCCCGGAAGTGGGGCAAGCCCGTTGACCCGGCAGGGTCCGGGCTCACAGACTCGCCGTTTGTGGGTAGCAACGGCAGTCGATAATTCCACATGAGCAGATGAGGAGCACTAGCTCCAACGTGACACACTCCAGCAGGAGTCTGGTCACCATGGGTCTCCTAGCAGACTCACAGCAGTACCCTTTACAGGGCTGCCAAATGCTCACCCTCTTCGCAGGGGAGCATAAGGTGTCAGGTCTGGGCTGACTCTGAAGAGGGGGTGTTGGCAGAAGAAACACAACATGCTAGGGGTGCAAGAAGAGGAGCTACTCGGGATGGCATCCAAGTTGCGATGCCCTCACAAAAGGGGCCACCATTGTCAACAGGCAGCCAGTTTAAAGTACTCAACAACTTATCTAGCTGCAGGAATCGGTATTTTCCCTCAATGTGCCTGCGGCAAATCCTCAAACTACTGGCCTCGGGTATTACCAGATTTACCAGGTCAGTAGATGGAAGATATGTCAGAGGAGCAACAGGAAGCTCTGGCACTCTCCTGTATGGTCAATTGAGATCAACTACTTCAGGAAGAATGCCATCCGGCCTACACTAAACCCCAAGTTCGTGAGGCTGTGTAGAACCAGCAGTGCACAGCCGCCTACTCTGCTTCAGGGACAACCTGCCCAAACAGGCAAAATACCTCGACAAAAACAATAGCCGTCGGCATGATTAAGGTGCCGGCCGCTACCAGGTCCTCGCATATCTGGCAGCAGCACTGCTATGCATCCACCAGCAGGCTGCGTTATCACACCGAAAGAAAAGCTGGTGAAAGCTCAAAGGCCGCACAACCTACACAAAGGTCTTTTTCAGGCCATGTCCCAGAACGGCCTTCCTGGAAGATGCGCCAACCCCACACCACAACGCCTCCACCTCCCAGGAACCAAAGAAGGAGAAAACCAACACAGCACCACCGGTAACCATGGAGGTAGGTGGGTTTTGTTGCCTTCAGAACATAGCGTGTGTAACTTCTTCACACGTTGGGAGAAGGTTACACTTGTACAAGGAATAACTTCTGATCTTTCATACTGCACAGTATTCAGCAATACAAAACTGAATTTGTCGACAAACTCCTCCTTTCCGGTTCAACATGCACCTAGCCAAAAGTTTGAGCTTACACAAAAAAGAGAAAGTGGAAGGTCATGCAGAACTGTTAAATCTATATACAAAAGGAGCAATAGTGGAAACCAAAACATGAGTCTCTTCAGTTTGTATCAAACATTTTCACCTAAAACAAAAAGGATGGCGGGTTTCCGCATCATTTGATTTGACACAACTGAATACTTTTGTGCAGTACACCCACTTAAAAATGGAAATTTGTTTTGTTACTTCTAAAATAACTAGTTTTCCAAAGGGTGTTTCATGGTGCATCGATCTAAAAGATGCATACTACTCAGAACCAATATACAAAGATCACCACAGATATTTAACATTTATCTGGATGGGAGCTCTGGCAGTATAAAGCGCTGCCTAATGGATTAACATCAGCCCTGTTTTTCAAAAATATTGAAACCAGCTTGGCGTTTCTTCGGAAACAAAAAACATATTATCAAGGTGTATCTGGATGACATCTTATTGTGGGGATAACATTGGAATTAGCAAAATTGGCTGTCTCAGCCACCAAGCTCCTATTTCAAAAATCTGGGTTATTATCCATCCAGACAAATCCAAGTTAAATGCCTTCCGGTGACTATGGATTTGGGATTCACGATTGACTCTGTTCACATGTCTGTCACTTTGCCAAAGGACAAAACAACAGACTTGATAGAGGAATATAACAGCCTTGTTTGCGTCAGTAAACCATCTATTCGGCAAATAGCCAGGGTAATTGGAAAGCTCGTGGCTGCCTTTTTCCCAGCCACAATTTGGACCCTTACATTACCAAAATCTACAAAGGGCCAAAACTACAGTGTTACAAATTGATGCCAGCATTCACAGCTGGGGAACAACCAATACCACCTCCAGCTGCGGTGGTAGATGGAATACACATGAGTTAACCTTACTTCAGGGTATCAATCATCATAAGTTGTTGGGAGCATTCATGGACTTTGGGCTTACCTTTCAGACATGCATCATCTGCATGTTCGCCTACAAATTGACAATACCACCGTAGTGACATAAATTAATCATATGGGTGGAATTAAGTCGATATCTTGTGATGAATTGATCAATACAATCTGGCACTGGTGCACAGAAAGAAACATTTGGATATCAACTCCAGGTCACGCAAATTCAATGATAATACCGAATGGATGTTGGACCACCAGTCATTTACTGACATTATAGCTCAGTATGGAACGCCAGATATCGATTGTGTTGCATCAAGACTTAATCACCAGATACCAACGTATGTTGCATGAGAATCAGACCCTGGGGCAGTAGCGATGGACGCATCTCGCTACACTGGGGGAGGGGGATTGTTTTTTCTATGCAGTTTTTCCTCCTTTTCTGCCTCATTGGTTGGGTCCTGCGGAAAATTCAACAAGATTCCGCATCATGTATATGGGAGTACCCGATTGGCCTACTCAACCATGTTACCCTGTGGGACTCGACATAGTAAGTGCAATGGGTTTCGATCTGCAAACGCCCGAGTTTGCAGGTACACCTATGACAAGGGAGAGTCATCCATGCATTGACCAAATGAACCCATCGGGTGCGAAATTTGGGAAAGACCTCACCTGGAATTGAGCTGTCGGACCGAACCATGAATATCATCGCGTCATCATGCAGAGAGTCCACCAGGAAGCAGTACTTCACCCATATCAAAAAATGGGAGGTATTTTATACCAGGTCAGACACAGCTTACAATACAGCCACCATCGCGGTTGTGCTAGAGTTCCTGGTAAGTCTACACTTCGATGTAGGCTTGAGTTATAAAGCCATCAATTGCACAAAGTGCCATATCCTCATACCTGGGATAGGAGCTAGAACACCATGGAGGAGTATCTCACCTTCTGGTGTCAAAACTCATGAGGGGATTTTAACTCAAAATCCCCAGGCCACAATATACCCGGACCTGGGATATTGGCATTGTCCTGACCTATTCAGAGATTGGGCACCAGCCACGTCCCTCTCACTAACACGTATAAAATAGTGATGCTGATGACACTTGTAATGGTGCAGCAGGTCCAGTCTCTGCACAAACTACACTGGACACCATGTAATATCCCAAAATAAGTAACCGTTCACATTTATGAGTTACCTAACTAAACAGGCCTGGGTCATCTGGCCTCAAATTGGAGTTCCTGGCTTATCCCATAGATAGACGCCTATGCATAGTGAACCACCTCCTACATTAACTGGAGATCACCATTTATTTCAGGGGTACATACATGGCTCTATTGATAAGTTCAAACATCCTTATCACAGAGTACCATGCAGACCATATCAAGATGGCTCAGGGTGGTGCAGCAGGGGTGAACACTGATATTTTAAGTCTCATTTCACCAAGACTGAAGCTACATCATGCAGCGAGGATGATGGAAGTCCTATGGGCCACGCCCTTGTAACGGCGGGTTGGTCTAATGAAACAACTTCCAGCGGTTATAACAAACCTGTGGCCACGCCCCGGGATATATACAGACACTATTTTAAGTTCTGTATTATAATTCCCCGAATTTAGGGGTTATTATTATTATTGTTAAATAATACATTGTTTGTTTTTCAGCACTGTACAAGTCTGAAATACGTTAACATACTTCCTCCATTGGTTATTATGGCAGTGTGTGAGCATGGACTCGTTTTCCAGGGCATGAAATCACAGAGCTTTGAAATCTTCATGAAGTCACTCACGTGACTCTGAAGTCAAATAGTAAGATTAAACGAGAACTTACCAGTTCGAGGTTTGATCCTTATTTTATGAGGAGTTACTATGAGGGATTTCGTGCCCTCGCTCCCAACCCTCTATTATAAGGTCAACTGGTATGTTAGTTCTCTTACCTTACTATCTTCAGTCAACTCTACTATCTGTGATTTCACACCGCTGCTTTGAAGAATGTTGCGCATGCGGCTGGCAGGGTCTTCACGAAATCCCTCATCGTAACTCATCATAAAATAAGGATCAAACCTCGAACTGGTAAGTTCTCATTTAATCTTAATAATTTAACAGCCTGAAGAAGGGTCTCGACCCGAAACGTCGCCTATCTCCTTCGCTCCTTAGATGCTGCTGCCCCCGCTGAGTTTCTCCAGCTTTTTGTGTACCCCCCTCATTTAATCGTACTATTTCAGAGTACTGGGATGGATAAATATATGAGGTTGAGTCTGAGTTTAGTTTATTGTCATGTGCACGGAGGTACGGTGAAAAGCTTTTGTTGAGTGCTAACCAGTCAGCAGAAAAGCAATACATGATTACAAGCGAGCCATCCACAGTGTACAGGTACAGGTACAGATATCTAACATTGAATCCTCATCTGCAGAATTACTTCATCTCGTTTTCCATACCTCCACTTCACAAGAAGGGATATATTTCAGGTAATTAGTGAAAACAAGATTCAGAGCAGTATATCGTGCTTGGTAACTAACACAGAAATCTGAAAAGACTCGAGCAACATCAGTGGAGAGGACAGGCAAATTAACAATTTTCAAAGACTATGTACCCCATATAATTCCTCTTAGGTGCTGGCCACTCCTCTCAGCAGCCTCACTGCCATCACCAAGTTACAGACCAATTTCAATAATTTTACACAGAAGTTGGATTTCTTCAATTTATTGCCCTATCAAATTATTCCTTCTCTTTTGAAGGGATGAAAATTCCAGTCATGAATTAGTTTATTGAGATATTTAGATAGGTGCCTTCTGCTAATAACAGTGACATAGAGACACCAGCTTTGCTGAGGAGACAATATAGACCAGCAACTTGCTGCTTCAACCAAATACGATTCCTTAATTAACCTGAGATAAAGGTGCAAAACAACACGTTGATTCCTTACATCGGACATTTGGGCATCTGTTTTGTAGAAATTGATCCTTCAGCGATTTTTAGATCAGTCTGAAGAAGGGTCTTGACCCAAACTGAGATGCTGCCTGTCCCGCTGAGTTACTCCAGCATTTTGTGTCTATCTTCGACTGTATGTTTGTTTGTTCTTTGGTCTTGAATGTGCAGGAATCTCCAAGATAAAACCCAGGTGAGCTGTGTGTCAGACTGTGGAGGCAGTCAGAACAAAACAAATCCATATACACATACGTATAAGTCTTAGGAACCAGCACATTTTGCAATATTAGGATGAAATTTGTACCATGCAGACTGTCTCCATTCTGTCCACGATAATGAAGGTACTCTGAACAATACAAATGAGCCAAAGATGGACATATAATGCTGCAGTAACTCAACGAGTCAGGCATCATCTCTGGAAAAAGGAATAGGTGACTTTTTGGATCGAGACCCTTCTTCAGTCAGAGTCAAAGCCTGCAGAAGGGGCTCAATCCAATACATCACCTATTCCTTTTCTCCAGAGATGCTGCCTGAGCCGCTGAGTTACTCCAGCATTTGTGTCCATCTTTGGTGTAAACAGCATTTGCAGTTCCTTCTGACACCAATTGTATTGATTTGCTTAGCTTGATTTGAGCAGAAACCTCTCCAACTTGGAAATGTCAATAGAATCCCATCACAGATTTTCAATTTTTCCCCGTACATCACTGAACACCAACCCCACCCCCACACCTCCACCGTGCTTCCCTCCAGGCTATAATGGAGACACAAGGAACTGCAGATGCTGGAATCTTCACCAAAACACATAAATAAGGTTCCTTCAGACTCTGAAGAAGGGTCCTGGCCCAAGATACTGCCTATTCATTCCCTCCATAGATGCTGCCTGACCTGTTGATTTCCTCCAGCAATTTGTGGTTTGTACCAGCCTCTAATGTTTAATTGCTGGGGCGTCCTGCATTTGAAAACCCAAGCTAGAAAACAAATGACCTGAAAAAAGCCCTGTAATCCACATGTCAACTCCTGACATTTAACTATAGATTAATCGATACCCACGAGTGATTAGGAGGCAGAAGTGTAATCAAGGAGGTTCAGGTGAGATCACATATCTTAAAAATGATGCTAAGCAATGTTTATAGACATTGCCCGAACATTAAAATTAAATTCTTGATGCTTTTTGCTCTTAACATGCTTATCAATACATTATATGTATTTCTATATTTTCTTTTTAGTTTTGATTTATTTTGATGCCAGAAGACATACAGGATAGTGCAGATATCTGGGATGATATTTTGTATCTGTATTTAGTATAAAGTACAATTCACATTGCAGAAGACCAGAGGACTATCACCCTTGCAGCTTTACAGAGGAATATTAACTTGATAGTTGTGAAACTCCATTTGCTGCAATAGCATCTGTTTCTATTTCAAGGATTGAACTTTTCTGGAACAAAACTGTATTTAGAAGGGTAGTAGGGTGTTTAACAAACTTTCTTAATAAAAGACTGCTACACAGTTGAGAAAATTAGCAATATGGAAATAGCTATAATAATCAAAGATATATAACATCACAAGATGCTATTACCCCAATAAAATGCCGGGTTTTTAAAACATTAATTCTTTAAAATTTATAGGTGAATACTAAAATCTCCTTGTTGAAATTCCTACTTGTTTGCACCAAATAATTCTGATTTGCAAATCATTAATTTCCAAAGAAACTGCCTTGTTAACCCATTCTTTCTTGAATTGAAAATTGAGCAACTCGTGGAGTTGTAATTACAATATAGATTAATACTTTTTTTTTTTAACCTAGTAAAAACATTGCATCTTTTTTTCAGACAGTTGACCGATACACAAGATAATGCTTGTGACCTGTACGGTTAAAAAGGGTCGACTGCATCTGCTGAGAACAGTAGTACATTAATTAAGTAATAATGGCTGCACATGTGTACTGTCTTGGCAAACTGAGCATAGGCTGAATGATTAAGGGACTGGACCAAAGGTCAAGTCTGTCAGTCCCCAGACTCCCCACCCTATGCCAAGGCAGTGCACGTCCACCATCGCTATTAGCGCTTTGTCGTGTTTTAAAGATTTTTGCATTTCAGTTCTACTTCCCTTCGTTTAGTTTCGCTTCTGAACAAAAAATCACCAGTCTTTCTTGCATAACTGCATTGCTTCTGCCTATTTGTGAATATACCTAGTTTACCAACATGACAAAATTAATCTGGCCTAGTATCCCAAGCCAAAGTCAGGAATGTTGTGCAAATTAAGGAAAGGCATGGCATCAGTATTTCTACTTTGATACCAGTGGAGAATAGTGGGGCATAGAAAATTGACTTTGTTAAGTAATATTTTGCAGATAGAAATTATATGGTCTTCTTCAACCAGCATGTGTAGCATTATTTTAAGCTCCAATTTTGTAGCTAAGTCAGTCATAGAGTCATACGAGGGGAAACAGGTCCTTCTTCCCAACTTGCCCACACCCATCTACACGAGTTCCACCTGCCTGCATTTGGCCCATATCCTCTCCAAACCTGTCCTATCCTATCTACGTACCTGGCAGCTCACTCCATACACCCACCACCCTTTGTGTGAAAAAGCTACCCCACAGATTCCTATGAAATCATTTCCCCTTCACCTTAAACCTATGTCCTTTGGACATAGCTTTAATTACACATTTATCTAGATGATCAACAAAATTTGCTAATTCATTTCTTGTGCCAGAGACCCAGGATTGATCCTGACTATGGGTGCTTGTCTGTACGGAGTTTGTACGTTCTCCCCGTGACCTGCGTGGATTTTATCTGGGACTCAGGACCTCTTATGGATCTCAGGTTTCCTCCCACACTCCAAAGACATACAAGTTTGTAGGATAATTGGTTTAGTATAAGTGTAGAAGTGTAGAATTGTCCCTGATTGAATGTTAATGTGTGGGGATCGCTGGTCGGCATGGACTTGGTGGGCCGAAGCCTCTGTTTCCGTGCTGTATCTCTAAACTACACTTCCTGTGGGTGACAAACTTCAGACTGTTAATTGCATGGAAGTGTTAAAGTTAAAACATCCAATGAATTGGCTTCCACTGCCTTCTGTGGCAGAGAATGCCACAGATTCCCAACTCTCTGGGTGAAAATGTTTTTCCTCATCACCGTCCTAAATGGCCTACCCCTTATTCTTAAACTGTAACCCTGGTTCTGGACTCCCCCAACATCGGGAACAATTTTCCTGTATCTGGACTGTCCAATCCTTTAATAATTTTATATATTTCTATCAGATCCCCTCTTATTCTTCTAAATTCCAGTGAATACAAGCCCAGTCGACCCATTATTTTATCATATGTCAGTCCCACCATCCCGAGAATTAACCTGGTGAACCTACACTGTGCTCCCTCAATAGCAAGAATGTCCTTCCTCAAATTAGGAGACCAAAATTGCACACAATACTCCAGGTGTGGTCTCACCAGGGCCCTGTATAACTGTAGTAGGTCCTCCTTGCTCCAACACTCAAATTCTCTGGCAATGAAGGCCAGCATGCCATCAGATTACAATGTGATGCTGCTTCTTTGGTTAATGATTCATATGTGAATACAGGCATTGATCAGCATAGATAGCATAAGATTTATTGCCCCGATGTGACACAATAACCACTATTCAAATGAACTCTAGATGCTAGAAATCAGAAATAATTCTCCCTCTCTTCCTTTCTAACCATTTCTCCATCACTCACTTTTAATACTATGCTGCAAATATATAAATTAATGGGCCCATAGATTTTATGTATATATGTTGTCCTTGAAGGTAACCTCTTTGGCCCACACAGATGACATTTTTATTTTAGTTTAGTTTAGTTAATTGTCATGTGCTATCCAGTCAGCGGAATGACTATACATGATTACCATCAAGCCGTCCACAGTGGACAGATACAGGATAAAGGTAATGACGTTCAGTGCAAGATAAAGTCCAGTAAAGTCAGATTAAAGATAGCCTGAGGGTCTCCAATGAGGTAGATAGTTGGACAGGCCCACTCTCTTGTTGGTGATAGGATGGTTCATTTGTCTGATAACAGCTGGAAATAAATTATCCCTGAATCTGGACCTACCCTGAATCTCATTCTACAACTCCATCCCCCATCAGGAGGGTCTTAAAGCCCTCCGTTTCCTCCTCGACCGCAGAACCAACCAATTCCCGTCTACAAATACTCTTGTCCGTCTAGCGGAGCTGGTCCTTACCTTCAACAACTTTTCCTTTGACTCCTCCCATTTCCTCCAAATCCAAGGTGTAGCTATGGGCACGCGCATGGGCCCAAGCTATGCCTGCCTCTTTGTAGGGTACATCGAACAATCCTTGGCACTATCCCCGAACTCTACCTCCGTTATATTGACAGCTGCATTGGTGCTACCTCTTGCACCCATGCAGAACTCACTGACTTCATCCATTTCACCACTAACTTCCTACCGGCACTCAAATTCACCTGGCCCATTGCCGACATCTCCTTACCGTTTCTAGACATCACTATGTCCATCGCAGGTAACAGACTACTGGCTGACATCTACTACAAACCCACTGACTCCCATGGCTATCTGGACTACACTTCTTCCCACCCTGCTTCCTGTAAGGACTCTATCCATCAGAGAGAGGAGAAGAGAGAGTGTCTGGGGTAAGACTCATCTTTCATTATGCTGCGTGAAGTGTAGATGGAGTCAATGGAAGGGAGGTTTATTTGCAGGATTGCATGGGCTGCGTCTACAATTCTCTGCAATTTCTTGCGGTCTTGGATGGAGCTGTTCCAAAACCATGTTGTGATGCATCCCGATCTAATGCTTTCTACGGTGCACCTGTAGAAGTTGGTGGGACTTGTTGGGGACATGCAGAACTTCCTAAGCCTTCTGAGGAAGTAGATTCGTTGATGTACTTTCTTGGCCATTGCTGCAATATGACTGGTCCAGGGCAAGTTGCTGGTGATATTAACACCAAAGAACTTGAAGCTTTCAATCAAAGATAGACACAAAAAGCTGGAGTATTTCAACGGGTCAGACAGCATCTCTGGAGAAAAGGAAAGCTGACGTTTTGGGTTAAGACCTTTCTTCAGACTGAAACGGCATATGTCCATACCCTCCATGGATGCTGCTGTCCCGTGAAGTTTTTGCTCAAGACTCCAGCATCTGCAGTATCTTCTGCCTCCAATTTACTGCTCCACTATGAAATTTCCTCAAATTATATCTCCTTTGACAAAGTTCTCCTCCATTCTCCAACAGATCTTCAGTGAGACACTACCACACTCTTCCCCTTCTGTGATTCCTGCAGCTCTTCTGCTCTCCGACCATGTTCTGACCCAGACTCATCTCCAATTTCAAGTAATAAATCCTCCTTATCCCCTGTCCCCTCACCTGCCAGGCCTTGTCCCATCCTTACCCCTCTTTTCCAGCTTTCTCCCTGCTCCTCCATTCAGCCAGAAGAAGGGTCCTGACCTGAAATGTAATCTGTCCCTTCCCTCCACAGATGCTGCCTGATCCACTGAGGACATTGTTTTTTACTTTTATAAAACACTGCTTGTTTGTTATGTATGGATCTCAGCTGATGGGCTTGGTATTGTAGTGTAAATAGCTGTACTATACATTTTTCACCACACTGTGATGTTGCCAGCTTTGTAATGCGAGCCCATAGAAACAATCGACCTAGTAGTCATTCACGCATGGCATTAATACAATACACACCATCATACTGAAGACATCCAAAGGCTATTATTTGTCCATTCACTCTTCTAGCCCCATGCACCTTTCTCTGTCCCCCTCCCTCACTAAGTCTCGCCTTCAAATTGTTAGTTTTAATTTAGAGATAAATTACCCAGAGGAGCAATCAAAGAAACAGGGAGAGTGGTGCAGCAAATTCCTCTTATGAGATTATGAATTTTGTGCACCATCAAATGTGTACACTTAATGTTACTTTAACCTGGCCTTCCACGATATACTTTTGGGCAACAATTAAACATTTATTTTTAGAATTATTGAAATATCTGGCAGAAATGCTAAATGTGGTGCTTTTTAAAAAAATGTGTGAATGGAAACAAAACAGGCAGCACAGTGGCTGCTGTAGAGTTGCTGCCTTGCAGCGCCAAGGACGCGGGTTCGATCCTGACTATGGCTGCAGTCTGTACGGGGTTTGCACGTTCTCCCTATGACTATTTGGGTTTTCTCCGGTTCTCCGGTACTCTGGATTCCTCCCATCCGCCAAAGACATACAGGTTTGTAGGTGAATTGGCTTCGGTAAAAATTGTAAATTGTCCCTAGTGTGTAGGGTAGTGCTCGTGTACGGGGATCACTCTTTGGCACGGACTCGGTGGGCTGAAAGGCCTATTTCCGCACTATATCCCTACACTAAACTAAACCAAACTAAATTCACTTCCTATTTCACAACCCGAGAGGGTTTGAATTAGATTGGCTGGAGTGTGGGTCCCAGCGCAGCCAGGCAGATGAGGAGTTGGGGCAAATGCCTTAGTCAAAGAGAGCAAGATCAGCAGACAGGACAGGCCCCTCTATGCAGTAAAGAGAGGGGAATGACCAATGGATTAAATGGTGTTTATTTCAATGCTGGAGGCTTACCAGGTAAGAAAGACAATCTCAGGGTGTGGATTGGTTCAGGTGACTGAGATATTACAGCCATAACAAAAACATGGCTGAATGAAGGACAGGAATGGCATCTCAAAGTTCCAGGATATAAATGCTGCACAAGGGGTGATAGAGAAGCACCTCCCCATAAAATATGTTCCCAGCCCCTACACCATAGCCTCACATCTCACCCAATCACCCCTAACACCCTCCCCCCCCACCCCTCCCACGCCCAACCCCCTTCCCCACCCCAACCTCCACCAACTGTGTGTAAAAATCGGAGGATTGTCTCTCTATGTCATGAGTGCCTCTATTTTTTGGTAGATAGCATCTCATTCTGTAAATAGGTCCTGGAAAGAACAAGCATATTCAGTTCATGAGGAGTTAAGGAGTCAAGGATTAGGAGTGTTTTATTGTCATCTATCGCTAAATGGAACAATGAAATTCTTACTTGCAGCAGCACAATTATGTAAACATTATAATCAGTAGACAATGTTACAAGCATTAAAAGAGTTAAATGTATAAAAAACAAACAACGTCTGCAAGACAAAAACAATACCTCTCGTACAATCAAGGCAGTTTGTAGTTTGGAGTTCAGTTGGATTTGGAGTGTTCAATAGCCTAATGATTGTTGGGAAGAATCTGCCCATGAATATAGACATTACAGTTTTCATACTCCTATATCTTCTTGAGCTGAAACACATTTGCATATGTTAAAGGATACACATTGAATTTCCACCAGCAAACGGAATGGAGAAGAAACTATAAAGGCATTCAAAGAAAATACCTCTGACTGTTTATGCTCTAAAAGTGGAAAAAATGCATTAGTTTGTAATATGGTGAAACAAAATACCAAATGAATCTATGCTTATTAAAAATGTAGCAATCCTTTCTATCTCTCTTTCCTTCTTTGAGAGAAACCTAAAACATAGAAACATAGAAACATAGAAATTAGGTGCAGGAGTAGGCCATTCAGCCCTTCGAGCCTGCACCGCCATTCAATATGATCATGGCTGATCATCCAACTCAGTATCCCGTACCTGCCTTCTCTCCATACCCTCTGATCCCCTTAGCCACAAGGGCCACATCCAACTCACTCTTAAATATAGCCAATGAACTGGCCTCAACTACCCTCTGTGGCAGAGAGTTCCAGAGACTCACCACTCTCTGTGTGAAAAAAGTCTTTCTCATCTCGGTCTTAAAGGATTTCCCCCTTATCCTTAAGCTGTGACCCCTTGTCCTGGACTTCCCCAACATCGGGAAACAATCTTCCTGCATCTAGCCTGTCCAACCCCTTAAGAATTTTGTAAGTTTCTATAAGAATTTTGTAAGTTTCTATAAGAGACAAAACAAAACAAACAAACTTTTGAACAAACTTCTTTAGCTCAGTTTCAATATTTGCTTGAAAATGCTCCAACGAAATATCTTGAGGTGCGTTTCTCAAGTATCTTTAACTTTATAGGGAGTTAAACTTTAAGAGGAGGCAATATGGGGAGAAGGCAGTAGAATTAGGTTGAGAGGGAAAGATTGATCAGCCATGATTGAATGTCGGAGTAGACTCGATGTGCTGAATGGCCTAATTCTTCTCCTATCACATGAACCTATGGACTTTACTCCTATAACAGGGGTAGTTGTCAAATGAAACCTGTCATTAAGCCACAAGATGGTCAAAGAGGAGAAAAGAGAGGATATAGAGGAGAAAAGAGATATGAAGGTCTACAGGAGAGAATTCCATTCATTAGGGCCTTGCCATCTGAAGAATAGCCCCAACAATGGAGTGATTCAATTCAGGGAGGGTCAAGAAGACTAAATTGGAAGAGGACAGGGATTTTTTAGAGTTGCACATCAAGAAGCAAAGAAAGACTGAGGCCGTAAAGGGATTTCGAAGGCAAGGTTATAAACAAGCAGGGTGATGTGAGTGAGGGATGAGCATTTGAAGAAAGGCCAGCGAAAGACACCAAATCGTTTGAAAACATTACTGCTCAGTGCAAAACACACCAGTAAACAAGCGGATAGATTGGTGTGATGCAGAAGTAAGTGATGCCATGCTAAATTTTGCAGTAGATTCACTAGTGTCTGTGGGGTTGTCAAGGCAACATTTGTTCTGTAGCACGTGGATGCTTTCCGAACAGCTGCTGGAGTTTAAATCAGCAGTATGACCTTGTGTACCCATATAAGGAAGGGAAAATAAATGCTGCGTGAATATCTTCTGGCTGCGTTATTGGACAGGCCAACCCATGGTACGACTGCCTTTAGAAACTACTGTTTGGCACATAAGTGCACACAAGAATTTGTGAGCTATTCTATTTCCATTTGCTTCCCAGTGTTTTACCTCTATTCAATGGGTCTTCATTAATTATTTTGTAGATTTTATCTGTCAGGTGCACTTTCTTGGCTGTCAGTTCATGCTGTATACTTCCTTTAAATTTGGCAGCCACACCAATATCGTCACAAAACTGTCACTGCAAAAGTGACGTGCTTATTACAATGAGATTTATTAGAAACAGTTCATCCTGATGATCTGCTTGTGTGGGATTCCAATTTTGCATGTAAGTTTCCATTCTGTGTTTGAAATAAAAATGATATCGCCTGGCATTGTTTGATTACATGCAACTGGACAGAAATTAATTGATTTTTAAAAGCTTCTTGGCAGGATTTGGAGAAAGTTTCTAAATAAAACGGCTCCCACATTTAAAATGGGTGTTAAAATGAATCATGTATTAGAAGCTTCAAAAAGTCACTGCACAGTTAGAGGCTATTCAGTCCATCGAGCCCACGTTGACAAGGAAAGAGACTAATTAGGTTAATGTGTAGGAAGGAACAGCAGATGCTGGTTTAGACTGAAGATAAACACAAATTGCGGGAGTAACTCAGCGGGACAGGCAGCACCTCTGGATAGAAGGAATAGATATTATGATTCATTATAAACAGAGATGCTGCCTGTCCCACTGAGTTACTCCAGCAATTTGGTTAATCCCAGCTCACATCTCTTGGTCTATAGACTTCAGATGATGATTCTTCTTACTCCCTCAGATTGAGATTTCCTAGCGCCTACACTCCTTGACTGGAAATGTCTTCTTCCACTAATCTTTTTGGCAATTATTTTGGAAGGATACATAACCTAATTTATGGCCACACAGTAAGGGCCCCAGCTGTTCTGGTCTTTTTGTTGGTTATGATGAACAGTCCTAGCATTGGTGGGCACACCTTCCCCTCCCCCACCCCCCTCCTCAACCCCCTACCCCATCCCCTCTCTACTTTCTGTTTGAAGAAGGGTTCCGACCCAAAGCGTCACCCATCCTTTTTCTCCAGCGATGCTGCCTGACCCGCTGAATTACTCCAGCACATTGTATCTATTTCCACATCCTAGCAGTTCCGTGTTTGTACTTCTAATTTATGGGATTGTGTTTCAATGAAAAGAGAGTTGAGCAGGAATTGTTAACTTCTCCTTAGTCTTGTCAAAGTGGAGCTAAATTGGCCAATTCACTCATTATAGAACTTAAAATCTATACTAAGCCCTGAATCAAATAGGAATCAATTATATTAAGAGTAAAATGTGTCCTTCCATATACAATGAATTTTACCAGAAGCATGTAGAAATTATTTATGAGATATTATTAAGACATGGATGGGGGAGGTTTGGAGGGATATGGGCTACACGCAGGCAGGTGGGACTAATGCAGCTGGAACATGAGGGAATGCAGCGTAGGTTCACGAGGTTAATCTCCGGGATGGCCGGACTGTCATATGAGGAAATATTGGAAAGACTGGGCTTGTATTCACTGGAACTTTGAAGGATGAGAGGGGATCTTATAGAAACGTATAAAATTCTAAAAGGACGGGACAGGCTAGATGTAGGAAAAATGTTCCCAATGTTGGGGGAGTCCGGAACCAGGGGCCACAGTCTTAGAATAAAGGGGAGGCCATTTAAAACCGAGATGAGAAAAAACTTTTTCACCCAGAGTTGTGAATTTTTGGAATTCTCTGGCACAGATGGCAGTGGAGGCCAATTCATTGGATGAAATTAAAAGAGAGTTAGATAGAGCTCTTGGTGGCAAGCGGAATAAAGGGGTATGGGGAGAAGGCAGGCGCGGGTTACTGATTGTGGATGATCAGCCATGATCACAATGAATGGTGGTGCTGCCTCGAAGGGTTATATGCCCCCCCCCCCCCCCCCCCCCCGCACCTATTTTCTATGTTTCGGTTTCTAAGATGGGCCAAAGGGCCTGTTTCCATGCTATATCAATGACTCTACGAGGGTTTAACATAAGGAGCATCTGGGCAGGCTAGGACTATTCCTTGGAATGTGGGAGAATGAGAGATGACCTTGTAGAGATTATACAATCACAGATAGGGAGAAGGCATGTTGTTTTTTTGCCTAGGGTTGGGGAATCAAGAACGAGAGGGCTGAGGATTAAGTTGAGACATGAAAGATTTACTAGGAAATTGAAGGGCAACATCTTCACACCTTGAATTTACAGTATCTGTATTAAATTCCATGAACCATTCCTCAGGCCACTTACCCAGCTGATCAAGATTCTATCGCAATTTGTGATAAGCATGTTCATTACCATACCACCCATGTTGGTGTAATCTGCAAACTTACAAGTTTGCCTTGAATAATCTCATCCTAATTGTTGATATAAGGCACAAACAGCAATGGCCCCAGCACTGATCCCTGAGGCACACCACTAGTCATAGGCCTCCAGTCCGAAAAATACTCTTCCACCATTACTCTCTGCTTCCTTCCATTAAGCCAATTCTCTAACCAGTCAAAAGACTCAAAATGCTGGAGTAACTCAATGGGTCAGGCAGCATTTTTGGAAAAAATAATAAATGGCTTTTCGGGTCGAGACCTGTCTTCTGAGAATCAGGGCTCTCAGTCTGAAGAAGCGTCTCGACCCGAAACATCACCTATTTCTATTCTGCAGAAATGTTGCCTGACCCACTGTTACTCCAGCATTTTGTGTCTATCTTCGGGGTAAATCATCATTGGCAGTTCTTTTCCACACGATGCCACAGTGGCACAGCAGTAGAGTTGCTGCCTCACAGCGCTTGCTGCGCCAAAGACACAAGTTTGGTCTCGACAACGGGTGCTGTCTGTACGGAGTTTGTATGTTCTGCCCATGACCATGGGGTTTTCTCCGAGATCTTTGGTTTCCTCCCACATTCCAAAATTGGCTTGGGATGGTATACTTGGTCTAAGTATAAGTTTGTATTCTTGGTATAAGTGTAAATTGTCCCCAGTGTATGTAGGTTTGTGTTAATGTGTGGGGCTAGCTGGTTGGCGCAGTCTCGGTGGGGGCCTGTTTCCGCGCTCTAACTCTAAACTAAACTACACATTCTCTATCCAGTCAAGTAGCTATCCCTGGATCCCATGCAATCTAACCTTCCAGAGCAGCCTACTTTGTAGAACCTTATCAAAGGATTTGCTGAAGTCCATATCGTCTACATCTATGGCTTTGACTATGTCAATCTTTTGGTTACTTCTTCAAAAACTCATGCTCTTCCTATCACCATTACCATAGTTAAGACAATCAGTGATTTAGGAATAGCAGGAGTATCCTGGCATATTGTAATCATCATTCTTTTAAGGTACTTGGAAAAAGCAACTTTGGGTTATCTCCCTATCTTCATTGATTAAACCGAACACAAAACTATATAATAACACAGCAGTTGGTGAAATAACCATCCATCCACAGAAGAAATAATCTTTACTTCATAATGTGCTCAATTTTAAACATTAATTTTAACGAATTAAAATCCACCAATTAGCCATCCAAAAGCATGTGAATAGAAAATTTGATTGAGAGGCAAGAGTCTACCTGACTTTTCCAATTAACAGATGTATAGTAATTCTCAAAACCCAAACTTCAAGCATTTATTTTAGTTTTCAGATTTCCGATTTAAGGTTTGGATTTGATTGTTAGTTGTTCAGTCGTAATCAAGTGAGGGTAGCACATTGTATTCCAGAACTAAATGGATCGTAGAAAGATCAAGATCGGTCCGAATTGTAATTCTTAATGCCTGCTTTATCCAAATGTCTGATGCTAGGGTACATGGATGAGAAAAAGAAGATCCTTGCATGCATAATCATGCATCCTGCATTGATTTATATTCTCCACACTAAAACTCATAAACACATTGACTAAAGTTTTTCATCCTACCTTTGAAACAATTGGAGAAGATACAATCTTATTTAAAAATGTCCATGTCTGACAAATGTGGTGAAATGGCCAGTAACTGATGCTTGCATATCTCTACTCGGCACAATGTGAAACACAATGTGAAGAGTTGCTGCCTTACAACGCCAGACACCCGGGTTTGATCCTGACTATGGATGTTGTCTGAGGATGGAATGTGTACATTCTCCTTGTGACCGCATGGGTTTTCTCTGGGTGCTTCGGTTTCCTCCCACACTCCAATGACCTATTGGATTTGTGGGTTAATTGGCTTCGGTAAAATTGTAAATTGTCCCTAGTGTGTAGGATAGTGTTGGGGTACAGGGTGATCGCTGGCTGGAATGGCTTGGTGAGCCGAAGGGCCTGTTTCCACGTTATATCTCTAAAGTCTAATGTCTAAAATACTCCTAGTGTGCATACTGTATATTGACCGGAGTTTCAGTATCTTTCTTTATGCTAAACTCTTTTAATTGTTTTCCTTTGCTTTCCTATTTCAAGGCCTCTTCTGCCGCAAGCTCCTACCATTACCGCCCACCCCCAGTGTACAATCCTGTCTGCCCATCAGTCTAGCTCCCAATGCTGGTTACTTTTTAACCACTAGGTAGGATTAGCCTGAAGAAGCCCAAGGAAAGACCTGGGAATGGGATCTACAAATGTATCCCTGGAGGAGTATAGGGGATTGAGGAGCATAGTTAAGAAGGAAATCAGGAAGACCAAAAATAGTAGGTTATATCGCTGGCAGTAAAAGCTCTTGCAGATAAGATTATTGAGATTCCAAAGAGATTTTATGTATATTAAGAATAAAATGTTGAAGAGAAAGTGAATGCGATCCCTCAGAAGCAAAGAAAAACCTAGGAACTAGAGACCAGTAAGACCAACATCTGTAGTAGGGAAGTTACTGGTAAGGATTCTGAGGGATTAGATATGAATGCCTTTGGAAAGTCAAGGGTTGATTAGCGATAGTCAGCATGTTTTTTTTATATGTTGGGGATAATGTCTCACGAATTTCATTGAGCTTTTTGAAGAAGTAACCAAGAAGGTTAATGAGGGCCATAGACGTTTATATGGACTTCAGCAAGGTTATTTTATGAGGTAATGCATGGCAGGCTTTTCTGAAAGATTAGATCACATGTGATCCAGGAAAAGCTAGCTGGATTCTTTATGATGAGGATACAAAATTGGCTTTATGGAAGGAAACAAGGGTGGTCGTGGAAGATTATTGTTCAGACTGGAGGATTGTGACTAGTGGTATGTCTCAGGAATTGATCCGGGGCCCATTGCTGTTTGCAGAAATAACCAACGGCAGATGCTGGTTTACAAAAAAAGACACAAAGTGATGGAGTAACTCAGCAGGACCCTTCTTCAGACTCAGGCACTTATTCAGCCTAAATCGTCACTTATCCATGTTCTCCAGAGATGCTACCTGACCCACTGAGTTACTCCAACACTTTGTGTCTTCCATTGCTGTTTGTCATCGATTTGGCTAAGGATGTGCAAGGCATGATTAGTAAGTTTGCAGATAACATTAAAATAGGTTGTATCATGTAGAGCGAAGATGGTTATCAAGAATTACAAAGGGATCTTGATCAGCTGGGCAAGCGGGCCGAGGAACGGCTAATGCCGTAATTCAGATAAGTGTAAGGTCTAGCATTTTAATTCAGATAAGTGTGAGGTCTGGCATTTTAATTCAGATAAGTGTGAGGTCTGGCATTTTAATTCAGATAAGTGTGAGGTCTGGCATTTTAATTCAGATAAGTGTGAGGTCTGGCATTTTAGGAAGTCAAACTAGGGCTGGACCTTCACAGTCAATTCAATTCAATTCGGTCTTTAATTGTCATTGTGCAGTGTACAGTACAGAGACAACGAAATACAGTTAGCATCTCACCCAGAAGAGCGAACATAGAATAATGAACAGTAAAATATATATATATACAAACAGTATCAGTAGTGCAATTTTACTGGGGGAAGGAGTGTCCGGGGTGGGGGGGGGGGAAGACTGGCAATCACCGAGGTGCAGAGTTAAGTAGTGTAAGACCCACAGGGAAGAAGCTGTTCCTGAACCTGCTGGTCCGGCAACGGAGGGACCTGTAGCGCCTCCCGGATGGGAGGAGGGTAAACCGTCTGTGGCTGGGGTGAGACCAGTCCTTGACGATGCTGCGCGTCCTTCGCAGACGTCGCTTGCTTTGGACAGACTCAATGGAGGGGAGTGAGGAACCGGTGATGCGTTGGGTGGTTTTCACCACCCTCTGCAGTGCTTTCCGGTCGAAGACAGAGCAGTTGCCATACCATACTGTGGTACAGTTGGCAAGGATGCTCTCGATGGTGCAGTGGTAAGAGTTCACCAGAATCTGAGGAGACAGATGGACCTTTAGTCTCCTCGGGAAGAAGAGACGCTGGTGAGCCTTCTTGACCAGTGTTGAGGTAGTGTGGGTCCAAGAGAGGTCATCAGAGATGTTGACCCCAGAAAACTGAAGCTGGAAACACGTTCCACCTCCGTCCCGTTAATATTGATGGGGGTGTGCGTGCAGCCCCTAGATCTTCTGCAGTACACAGTGAGCTCCTTGGTCTTCTTGGAGTTAAGGGCCAGGTTGTTGTCAGCGCACCATGCTGCTAGGAGCTGAACCTCCTCCCTATAGACCGACTCATCGTTGTCGCTGATGAGGCCAATCACCGTTGAATCATCTGCGTACTTGATGATGGTGTTTGAACCATGTGCAGGTGTGCAGTCGTAGGTGAAGAGGGAGTAGAGGAGGGGGCTCAGTACACAGCCCTCTGGAACGCCGGTGTTCAGGGTGAGGGTTGAAGAGGTGTGGTTGTCCAACTTAACAAACTGGGGTCTGTTAGTTAGAAAGTCCAGTAACCAGTTGCAGAGGGAGGGGTTGATACCCAGGTCGCTGAGTTTGGTGATCAGTTTTAAGGGGATAATGGTGTTAAATGCTGAGCTATAGTCGATGAACAGCATTCTCACGTAGGTGTCTCTGCTGTCGAGGTGGGAAAGGGCAGAGTGGAGTGCCGTTGAGATGTCTTCCTCCGTACTCCTGTTCTTGCGGTATGCAAGCTGATAGGGGTCCAGTGTGGGAGGTAGGCAGCCTTTGAGCTGTGCCAGGCCCAGGCTCTCGAAGCACTTGGTGATGATGGGAGTAAGTGCAACTGGGCGGAAGTCGTTGAGGCTCACCGCAGTGGAGTGTTTTGGCACCGGCACGATGGAGGTGGTTTTAAGGTACATGGGGACAACTGATTGGGCAAGTGACAGGTTGAAGATAGGGAGATAACGCAAAGTTGCTTTCTCCTAGTACCTTAAAGGAAAGATGATTACAAGATGCCAGGATACTCCTGCTATTCCTAGATCACTCATTGTCTTAACTATGGTAATTTAGTTTAGAGATACAGAGCGGAAACAGGCCCTTCGGCCCACCGAGACTGCGCCGATCAGCTATCCCCACACATTAACACAAACCTACATACACTAGGGACAATTTACACTTATACCAAATATACAAACTTGTACTTAGACCAAGTATACCATCCCAAACCAATTTTGGAATGTGGGAGGAAACCAAAGATCTCGGAGAAAACCCCATGGTCACGGGCAGAACATACATCTGACCAAGGTGGGGGAGGGGGATGGCTTTGTAAGCTTCAGCCATATTTGTGTAAACTTTGTCCAGTATCTTGTCTTCTCCAATGGCGATGGAGACATGTTGGTGGAATTTGGGGAGTACAGTCATCAGGTTAGAGTGATTGAAGTCAACCGCAACAAAGAAGGCTGCCTCGGGGTTATGAGTCTGTTGATTGCTAATGGCAATATGCAGTTCTTTCATTGCGAGCTGAGCATTAGCATCAGGAGGAATATAGGCTGCAGTCACAACAGTGGAGGTAAACTCTCTGGGCAGATAAAACGGTCTGCATTTAACCAAGAGGAACTCTAGGTTAGCTGAGCAGTGACTCTCGATAATGGTGGTGTCCGTGCACCATGTTTTATTTACATAAATGTACAGACCCCCACGTCTGGTCTTACCGGAGTCTGTTGTTCTGTCCGCTTGGAGTATATGACGCCCCGTTAGCTCGATGGCACTGTCAGGAACATCGGTGTTGAGCCAGATTTCAGTGAATATCAGGAAGCTGCAGCCATTGATCCAGTTGTGGGAGGTGATCAGTAGCCGGAGTTCGTCCATTTTGTTTGCCAGTGAGCGTATGTTGGTGAGGAAAAGGCTAGGAATTGATGACCTGTGTGTGGCTCGTTCTAACATAGCCTTTAACCCACCTCGGCATCCTCGGCGGTGCTTGCATTCTCGTCGCCGTCTGTGGGTGCTTCCGGTCGGCCGAGCTGACTTGGTGCGCTCCGCAGGTCCGCAGCTCCGCTGTGCTGGCAAGTTCGGGAGGGAGACGGAGTTCATCCAGAAAGGTGTTGTAGCTGCAGGAACGAAGTTCAGCAGTTCCTGCCGGCTGTATGAGAGGAGTGCAAGACTGCTCCGAGTGAGCAGACTTAAAACAAGTAAATTATAGCTAACTCGCAAATTCTCGGGAAACACGGGGCGTCGCGATGTGCCCGCGCCGCCGCCATTTTGAAGTTTGTGACCTGTGACCTGAGGGTTGTTGTAGGGCAGAGGGACCCAGGAGTACAAGTACATAGTTCCCTGAAGGTGGAATCAGAGCGAGAAAGGGCGGTGAAGAATGCTTTTGGCATGCTGTCCTTCATCAGTCAGATAATTGAGTATAGAGGTTAGGACATCATGTTACTGTTGTGCAAGACATTGGTGGGCCGCACCCAGTATTATGTTAATTTTTGATCACCCTGCTATAGAAAACACATCATTAAGCTGGAATGAGTACAAAGGAGATTTACGAAAATGCTGCCAGGACTTTAGTATCTGAGTTATAGAAAGAGGTTGGGCAGGCTAGGACTTTATTCCTTAGAGCACAGGAGGCTAAATGAGAGGTGATCTTATAGAGGTGTATAAAATCATGAAGACAATAGATGAAATGTATTGTCCCAGAGTAGGGGAATCCAGAACTGTAGGTAATAGGTTAAGGTTGAGGGGGAAATATTTAATAGATACATGAGGAGCCATGTTTTTACACAGAGGGGGTGAAAATGGAATGAACTGCTAGAGGCTGGTACAATAACAACATTTAAAAGACATTTGGACAGACACATGGATGGGAAAGGTTTAGGGGGATGCGTGTCAAACACGGGGAATTGGGGCGAGCTGAAATGGGGCATTGTGGTTAGCATGGATGAGTTGGACTGAAGGAAATGTTTCTGTGCTGTATGACCCTATGACTCTCAGCTTGCTCGACTGAGAGCTGGCACAGACTCAATAGGGCAAATGGTCTAATTTGGCACTGTAACAATTCTATTATTGCAAGTGATTACGTTCTCTGATTTTTTATGTAAACAAACATAGGGTGTAATGGCCAGTAAATGGAACTGACGGTAAACCAGTGATTCTGGAATGAAGTAGACTTTGTGCATTCGCAACATGACTGCTATGATCTTGATGATGTTTCTGCATGCTGACTGTATAACGATAGGGTAAGACATTAAGGAATGGATGGAGATTTATTTTGATATCCCAAAAATCTTAGAGCTGGTGCAATGTGGAGTAACTTGCAGGGCTGAAGAGAAGGGGCTCAAATAGCTATGCACAGTGGTACACAGCAAGGCAATATAAATATCCTTTTCTGGTATTCAATTTAAATTCATAAAATGTTCTCTCTGTTTAATATCAAGGTCACTTTTCAGAGAAGAACTGATAATTGGCCCCTCTCCTGACACACTGAACCTATTTAAAAAAAAGTGTGCCTCACCAGACCACTGGCGGATAAAAACACACAACTGCTCTGCATTATTAGTGAGCCCCGTGAAGTTGTGAGGAGTGATGTGTGAACTGACAGGAGGCAGCATCCTTTAAATTATATTTGACACTGGTGAGCAACACATTTTAGAGAGCCATTGGACGAGAGGGAAGTCAGACCTTTCTCCCTATTTAGAGAAAAAAATATATACAGCGAAGAACAATCCATTCTGTTTGATCCTTGTTGTCCATCGGGTTGGGGGGGGGGGGGGGACGGGACGGTGGGGATGGAGATAAAACAGCAGCAGAGTTGAATAGTTTGGGCTGTCGCTGAGGTGATTGTTGGACGAATCAGCAATCGGATCACAAACTCTGCTTGCATTCCATTATGGTTCATCAGGGTCTGTTGGCACCACAGAAGGTGTCATGAACCTTTTTAGCTGGGGACAGATGGTGTCCCTTTGAGGTCCTGCTAATGCCCAGTTTTCGCATGTAAAACTCATGGGAAAATGACCTAACTCACAGCTGCTTAGTGAGGCTTGAGCAATTCTTTAGAAGGACCTCTGTCAAGAATTAGTAGATTGTACCATTGCTTGGAAGAGGGAGGGGGCCGGTTGTGGAGGGGTGGGGGGGGAGGGGATCCAGATAGAAGCTGTTATAACACTCTCGCATTTAAAATTCCTCCTTCAAAATATAAGCAACTTTAATTTATAGTCTGGTGCGTTTACTCAGACACGGGCAGCACGTGTTGTCTTGTGTTAAACAACTGTTAAAGAAACAAGCAATTCCTCTTAGGTCGGAGGTTTTAGCTCCGTTGTGAGCAGATGGTGTGAAAAAGAACACAGAATGTGGTCCAGAAGGGTCAGGAAAGGACAAAAAGTGAAAGATTCCCTATATAGTTGCTAGAAGCCTGGGGTGAGGGGAGGGACCCCATGTGTTAAATGTAGCTGGGGGAAAGTGGAAAGTCTTGATGTGGCAGAGTTGTGTTTACTAATGAACAGAGATTCCCATAGGAGACGCTTTGCTGCAGGTGTGGTATTGAAGTAGCTGAGGCGCTTGTTTTAACAGGGTCACGGTGCAGGGCAGCGCAGGCACTGTCAGTCAATGCATTCAATGGAGTGCAAAACACACAGGCAGAAGTGTGCATGATAGCATCTTGTCAACAGTTCTTGAACACAGCTGGTAAATGATCACAGGGCTGGGTTCCAAAATAAAGCAGCATTTTTTTTGCCCCAAATGTGAAAGGACAACCGTATACTCCCTCCGCAACTCCCTTGTCAATTCTTCCCTTCCCTCCCGCTCTACCCCTTCCCCGGACACTTTCCCCTGCAACCACAAGAAATGCTACACTTGTCCCTTCACCTCCCCCCTCCACTCCTTTCAGGGACCCAAGCAGTCCTTCCAGGTCCGACAGAGGTTCACCTGCACCTCCTCCAACCTCATCTACTGCATCCGCTGCTCCAGATGCCAGATGATCTATATCGGTGAGACCAAGCGGAGGCTTGGCGATCGTTTCGCCGAACACCTCCGCTCGGTCCGACCTCCCGGTGGCTCAGCACTTCAACTCCCCTTCCCATTCCGTATCCGACCTCTCGGTCCTGGGCCTCCTCCACGGCCAGAGTGAGCAACACCGCATGTTGGAGGAACAGCACCTCATATTCCGCTTGGGGAGTCTGCAACCTCTGAGCTTGAACATTGAATTTTTTCAATTCTGTTAACCCTTGCTGTCTCCTCCCCTTCCCACCTCTCCCTCAGCCCTCGGGCCCTGGCATTCCCTCTATCTCTATCTCCCTCCCCCACCCTAGTCGCACTAGCTTCTCATTTTCACACCACAAACAGCTTACAATGGCTTGTTCCCTTTATCATCGATACTTTTTTGCATATCTTTCATTCATTGTTCTTTATCTCTCCACATCACCGTCTATATCTCTCGTTGCCCTGATCCCTGAGCAGTCTGAAGAAGGGTCTCGACCCGAAACGTCGCCTATCTCCTTCGCTCATTAGATGCTGCTGCACCCGCTGAGTTTCTCCAGCCTTTTGTGTACACTCGTAAATACTTGGTAGGTACACACAAATGCTGGTGAAACTCAGCGGGTGAGGCAGCATCTATGGAGCGAAGGAAATAGGCAACGTTTCGGGTCGAGACCCTTCTTCAGACTTAAATAATTTGTAACTTTGAGAAATAGCCTTGCTACATTTAAACAATTTGTGTTGGATAAATATTGTTTAAGCTTACATTGTAATACAAGTCAATTTAAATCTAGGTATAAAATTCAACATCCTTTTTTAGACACAATTTAATTTGTTACTTACTATCTGCTTACTTTAAAAGAGCTATTTGCAGAAGACTGGTGTTGCCGATTAAGTCTTGTTATTTAATAGCAATGACTTAATGTATTAATCATAAGCATTTGCAGTGCTTTTTATTAGTATTTCCTTTAACTTTCCCCTTTTGCTTTAAGATTCTATTATATCAGCTCCGTAACCAAAAGAACAGGACATCGTCTCTGGCACGAAGTGCTAGAGACAATAGTGTCAATGGGCATTAATGCTCTCTGATACAAGTCCCCTCAAGGGGGCGCAGCCGAGCAGCACAATGTGAGTTAGTCTGTGATTTTTCCTTTGATTTGCCTTTCAGTCTATTTCAGACAAGGTCAGGAAGTCATCACCCCAGGAATCACAGACTTCAAGATGCAAGCATCGCAGTGTGTTCATTTATCAATATGACGGAATAATTAAAACGCAACAATTAACATGCAGTTCAAATTAGAACTGAATGATGCAGCTAATACAATTATAATATTTTCTATGTGACAGGCCCCCTTACTAAATGGGATTTCTGTAACTGCCATGCCTTTTCTTGCTCAGTTTAATCTGCTAATGTCAGTTTTGAAATCTCAGGGTGGTTCACTCAATATTACATGGTCCCAGTGAACAACAGTGCAATACAGCCTGCATTTAACAAAGACCTGAAACTGATTGCTTGAACCCAGTTATCTAAAGAACCCAGTCATTTGAGGTTAGAAACCCCCCGAAGAGGCAACTGAGCCATGGTTGTTTAATTGCCATATGCACCAGCAACAGAACAATGAAGTTCTTACTTTCTGCAGCTTTACAGGCTCATTATCAATTAGCATAACACATGAAATAAATTATGCAATGGTCAATAATACAAACAAATTATAATCGGAAATACGAGGTACCCAGACCACAATAGTGAAAATCCAAGGAATGTAGTGCAACCAAAGCAAAGTCCACAGTAGATCATTGCTGAGGTAGTTTGTGGTTATTGTTGTGCAGCGTTCAAGCCCCTAATGATTTTTGGAAAAAAACGTTTTAGAACCTGAAGGCCACAATTTTCATACTCCTGTATGTTCTTCCTGATGGAAGTAACAAGATGAGAGCATGGCCAGTGTGGTGTGGGTCTTTAATGACGTTAGCTGCTGCTTTGAGGCAGTGCCCCCTGTAGTTCCCTTCAATGGTGGAGAGGTCAACAGCCGTGATCGACCGGATAAACAATGGTAGACCAATGTCTACCACTTTCTGTAGCCTTCTTCATTCCTGGGCATTTGAGTTACTGAACCAGACCATGATACAATTAAGCAGTACGCTCTCTACCATACACACATAGACGTTCAGTAGAATATTCAACTACATATGCAAAGTCGGGCAGCTCGGTGGTGCACTAGAAGAGTTGCCGCCTTACAGTGCCAGAGACCTGGGTTTGATCTTTACTATGGTTGCTTGTCTGTACGGAGTCTGTACATTCTCCCCATGACCTATGTGGATTTTCCCCAGGAGCTCCGGTTTCCTCCCTCAGTCCAAAGACATACTGCTTTATTGACTAATTGGCTTGGTAAAATTGTGGGTAGGATAATGTTAGTGTGTGGGGATCTCTGCTCAGCGTGGACACGATGGGCCAAAGGGCCTGTTTTCGCGCTGTATCTCTAAACTAAACTAATCTAATCTAGACATATTGAATCCATTCGATGTTCTAAGAGGCCATGATAAGCTTTCTTAGCGATTGCATCAATGTGCCGGGCCTGGGACAGATCTCCAGAGATACGCGCACCCAGGAACTCCAGGAATTGTATTGATTCTCTCCATTGTCATCCCATTGAAGGAGGTAGGTTCATGGATCACCGGCTTTCCTTTCCCGAGGTCAGCAATCGGTTCCTGGTGGAAGGATCAAGGATGTGATTCACCTCATCGGAGGTGAATAGGATGTCGCATGATCTGGGGGTTGGGGAATTTGAGAGGTTATGTTTCAAATCGTTGGCTGGGTGTAGTTGGGTGATTTTCTAGGGGGGGTTGCTGGGAATGAGGAAGAATGGTTATTGAACTTAGTCCGTCCAATGATTCAGAATAAACACACGGCTGTCCTGGGAATGCCCAGGTTTTGTAGTCTGTTCCTATGACAAAATGGATTAATTTCTCCAGCATCATTCCTTACGAAGTGAATCCATTATTTAATTGACATGTAGATTGCAATAAAGTTCACAAACACCTATTTCACTGGGAAGTGCCCAGAATGATACAAACAAATCTGGGATGGTCCTTATTGTGGTTCATTTAGAAAAGCTATCTATGTTAGCTGTATCTTTCTAATATAAGCAAAGCAACACAGTCAAATTTCCAGGTCATTGTTTTCAAATTTTCAAGTCAGGAACCCAAAATTGTACTCCTAATGCAAGCAGCTCTTTTTTCCCTTTTATCTCTCCAAGTGCTATCATATACAAGTGCTCTTTAAGTAAAAGATGAGAATTCTAGTGTTCCACTCACATACGGTATAATACACGTGCACAGGGAACATTACCCAACTACTGATTACCATGAAATCTAATACAAGTGGTTGACAAATAGTGATGTTCCTTAGGCATTCAACATCCTTTATGACCAATCAGCAGTTAATTAATATTCAAAATAACAACTGGACATGTTCTGAATTACATAGTTTGAAGCCAGAGATTTGCAATGGTCATAATGTAGGTGTGGTTTGAAATGTTACTTATAAGAAATGCAGGCTTTAACTTTGGCAATGAGCAGAAAGGTCACTTTAATTGTCCTTGGAACTTCCTGCAAGCTGCGGTGCTCCGCTCCCTATAAGTGCTTGGCTGACGCATTCAAAATCTCCTCATTTGTTTTTAAATTGCATTGGTGCTCTCAGTTCACTCTTGCACTCGCTGACCTCCCCTGACCCATTCAAGGCAGAACCTTTGCCAGGGAGACCGTGTCATTAAAATCTATTCACACATCTTTGAAATATTTAGAATCCCAATGACTCACGGAGCCAGAGAGCGAAACTAGCCCTGTGACAAATTATTCAGATGCATTGTTTTAAGCTGCGAGTGAGGTCATTTGCAGGGAATGTGGGACATGCAGCAAAGTTGCCTCAGTGACTGCAGCTGCATACATTATGTAAAGTGGGAATACATAATGGCAGACCATTATAACATAGTATATGTGAAGGAAGGAACTGCAGATGCTGGTTTAAACCGAAAATAGATGCCAAAAAGCTGGAGTAAGTCAGCGGGACAGGCAGCATCTCTGGAAAGAAGGAATGGGCGACGTTTCAGGTCGAGACCCTTCTTCAGACGGAAGAATCAGTCTGAACCCAAAAAGTCACCCATTCCTTCTCTACAGAGATGCTGCCTGTCCCGCGGAGTTACTCCAGCATTTTGTGTCTACAACGTAGTATAGTACAGATATGCAGTATGAGAATGCAGGATTGCATCCAAAATATCATGAAAAGCTGAATGTGAAAACAAACAAAATGGATAAAATCTGATGCAAACAATGTGATGAGCAGTCATGGCACATAGGATACAACTACAAAGAGAAAATGCTGTAAAGTTGATATAATAGAGTGATGTCATTAATATTGTTTGCTGTACCGTGCAAAAGGACACAAACTTAATGTAATAAGGAAAACAGGTGATGATGAATCAGCGGCCTTATTTATGTCCTTTTTTTGTTTCCACCAAAGAGAAGATATTTTCCATGGAATATTACAAGAATATTCCATGGAATATTTTAATGAGCAGGGGAAGCAAAACAAGGTCAGTTAAAAGTCCTCTTTCGATCTGTAGCTGCCAGAAAACGCATGGATAAATGTTGAGTGAGTACAGGAGTATTAGTTGTGACAGTATCATATTGACACTGACTAAACTCGGTAGGATATGAACTAGTTTCACTTGGGTGAGATCTGGGATGGCAGAGGAGGAAAAGAGGAGAGAACATTATTGACCAACAAACACCAAATATCATATTCTAAAATCAATAATGACCCTCAATTAGGAAGGTGATGAAATACCATGGCACAGTAACAAAATAATGATCATTCCTGGTATCTTGCAATTATTATGACTGAAATATGCACATTTTTGATAATCACAATATTTTATTTAAAAATGGAATACCGGCTTAAAGATTTCAGGATTTGTTTTCTTATATGGCTCAGTTCAGTTCGGTTAGTTTATTGTACAGTGAAAAGCTTCTGTTCCGTGCTAACCAGCCAGCGGAAAAGATCACCTATGGATTTGAAGTAAATATATGTGTGTGAAGAGATTAATATTGATCATTGGTTGAAGCAAGTACCAGTCACTATTGGGCATATGCAAGGTCACGGGATGATTCTATCCTGCTTAAATGGAAGTGATGAGCAACCGTCAAGATGTTGTGAGGTTGGGTTACAGAGGGTGATGCTGAGTTACAGTCACGGGCCCCAATAGTCGACTGCTCACTTGGTTCCTGTTATAGAAGAGGATAAGCTTTATGTCGCTCACTTGAATTTATAGTAGATCTAGGTTAAGGGGAAGGCCTGGAAATTCATTTGTTATCCGTCAATTTCTCACAAGACTCTAATATTGGATAAATCAATAGGACCAGGTCACGTGGTACAAGAAAGTGCAGGGATAAGATATGAAGACAAACGTCTTCCTTCTTTTGGAAATGTGGAGCCCTCAGAACCATTTACTCCACTTCCCATACATCTGCTATCACAATCCCCATTCCCTCCCACACCCCCCTCCCCCGTCATCTCCTCAGACAGAACGACAGACAGGAACAGTTCCTTTGTTCCTCATCTTTCGCCCCAGCATTCCGCATCCAACACATCATCCATTAGGCACATGGGGATCCTATCATCAGTCATGTTCCCCTCTATCCCCCATTCCTCTTTCCACATTGACCACTCTCTTTCTGACTCCTTGCTCTGCTCATCCCTTCTTACCCAACCCTTCCCATCCCCTGGCACTTTGTTCTACAACCATAGGTGGTATAACACCTGGAACTTAATCTCCTCCCTCACTACTATCCAGGGACACAAACAACCATTCCTCCTGAGGTAGACATTCACGTGCACCTCCTCCAACCTAATCTCCTGTATTTAATGCTTACAATGTAAAACCAAACATAGATTAGGCAAATACTTTGAGTAGTACATGCACTCTGTCTGAAACGACTATTGTGAGATTCTAATTGTATGTCATTTTAATTCCCTCTTCCGCTCCCACACTGATATGCCTGTCCTCAGCCTTTACCATTGCAACATAGGCCAGACGTGAAATGAAAGAACAACACCTCATGTTCCACTTGAGTAGCTTTTAACCCAATAGTATGAACATTGAATTTTCACATTTCAGTTTACTCACACCCCAATGTTTTTCTCCTACACAAACTCAACCATGCACCCAGTTTTCCTCTCCCTTTCTTCACTTCTGTCATATCCACGTCCCCTATCTGTCCCACCTCTCATCCTCATTCCCCATCTGGTTCCATCTATCATCTACCATCCTCTATCCCACCACTCATATTGCCCTAGACTGCCAATCTTTCCTCTTCCCTCTCATAGCTGATGCCGGGACGCAACCCTTTCGTCTCCAGTGATGCAGCTTGAGTGACTTAGTTCTTCCAAAGGGCAGCACAGCATTAAAGCCCAATGTCCAGTCTAGACCTCGGGTACCTCAGGTCTACGTGGAGTTTGCACGTTCATCCTATGGCTGCGCAGGTTTCCTCCGGATGCTCCGGTTTCCAACCAAATCCCAAAGGCGTATGTGTTTGTAGGTTAATTGGTCCCTGAAAATTATACCGAGTGCGTCGGGAGTGAATGAGAAAGTGGAATTATATAAAACTCGTGTGAATGAGTGATCAATGGTCTGTTTTTATGCTATATTACATTTTTGTTGTGGGAGGAAGAGAGTTCATGATGTCCGGGATTTCCTATGCCTTACTTTCCCGCATCCCTCCCCCACGCCCATTCTGACATTAATAGCCATAAACATGGCACACACCAAGATGGAGTATAAAAATTGAAGACAAATTCCACCTGCTCAGTGAAACGCTTGGATAGCTTAGGACGGGAGTGCACTGCTGGACATGTTGACATCAGAGTGCCCAACATAAAGTATGTTGGGTTAACAGTATATTCTATAATATTATTATTGTCATGTGTACCAAGGATAATGTAGTGTAGTTACTGTAGTGTGACACTTTGATTCATGAAGAAGTTCCTAAGTATGTTCTATGGCAATGTGTATTACAAAGCAGCGTTACTGTTACCAATATATACCGTATTATCTTGATGCTTTTTTTTCAGGTAGAACATAAAATAGTAAGATTAAATGAGAACTTACCAGTTTGAAGTTTGATCTTTATTTTATGAGAAGTTACGATGAGCGATTAAGTGAAGAACCCCGCCAATCCGCACGCGTGTCATTCTTCAAAGCAGCGGTGTGAAATCACAGAATAACAGTAATTGAAGTGACATAGTAAGATTATAAACTTAGAAGTACCAGATGAGCTTTGCGATATGAGGGTTGGGAGCGGCGGGCACTTAATCGCTCATCGTAACTCCTCATAAAATAAAGATCAAACTTCAAACTGGTAAGTTCTCATTTAATCTTACTATTTTACTTCGGAGTCACGTGAGTGATTCCGTGAAGATTTCAAAGATCTGTGATTTCACGCCGATCCAAATCCAGGTGTCTCACACTGCATCAGTTGACTTGGGAGAGGTGAATAATTACTAATACAATGAAACATGGTACTGATTAACATGTTGCCTTATTCACAAAATACCAAGAGAAACACAATAGCGACTCCTTTCTCCCAGGGAGAAGGTATGAGACAGAACTTAAAATGGAATGGGTGAACATCCCCGGGTTCAATAAGTGGTTTCTTATAAACCTTTGAAAGTCAATTCATTTGACCATCCTGCGGCCGCAAGGATATGGTGTAGAAGGACATCCATTACCCTCGTTGCTGACGTTGATGCCGCCCTGGTGGAGTGAGATTTAAAATTGTCAGTATGAACTGCTGCACAACCCAGCACTTGTTTCAGCCATCTTAAGATGGTCTGAACGGACACTTGCAGATGTGGCTTTTTTGTGGCTAATAAACAATGCTACTTCGGAGCCTCTGAGGCTCTTGGTGACCTTGATATACCTCCTCAAGTGCGCCACTACACACAGCAATAATCTGTGGGATATGCTGACAGTACAAACTTCCCTGACACCCCTGTCTGCTTTGTTGAATTAGGCCATAGATGTAAAATATAACATCATTTCCTGATGACACCATCGTGTCCTGAGGCAGTTTGTGCAAAATCCGATCCCTTTGCGCTGACAGCAGCGCCATGAGCATGACCAACTTTAGGGTAATCTTCGGCAATGACAAGGATGTGGCTGTACTCCACTGACGAGACAGTGTCAGTACCATGCTCACATCCCAGATTTCAGAGTACCTAGGCCTGGAGAATTGGAATTAAAACACCCTTCATAAATCTGTATATTACGGATGAGATCCTACAGACTGAAGTTCCGACCCCCAGCATAAGTACGAGGACAGGGCAATCCTGGCACTATGGATGGCGCTATAGCCCACCCGTCATCAAAATGTAATTTGGACAGACATTCAAGCACATCTGGGATGGAAGCTGTGTGGTATGTAATGTTCTCATGTAAACAAAACTCCTCCCATTTCCTGACATAAGAGATGTATTGCTTTTGCATACTTCCTTCCAGGACGATGTGATGACATCCACAGTACGATTGGATAGTCCCAGACCCAGGTATGGTCTTCTTTAAATCTGCAAATTAATAAATTAACATGATCATACAACTGGTACGGATCTCCAGTCACAGGGTGCACCAACAGATCATGACGTTTTGGAACTACCATAAAAGGCTGTGTAATAATGTCCATGTGTAGGCCAGTCGGATACCACCAACTCCTGAAGCGGAGTCCTGCTTGATCTTGGTCAAGCACCGACTGATGATGCAGAAGGGGGGAATATGCATATAAACATTCCGCACCAGTGTTGTGAGAACGCATCGACCGCTACTGCCTCTGGATCTGGTTCCCATGAAATATACTTCGGTACCTAGTGATGGAGTCTGGATGCAAACAATATCGAAATCTGGCATCCCATACCGAAGAGCAAGTTCATTAAATACATCGTGATTGGACAACCACTCTGTGTTGTCATTGAATATGCGTGACCTGGTGTCTGCCACCATATTGAATATACCTGGCAAATAGACAGCAGTAATCAAAATGTTCTTTTTAATGCATCCGTGCCAAATAAGGTTGGCCAATCTGTCACAAGGTTTCGACTTGATTCCACCCACGTGTCTCCCATCGAAGTAATAACCAGGCCTGAGCCTGCTTCAGCTCCAAGAGCAGACTGGATCGGGCATATTCATGCTTGTATGGCTGTAGGCATTAACATACTCCACTGCTGTGGGGTGGTCAATGTGAAGCTGAACATGTAAGTGCTGCTTGGTGATACAATAAGCCTTGAGCCCGTAAAATGCTCCTAAACTTTAAATATTAATTCCATGTGATTGGAGAAATAAATGCCTCATGCCTATTCCATGTGCCTCCACAGCTAAAATGGTACAAGTAGCACCCCAACCTAGGGCACTAACATCAGTCTGCAAACTGAAGATGTTTCCATCAGAATTTTACTAAAACAATTTGAAATGTTTCTTATCCACCATTGTACTTCAGAGATGGCTTCAAATGCAAATTGCATGGGCCGGTTGAAATGACCTGCATGTATCCTGTGTGCCTGTACCTTCACCCTCTGTAAATTTCGGTATGCAAAAGTCTATACTGCACAGCTGGAAAAGCAGCTATCAATTTACCACTCAGGTTGCCCACATGTCTAATTGAAGGTGATTGCTCCCCCAAGAGCTTGATGCAGCCTTCAATTAAATCTAATCTCTTGCCCTTGGGCAGAGTCACAGACATGTGAGTTGAATTAACTGTGAATCCCAAATAGTCAATTACTTTAACCAATACCAATTTTGATTTAGCTGGATGGACGGGACCAATCTCTCAACCATGAGTATAACAGCTGAAACCGATATCTAGGGCTGAGGTTAACCCATTAGGCAGTGCTTGGATTGCCATAATTCCCCCATCCAGCTAAATTTCAGATACTCTTTATGAACAGGTACTGAATAATATGCATCCTTAACATAGAACACAGAAAAATAGAAATTAGGTGCAGGAGTAGGCCATTCGGCCCTTTGAGCCTGCACCACCATTCAATATGTTCATGGCTGATCATCCAACTCAGTATCCCATACCTGCCTTCTCTCCATACCCCCTGATCCCCTTAGCCACATCTAACTCCCTCTTAAATATAGCCAATGAACTGGCCTTAACTACCCTCTGTGGCGGAGAGTTCCAGAGACTCACCACTCTCTGTGTGAAAAAAGTCTTTCTCATCTCGGTCTTAAAGGATTTCCCCCTTATCCTTAAGCTGTGACCCCTTGTCCTGGACTTCCCCAACATCGGGAACAATCTTCCTGCATCTATCCTGTCCAACCCCTTAATCATTTTGTAAGTTTCTATAAGACCCCCTCTCAATATTCTATATTCTAGAGAGTATAGAATATAGGATATATTCTTATCTATAGGATATAACTAAGAAAGGTCTATCCAGTCTTTCTTCATAAGACAGTCCTGACATCCCAGGAATCTGTCTGGTGAACCTTCTCTGCACTCCCTCTATGGGAATAATGTCCTTCCTCAGATTTGGAGACCAGAACTGTACGCAATACTCCAGGTGTGGTCTCACCAAGACCCTATACAACTGAAGTAGAACCTCCCTGCTCCTATACTCAAATCTGTTTGCTATGAAAGCTAACATACCATTCGCTTTTTTCACTGCCTGCTGCACCTGCATGCCTACTTTCAATGACTGGTGTACCATGACACCCAGGTCTCGCTGCATCTCCCCTTTTCCTAATTGGCCACCATTTAGATAATAGTCTGCTTTCCTGTTTTTGCCACCAAAGTGGATAACCTCACATTGATCCACATTATACTGCATCTGCCAAACATTTGCCCACTCACTCAGCCTATCCAAGTCACCTTGCAGTCTCCTAGCATCCTCCTCACAGCTAACACTGCCCCCCAGCTTAGTACCATCCGCAAACTTGGAGATATTGCCTTCAATTCCCTCGTCCAGATCATTAATACATATTGTAAATGGAGTATACATGCCATATAACACTCTGTGGAAACCAATTGTTTGGCAGTAGCGAATGTTTCCACTTAAAAATTATACTGCACAAACGGACTAAGCCCCTCTCCATATAAGCTCCATCCTGGCCAACCTCCAAATTTTATACATTACCGGAGGGAACCCTCCCAGCACCAGGGCTGGCCATTCTGGTCGGTTTAACCCCCATGTCCTGGGGACCACTGTGGTCTGGGCGCCGCATTGCTGCTGGATTTCCCCTCCCCGGGAACCACAGCGTCTGGAAGTCACTGACCGTTATCAGTGACTGTGATTGCGAACATGACATTCACCAGCTACCCGCTACCGTGGTCGGAACCGGGGTGTCCCCACAGTTCATAGCTGGATCCCTCGTCGGACTTCGCCAAAATATCGAGCAGGAAAACCTGTGTAAAAGAGGTTCCTGCAAGAAAATCAACACCAGGTAAGAAAACAAAACTTACCCGTAGTTTAAACTTACCGCTGGCAGGAGCGACTCGCCTGCCAGTCCGGTGCTTCGCCGTGCGAACGACCTAATGATACCCGCGCGGATTGGCGGGGTTCTTCACGGAATCACTCACGTGACTCCGAAGTGAAGCATATAACTATGATTCCAAATCTGAACTAAACCCATCTGATTGCACAACTCTCATATCACTTTATTTCCTATCTATTCATCTGTCTGTATAAATGTTTTTTAAACATTATTCTCATATGTTTCAACCACTTCTCCTGGCAGTGTTCTCTGGGCACCTGCTACTCTCTCTGTAAAGCATCTTGACATATATCTGCTTTAAACATTCCCCCTCTCACTTCAAATCTATGCCCTCTAATATTTAACATTCTGGAAAAATAGACTCTGACCATCTAACCTACTTATGCCTCTAAATGTTTTATGTTGCTTCTATCTGCTTGCCCCTCAGACTCCTGCAAAAACAATCCAAGTTTGTCCAACCTTTATTTACAGCTAATACTCCCCAATACAAGCAACATCCCCATTAATTTCTCTTGCACCCTTTCTAAAGCCTTGTTATCCTTACCAAAGCCTCCATGTCCTTAAAGACTTTTAGTTTTTTTTTTAAATGTACTGCTTAAAAGTAACTAGTAAGTATTACATGGAGTAGGATTTTTTTAATTCATTTTTAACTTTCCGAACAATCAGTGCAATGAAGCAATGCTGCATTGTCCTTCTTGACTAGTTCAAGTGAGTTTGCTGGTTGATCAGGTGCAAGCATTGTGCTGTCACCTGCAGGCCAACCTAAAGGTCAGAGGTGTTTGGAAGAAGATCAGGGATGCATACCAATCGCATCCAGTTGTCTGTCTATTTTTGTTGAATGATACTGCTTGGGTCAATGCTATCTGAAGGAGCAGCCCAGAGGATAAAGAGTCTGCAGTTTTTCATTTTCGCTTAGTCCAATCTCAGCCAGAATTTACCAATGTTATCTGTGGGTAACAACATCTTTATCACTACCGAGATCAGAGTGTGTAGGAAGAAACTGCAGATGCTGGTTTAAACTGAAGATAGACAAGAAATGCTGGAGTAACTCAGCGGGACATGCAGCATCTCTGGAAAGAAAGAATGGGTGACGTTTCAGATCGATACTGAAGAAGGGTGTCGACCCGAAACAATACCCATTCCTTCCCTCCAGATAAGCTGCCTGTCCCGCTGAGTTACTCCAGTTTTTTGTGTCTATCTACAGAGATCACTAAGTGCTACAGTGCAACGTTATAATTGGCATGAAATGTTACATTAATGAGTCTGGTAACAATCCATTAAAAAACCAAAACACAAGGAACGATTTGATCAGTCTGTTCCCGGCACACTAAGTAAGTGAGTACAGTGTTGCTTCTGTGGTGTAACTCTTTGATTCACAGAGAAGTCCATATGTTGCTAGCAGCTATGAATGTCAAGGCCTAGGGTTTCAGGTTTCAGTATTCAGAAGTAAAGTTTGTATTAGGCTGCCCCGCGGCAACATGCATTCCCAGTTTTACCAATGTAACATATTAATATTAGAAACAAACAGTGAATTAACTCCTGCACATTACACAAGTATTTGTGTATTTTGATGCATGTGATTCGATTCGAACTACAAAATAGTAGCCCTTGCAGAGGACAACAAGGAACTCTTCTCCCCCTCTATCCCCACCTGACCTGCTCATCCCTCTCCGATAAGATGGATGTTCACAGGATTCTACTGGATAATCGTTTCTGTGGAAGAGCACAAAAGCAATAGTTGGCTAGCTGTTTAACATTCCTCCCAGACCTCAGGGAAATCACCTTATTTCCTTTTGGTACTTCCCCCAGACATACAGACTGAGCCATGGTGTAGATATCAGCTTACTAACACTTTTTTACTTCTGTGGAAAAAATATATATATTTTGAGTTGAAATAATGTCTTAAAATTATTGTTCAGTCCTTGGCTATTTTGGGATGAGTCTCTGGTAAGGTGATGTCAGAAATAATACACCTACATTGCAAGTACACTAGGCGTGTGTGGGAAGTCAAAATGATGACATTGGTTCTCACTGATGATGCTGTTATGCTTGAGTGTTTCCTGGTGGCTTTTATTCTGCATGGGAGCAAAAAACTGACAACAGAAGCTTTGGAAACCAAAGGTTTAGGATTGCCGCACAAACTGCTACTGATAATTAGAGTGGCTTCCTCTGGGATCGGCAGATGGCTGTAATTAGAATTTAGTGACAGCTATTAAAGACTATTGATATTCTGTGGTATCAAACAAGCCTATATGTTTTAATATTGTCTTCAATAGTAACGCAAGAGTGATTATCCTGAAATTTATTTCATTTTGAGGCCCGTGATACATTTCTGTGTAATTTGAGTTAAGCATGGCTCACGTGTAGCATTCATTATGGAATGCAAATTTCAAGGTTGTTTTACTTACCTTTTGCTATCTTCAAATGATAGATTTGCAGTTTTCTAGCGCAGAAAAGTGTATTTAGTATTGCAATATATCATGCAACATATAACATATAATGTGACAAAATATGGCAAAGGTGCAGAACAAAGGTTGACTCTGAACGTTTTCTTACATTGTTAAATTATTGAAGTGGTTTATTCCTCCAGCTGGGGATGCGATCAAGGAAACAAGGTGGGATAGCTTGATTCCTGTGCCAGCAATATGCTTCAGTTACTTATCCAGAGGCCTGTCACGTTCCCCGCGCCACACCTCCGTATGAAAATGGAGGGAAATCTGTTGTAGCATTGTAATTTAATTTAGTTTAGAGATACACCACAGAAGCAGGTCCTTCAGGCCACCGGGTCCGCTCTGACCAGCGATCCCCGCACATTAACATGATCCTACACACACTAGGGACAATTTACACTTATGTCAAACCAATTAACCTACACACCTGTGCGTCTTTAGAATGTGGGAGGGAACCAAAGATCTCGGAGACAACCCATGCAGTGACGGCGAGAATGTACAAACACCTTACAGACAGCACCTGTAGTCAGAATAGAACCCGGGTCTCCTGGCGCAACACAGCAATTACCTGTGCCACCGTGCTGCCATAATCTTGCCGCAACGTCCACCTGGCCCTCCTACCACTGCTGGTCTCCCCCCCCCCCCCCCCAAAGCCCACCACCATTACAATCAATGACAGTGCTTACAATATAATGGGGGTTTCCGAACAGGCCTTGCATTAATTTTCCTTTTGCTTAACAGTTCATTATCGGCAAATGAAAGGGAGGATGGCCCTTTTAACTGCTGGCACAGCAACAGTCCTTCCTTCCTTCTCTCCGAGCACCCCCAGGTGAAAAAAATGTTTGGCGCTAACCCATTCCTAAAGTAATTTACATATCCATCCGGAAACATTCCATGCCAAGCTGCCAGATAGAACAGATTTTCCATTTGCGCTGTGGTACATATGATTGCTTCAGTCTGCGTTTTCACTGATGCTAATGGTATAGAGGTGAGCATCAAATCTTCGATCTGGAAGGTACAAGAGACATTGCGAGTTGAAGCAATAAGTAAAACAATATCTGTCTGGCATAAATCAATCTCAACTGGCATGACACATTGAGGAGTAGCCAAGAATTGCTGAACAGAAGCCATTTTACTCGTAACTGATTTTCAATTTTACAAAGTGTCCCCTGGAGTGATTTAATATAAGAATCTTTGTTTAAAAAGAAACACATGAAGTAATTGTGTAATTGCAGTGTCAAAATGCTCTTTGTGTGTGTGGTGATAAAAACTTAAATAGTGTTTTCACTTGCACAAATCCTTGTGAAATAGTAGGGTTCCATCAAAAGAAGGTCAGGTGGTAAGCAAGTGAGCTACTTTATCCTCTCCTCCCCCTTGCCCCCCCCCCCCCCCCCCCCCCCCCCATCAGCTATGTGTCATCTGGTAAGGCAAAGAGGAAGCACCTAATTTGCATTTGAACTTGTGAAGAACATTTGATATCATAATGCTGCTTCAGCAAAGCTGGCCCATTGCCAGTCAGGAAGAACACCTCTGAAATGTGACTAAAAAATAATGGCACTCTCCGCCAAGCCCAGAGTTTGTGTGTGTGTGTGCGCTCCTAAAAGCCTCCAACTGGTCTGCTATTTGGTTATGGGACTGAACACATCTGTTTTTGTCAGCTGTTACATGTCTAATTCTCTATCATTGTGAAGCATTGGAGACCATTTTGTTATATTACCTGTGTCAAAGTCTTCCAGTTCCCCTGAGGCTTGTGTTATTTGTGAGTCTCCTGGCTGTGAGCTCTGAAAAATGTTCCATACAGAGGTTTAAATAGGGTTAAAAACCTGCAATATGTTGGCGGTGAGATGTGATTTTTTTTTTCTAGTTCTTATCCAGAATGCCGCCTCATACCATGAAAGTAACCCTGAGACCCTTGCTCTGCCACCTGTTGAATATGACGGGACCTAAGCCTACTTAAAACCTGGCTACATTCCATAGCAACATCTCATCCTGCTTGTTGTCATCCATCACTGCTGGGACCGAGCTGCAGTGAAATCTCGCATATGCTATCTTACTTTTAAATTATACGTATTTGTGAGTGAATAAAATTTCAGTCGGCTTTTTATATAGAAGGTACGATGATATACTGTGATCATCAGAGAACTAGTAACGTAAATAATATTGGTAGTATATCCGACTGCCTCAATGCCGAAAAATACTTTTGTACTGGAAAATGTTTTAATGGCAGACAAAAGTGCTGGAGAAACTCAGCGGGTGCGGCAGCATCTATGGAGCGAAGGAAATAGGCAATGTTGCCTATTTCCTTCGCTCCATAGATGCTGCTGCATCCGCTGAGTTTCTCCAGCACTTTTGTCTACCTTCGATTTCCAGCATCTGCAGTTCCTTCTTAAGCAATGTTTTAATGGCATTTGTTACAATGCAGCCAAAATGAAATGATTGCTTTTGCATTCCCTTGAACTAATCTGGTTTCCTGATCAAAGATTATACCCTTTGCCCCAACACTCTCTGAGCTTGTTTCTCTCATTTTGAATACGCTTGTTCTTATTTTTCCGTATTGGAGGTAATAACCTCAGAATAAAAGGATGTTCTTTTGAGAAAGAGATGAGGAGGAATTTCTTTAGTCAGAAGGTGGTGAATCTGTGGTATTCATTGCCACGGAAGGCTGTGGAGGCCAAATCAGTGGATATTTTTAAGTGAGGGATAGATCGATTCTTGATTGGTATATGTGTCAGGGGTTGTGGAGAGAAAGCAGAAGAATGGGGTTGTGAAGGGAAGATAGATCAACCATGATTGAATGGGAGAGTAGACTTCATTCGCCGAATGGTCTAATTCTGCTCGTATCATTTACGAACGTATGAAGGCACTGGCAATATATGTCTGCACAAATGGCCATTGGAGATGATGCACTATTATGCTGAGAACTATATTCTGCACTCTGTATCTTCCCCTTTGCTCTATCTATTGGTAGGGATGCCTGATTGTATCTAAGTATGGTATATCCGATCTGTTTGAATAGTATGCAAAACAAAGCTTTTCACTGTACTTTCGTACACGTGCAAATAGTAAATATAAACCTAAACCTAAAGATGTAAAGATAAAATCTCTGCATGCATTTTCCAAATGAGAAGTAAAACAAAAAAAAAATCTGGGTAAGAGAATCAAATCTGTAATGTTGCAGTCAAACTCACAGTCTCATACATGCTAACTGGCTATCTGTTTTGTGGATTGATTGGAATCACCCTTAAAATGTACTTCAAATGGAACTTTGCAGTCTGAAGATGACTTTTATTTCTGTGTAGATTCAGTCCCACGTGCTCCAGCCTCTTAGAACATGCATGTAGTTCCAAACTCATGTCTGAAACCTATTCAAGAAAGAGGGTGCTAAGAAATCAGATATTATAGTACTGTCTGCAATGACTACCTATGTATGACTCTTGTAACCCAGAACCTCAGAATTAAACCTCAGAATGAAACTATGTTCTTTTAGGAAGGAGATGAGGAGAAATTTATTTAGTCAGAGGATGGTGAATCTGTGGAATTATTTGCCACAGAAGGCTGTGGAGGCCAAGTTTGTGGATATATTGTTACGGCAGAGGTAGATAGATTCTTGATTAGTACTGGTGTCAGAGGTTATGGGGAGAAGGTAAGAGAATGGGGTTAGGAGGGAGAGATAGATCAGCCATGATTGAATCATGGAGTAGACTTGATGAGCCGAATGGCTTAATTCTACTCATATTCGTTACAACCTTATGACCTTGACCCATTGTTGCTAGACATGGATCAAGTGATGCTAATGGATGTTGTCACCACAAATCTTAATAACATTTCAAAATCAAGTGAGGACATCCATTCAAAATAATTGTTTCTGCTTTATCACTCTGTAACTCACCTTAGAAACTCTTGATGATATGTTGATGCTGAGTTTTATGCCTGAGCAGCCAGCCACCGTGATCTGTAACACTAGAGAATCTTCATAAATTGTTTACATCTGTGAGCCGTTCAGTCCTCTCAACTATTTATCATCTCAACCATTTATCTTCTCAACCATAAACTTCAAAGCTACTCTTTCACTTTATATTATTTTTTTATTTTCATATTTCCTTAGAACAAAAAATGAGGACATTCAGTATAATATGTTTTTACTAATTCACTGAACAATTGCATCAATCCCATGTCCATGTTATTTTCCTGTATCCTATTCTCTCCCATATGCTGGGATATTATTTTTTTTTCCATTAATTTTCACTCCATTTTGAATTGGCAACCATCCATTAACATAGATTAATATTGAATGGCAGTGTTGGCTTGAAGAGCCAAATGGCCACCCCCTGCACCTATTTTCTATGTTTCTATAGACTGGAGAGTGGCAAATGTTTTTCCTTCATCAAATAAGGTCTGCAAGGATAAGCTAGGGAACTAAAGGCAAGTGAGTCTACCATCCGTGGTGTGTGATTCTGAGACAGGACCCATCTGCATTTGGTAAGGCAAGGACTGATTGGAGATAATCAGCACAGCTTTGTGCAAGGGAAATCGTGGCTCACAAATCAAATTGGGGTTTCTCAAGAAGAGGCCAAAAGGGTTGATGAGGGGAGAGTGGTAGTCATTATCTACATGGGCTATAGAAAGGCTTTTGAAAAGGTCCCACGTTATGATGGCCTGGAAGGTGAAAACATGGGACCCAAGATGAAATTCAGGATGAATATACAAATGACTCGTGGATTGGTGGTTGTTGCTTCGATTGAGGCCTGTGACCAGTAATATTACACAGGGATCAGTGCTGAGTTCTCTGTTGTGTGTCATGCATATCAATGATTTGGATGGGACTGTAGATGAAGTGGTTAGTAAATTTGCAAATTAATGGTGAGGTGTGCAGTGGAGAAGGTTATTTAAAATTGCAACAGAATCTAGGTCAACTGGTAAAGTGGACAAAGAAAAGGCAGATGAATTAAACCAAGACAAGTATGAAGTGATACTTTTGGGTAGTTAAACCAGCACAGGACTTGTATAGTAAATTACAGTTCTTTTTGTCAAAAAAAAAGACCTAGGGTTAAAAGTACATATTTCTCTGAAAATTATGACAAAGGTGGACAAGGTACTGAAGAAAGCCTATGGCATGGTTGCCCTCATTAGATAGGGCATTAAGAATAAGAGTTGAGATGTCACCTCCTAGCTGTGAAAGACGTTGCGAGACACGACCTGGAACTGTGTTCGATTCCGATCACCGTACCATAGAAAGGATGTGATTAAGCTGGAGAGAGGACAGAAAAGATTCACAGAGAAGTTGCCGGGACTGGTAGGCTTGAGTGTAGAGTTTTATAAAATCATGAGGAGCATAGATAAGATACATGGTCCCATTCTATTACTCAGAGTAAGGGAGTTGAAAACTAGATGCCAAAGGTTTAAGATGAGTGGAGAATGATTTAAAGTGAGTGAAAGTTTTTCACACAAAGGTTGGGGGGTATGTGGAAAGAGTTGCCAGTAAAAATAGTAGAGCTAGATACCATTACAACATTTAAAAGTTGTTTGGATAGGTTCATGGATTAGAAAGGTTCAGAGAGACAGGCAAGTAGGACAAATTCTGGAAGGCAATTTGATCGGCATGAACAAATTGGACCAAAGATGTATAACTCTATGACTCTATGAGCAAAAAATACTTTCTGCTATGAACCAAGCCCAATTAATAATTCCTCATCAATTAATGAAATGAACCACTTTGATCTTTAGATCAGAGGATTTCTTTTACCATTATTTAATTATAAAACAACAAAATGCTTAAAAATGCAACACTTGAACACCTCAATTTACAAAGGTGAAGGTATGGTGAAATAGTCAATGATAAGCATTGCATAATAGTTGAAGCATGGTTAGAAGTCTGTTATCCCCAGCAGAATGCTCTTTCTAATGTTTTTATTTGAGATGGTTCACATTCCTTTCACTTGAGATATTGCCTGAACTGGGCAAAATTCACACAGTTGTAAGTTTTGTGGAGATGGTACATACTGTCTCTGTAATATTAAAGTGAGATTATTCCTAACACTTAAGGTAATTATGCCACAATCATTATTAATTAATTGTTATTGAGCATGGCTGGAAATAGGCACTTCACTGGTCCAAATAATCGCCATGACAGTGAAATGGGCTTTAAATTGAATAAACTCTTTGAGTAAAATTAAACCTAAATTTTATTTTTAAATAATCAATAACAAAAAGTGATTACAAAGCATAACCTAATTTTGCATTTCAGGAAACAGTTATCAATCACTTTTACTTCATTCTACAGCACTGTAATACCACCCATGCCCCCTTCATTATTGATTTCCATGTTTTAATTACTCCCAGCTTCTTGATTATTTGATATATTGCCACAAGTGTATATATTGCTGCATCTCTGTGCGATATTTTAGATTGGCTTCCCCTTTTGGTTTATTGTGCACAACCAGCAAATTACACAATTTTTCTCTGCCATGCAATCCTATCAGTGGAACGGTCAACTGTGAATTCTTTCCTTTCTCAATCACCCAGTCCACTACATAGGTTATAAAGCCTGGGATGGGGTATACTAAATCTAATGATGTTGATGTGTCTATCACGAAACATGGAACAGGATATTTGTAATTTAGCCACGTATCTAATCTTGAGCCGTGTCGCTGATCTGTTTCTGTTGTCGACAGTGCTGTAGCACTGTGACAAACAATTGCCTTTTAACTGTTCTCAGAAGGAAATAGATGCACTCTGGTAGTTAACTTTTGATCGTACAGTAATTCTGTGTATTTTTTTAGTGGCTTTAGGCAGTTCTAAACACACAGAAACTCAGAGCTGCCATTATTAGCCACAACTGCATGTTCTTATTTGTCATCAGAGATGAAATGTGATCAATTGGCAATGACAGAGCAGGTTTTTGTGTAGCTTGTGCATATGCCATTTTGTTGTTATGTACCATCTGCTTATTCTTGATTGTACGAACAGCCACACTGTAATTGCTTCTGCCTTGCCGTGTGTGAAAGGAAAGTGGGCAGTTGACAAGCTATGATCTCCAAATAGCCATGAGTAAGATCCAAATCATTTCAATTCATCTTTATATCAATTACGCAAAATAATGAGCAAGTTGCGTGGTAACTCTGCAGGTAAGCTCTTCCACTGCCTCCCAACATTATGGGGATCATTACTGATAATGTTCCTCTCTCTACAGGGTTAGGGGTGGGATTAATTTTGGAAACACAAGATTTTCTGGTGCTTTTGCATCCTGGGTCTGAATCTCAGGCTGACATCACAAGGTTATAAAAAAAGTTCAGAACTGCAGGAAAATAAAAGATGAAATGCAATCAAAACTGGCATCTCTTACAGAAACTTCTTGTAGGAGGTAAAGATTAAAATAACATAACAGAAGAATAGGAGCAAGAGTTTTTAACCTTCTGATGTTTATATTGTGGTTCCATGAGATTACAGCTCATCTGTGAAGATCTCTACATCAGTTAATACCGAATGTTTTTTAAATATCGATGATAGAGTCATACAGCACAGAAACAGAGTATTCAGCCACCACATCCATGCCAATTATTTTGCCTATCTACACAAATCCTATTTACCGCCATTAGAACTTCAACCTATCGCCCTTATGTGGCGACTTTTCCATACCTTTGGTATGGAAGCAAAGAATTTCACTGTAACTTGTCACATGTGACTATATAACATTCATTCATTCATTCATTCATTAATTTTGGAAACACAAGATTTTCTGGTGCTTTTGCATCCTGGGTCTGAATCTCAGGCTGACATCACAAGGTTATAAAAAAAGTTCAGAACTGTGTCTGCCCAAATGCTTTTTAAATGTAGTACTGTGTTTGTACCTGATTCCATAACCTCCACTGACAACCAGGTATCAACACATTCTGGGCAAAAGACTTAAGATCCTCTGCAATACTCCTTCATTTCACCTTCAACCTATTCCCTCTTGTTTTTCGTGTCCTTCCCTTGGCAAAAAAGATTCTATCTATGCCCTTCATAACTTTATATACTTATTAGGTCACACATCAGCCTTCTTTGCTCCAGGGAAAACAAGACCAGCCTATCCTATCTATCCCCATGACTCAAATCCTCCAGTTCAGGCAAGATACTATAGAAATCGCCTTTGTGCTTCAGCAGTGCAATTAAATCTGCCTGAGAAAGTGCAGATCAGAACTGTATATAATATTCCAAGTACAATTTAACCAATGGTTTGTAATGCTGAAATATAATAACCCAATTCTTATGTACTAGACCCTGCTCTACGAAGGCTAGCATGCCAGAGGCCTTTGTCACCACCCCATTAGCCTGTTTTGCCACTTTCAGGGAACTATGAGATTGGACCTCTAATGGGCCTGTCCCACTTAGGCGATTTTTTAGGCGACTGCAAGAGACTATGGTCACCGGTTGTCGGGGAGACGTCTTCATGGTCGTGAGGAGTTCCCGCATTCTGGAAACTAGTTGTAGCCTCATTATGGTCGTCACAAATTTTTCAACATGGTAGGTTGTAGCCGGTGCTGACCGGTGAATTTCATTGGCTCATTAGGAAAAATAACATAAGCAGTTATTTTCAGTACCAAGGATAACCGACCGGTAATGTTAATGTCCACCAAACTTCACAACCGTGTATCTCTGGCTTCTTAAAAGTTGTCTCCATTCACTCTCCCCCCTTCTCCCCTCTCCCCCCTCTCCCCCCCTCCCCCCCCCCCCCTCTTTTAAAGGACTTACCGTTCACTGTGGTTTTTAGCTTCTTAATTACAGCGGCAACCTTCCTGTTCATCGCGGTGTGTATTTGTATCACATTGGCGCTGCACCGTGTGAATTTCACTCAGACAGCGCTACCCCCGCTTGCCCTGTCCCCGTCCCCCACGTGCATAATGGGCTGGTGAAGGAAGCGATGTGTTTGCGTGTGTTCCACTCTGACAGTCACCGTTCCAGTTGCTGGTTTTTCAGGTGACTGCCGGCAACTTGACAGTCACCGGCAGTCGTCTGAAAAATCGCCTAAGTGGGACAGCCCCATGTCTCTCTGTTTATCAACAATCCTTAGTGCCTTATGTCCTGTTTTCATATTTCAATAACATTTAAGATGCATTGGATTAATAGTGACATGGTTTAAAATGCACAGGATTAATAACGACTTGGTCATATGGATTCGGAACTGGCTTATTGATAGAAGACAGAGGGTTGTGATGGAAGGACAGTATTCAGGGCAGGAGGTCTGTGACCAGTGAAGTTCCACAGGGATCTGTGCTGGGACCGCTGCTGTTTGTGATGAATATAAATGACTTGGATGTAAACGAAAACGGGTGGGTTAGTAAGTTTGCAATTGACACCAACAATGTTGGGGTCACAGACTGAGGAAAGTTGTCAAAGTAAACAGCAGGATATAGATCAGTTGCAGAAATGGGGGGAGAAATGGCAGATAAAATTTAATCCGAGTAAGTGTAAGATGTTGTAATTTGGGAGGTCAAATGTAAAAGGAAAATTTACAATTAATGGCATAATGCTTAACAGCATTGATATACAATGGATACAGGCTCCTGGTCCATAACTCCCTGAAAGGGGCAATACAGTAGATAGGGTGGTAAAGAAGGCATATGGTATGCTTGCTTTCATCGGTCGGAGCATGGCATATAAGAGCCAGGAAGTTATAATGCAGTTTTCTACAACTTTAGTTAGGCCACCTTTGGAGTATTGTGTGCAGTTTGGTCACACTATCACAGAAAGAATATGGAGGCTTTGGAAAGATCACCAGAATGATGTCCGAATTAGGGGTATTAGCTACAGGGAGAGGTTGTACAGACATAGATTGTTTTCTGTGAAATGCCTGAATTTGCAGGGAGACCTGACAGAAGTATAGAAAATTACGAGAGGCATAAGCAGTCAGAATCTTTTTCCTATGATGGAGAAATCAAATATTGGAGGACATAGCTTTAAGGTGAGAAGGGCAAAGTTTAAAGTAATTGTGCGAGGCAGATTTTTTATACAGAGGGTGGTGAGTGCCTGGAACGCACTATCAGAGGTGGTGGTTGAAGCAGATATGTTGATGGCATTAATAAGACTTATGGATAGGCATTGGGTATGCAGGGAATAAACGGATATGGATTATGTGTAGGTGGTTATGGGTAGGTAGTTAAGTGATGGTCTTGACATCATGTTCGGCACATATATTGCAGGCCAAAGGGCCCGTTCTGTGCTGTACTGTTCTATTTTCTATGTTCTATTTATTGATCAGATTCAGAATGAAGAATAATAATTGACAAGCATCAGTTCTAATTTACAAAAGAGATTTCCAAGTTGTTTCCTCTGTGAGTAGCAGTGATTCCTAACTTCACACCTCAAAGATGTGGTATTAATTACTGGACCCTGCTTCCTGTTCTGATATAGTCCAGCTTGCCTAAATAGTTTTTGTTTTCATCTCAGCACAGGGATAAGGTTGCAATGGCGATATTAATAGACACAGACATTGGTGAGTGTATTTTGCATGAGTTTTGTGCACACCTTATGGGGGCCTTATAAGGTAGAAGCATAAGACCATCTGTTACCTTATAAACTTTACTCAGACCTATCATGCTGAACATGATGCCCAGTTAAAATAGTCTTCTCTGCCTGCAAGTGATCCATATCTCTTTTCCCTGCATATCTACATGTTAATCTAAAATCCTCTTAAATGCTGCTATCATACCTGCCTCCATTATCGCATTCTGCACTGTGTTCCACACCCCCGCACCCTCTATGTAAAAAAAAATTGCCGTGCACATCTTTAAATTCTGCTCCTCTCACCTTAAAGTTATACCTCTAGTCTTTGACAGTTCAATTCTGGGGAAAAAGTTTGGACTGTCTACCCTGTCTATGCCTACACTGAAATACTAATATAATGTCTCCCCTCAGCCTCCAATGCTCCAAGAAAACAATCTAGTTTGTCCAACATTTTCTTAGAGGAAAAGGCTAAAACCAACCAATGCAACCCTTGTGTCTATAACCATTGGAGTTAAAATACCATTTTGGTAACTCTACGTTGTACTTTGTCCAAGGTCAATATATCCTTCCTAAAATATGATGACTTGAATTGCTCACGTTCACATGTGGTTGAACCAGGTCTTCACTCTGTAGCATAAAGTGCATTCAGCATAAAGGTCACTATTCCATTACTTTCTTCACCCGTACATGACATTTTAATTGTTCGTGCATTAGGATTTAAGAATTTCTTTGGATCTCTAATGTTAGCTTTTGGATTTCTAATGTTAGCTTTTCATCATATAGAAATTATTTTACCATTCTGAAAATGTACTCTGACCATTACCAACAATGAGCACAGTGTAACTGATGGAATTTGTTAAGAAGTTAGATCAGGACATTGTCAGTGGGGAATTATTGAATGGCTTGTTTGAGATCAACTCTGGAAGCATCAGGTCTGCCATTTAATGGGCTCATCTAGTGGGTTCATGTTACTTTTAAGAGTAGAGCCAGGAATAGAGATAAAGGAGTTTTTGATGTCACGCATTTGTTAAGTATCCTCCTATTCTTTGGATGTGCCTCTTTGTAAAACCATGTACTCTTAGATAGCAGAGGGATAAAGGTTGCAATGGTGATACTAATGTACATTGAAATTGGCATGTGCATTTTGTGTGATTTTGTGCCAGTTTGAAGTCCTGTTCTTCAAATGTTTTTTTCCGTCAGATGGCAAATGACTCTGCTGGCACAGTAAATACAATAGTTAATTTTATCATTAACACCATTCTCTCTATTTCATTGTTGATGCTAATCTAAATCTGTAGGTTGATTTAAGTCACAGCCAGCATTTTGTTCTACTCCTGCACCATCACATATCTTTTGGAATAATTCCATCTTGTATCTCGATGGATCTGGTAACCCTGTATTCCCAGTGAAACCTTCCAGTGAGATTTAATCTCTGACATGGCAATAGATAGCACCTTGTTGCTGGCTGTGTTTGTTTTGTCCTTTTAGACTTCTCAGGGCGGCACTGTGCGGCAGTGGTAGAGTTGCTGCCTCACAGCACCAGAGACCATGGTTCCATCCTGACTACGGGTGCTTTCTATGCGGTATTTGTACATTCTCCCTGTGACCATGTGGGTTTTCTCGGGGTGCTCCAGTTTCCTCCCACATTCCAAAGATGTGCAGGTTTGTGGTTTAATTGGCTTCTGTAAATTGCTCTTAGTGTGCAGGATGCAAAAGTGGAATAACATAGAACTTGTGTACAGGTGATCGAGGCTCGGTGTGGACATGGGTGAGCCAAAGGGTCTGGTTCCATGCTGTATCCCTAAACTAAAACTAAGCATATAATTTATTCTGAAAGATTGCAGCTTCTCTTCTTTGTTGGTCAATTCTCTGATTTTATTCCATTTTTGTTGGTGTCTCATTTACTAGGTAGTCCTTTTTGACAACTCAATCTCTCATCTTGTGCATCACTTCAGGCTATAGCTGAGATGGTGTATCTGCTGATGTCGTTTCATTTCATAGTTTGTTTTTCAGAGTGAAATCATAACAGGTAACCTTTGCAGTTTTTCTGCAATTCTACATTTTATATTGTTGTAGTTTTGCTAAAGGAGTATCTGATCGCTTCCTAATTTCTACTACAAATTCCCGCCTGTTGTGACAGATGTGGAACTTCTTGGATCTGTTAATAGCTCATAACCGATGTACATGTATCTTGTTTCTATCAACATTTATGCTTCAGATACTGTTGCTAGCCATCTTTGAGGAGAGCAATTTAAATCTTTAATAAAGCCATCTATTTTTTTTGTTTAGTTTAGTTTAGAGATACAGTGTGGAAACAGGCCCTTTGGCCCACCAAGTCTGCGATCCCCGCACACACCTGTACACCTGTAAAATTAGAGTATTTTATTTGATGTCATTGCGCGACAGGCTTATCTCACTGCACACCACATCCTTGAGTTGGGTAAAAGGCCTTTTTGTGGAATTGTGATCATTGGTTCCTAAGCATCTTCTTTCATTAGTTCCCTCAGGTTTGTTGTGCATTCTGACATGTGAGGAATGAGACGATTCATCAGTTGAATTCACCCTAGAAATCTTCTCAGCTCTTTCTTGTCCATTGCTGATTTCAGTTCAGCAAAAGCTGTGACTATTCCTGGGCTTGACTTAATTCCATTCGGAGTGTATGCCTTTCCAAAGAACTGGCAATATCTCTTCTAATGAAATCATATACTCACATTGATCTCAAACTTTGTGGTTCTTTCATAAAGTCATAAAGTCATGGAGTCATAGAGTGTGGTTACTGGATGACGTTCCATCATCTCTCAGTGATGAATGTGGTGAGCTCTATCATCTGTGCCATAAATCTGGTGTCACCTTCTATGCCAGCTCCCTTTCAATGTTTGTCAGAGTACTGCAGTCACTTTCTGCCAAAACACAGCCTGACCTAAAATGAGACATTAGAAAATGTATGGTCTAACTGTATTAAATCTTGTCAGCAGTAAAAGTTCCTCATCTAGCTTCCTAGTCCAGCATCATACTTGCTGAAAATTTTAGCCTTAGCCGATGCTGAAATTATTTTTTTTTTATTGTCTCATTCAAGTTTATTAACCTGGGCAGATCCTTAGACATTCGCTTCTCAATGTCCCTTGCAGATTAATACTACCCACATTGATCTCATTATTTTCATTGTCCTTCTCCTTGTTGAATACACAACTGCAAAGTATTTGTTTAGTAATGCCCATATTCTCTAACTCCAAGCATAAATTCCCTTCTTTATCCATATGGTCCTACCTTCTCCCTAGTTACCATCTTGTTTTTAATGTACATATAAAAAGCCTTGACGTTTCATGGCCCCTTTTGGTCTTCCTAATTCCCTGCTTAAGTTCTTTCCGATTTATATTCCTCAAAGGCTCTGTCTGATTTCATATTCCTTTAGATCTATTTTGGTTCTTATTTTCTATCAGCATTTTGCTTTCAATGCTTGATGTTCTTTCCATACTGTGGTTTATTGAGGTCAATTGTGGTTCTTCACAACTCGACAGACACAGAGTAACATTTTTTTTTCCATTTCTGTGATGTAAAACATATTATTAACTTAATTCCCTTTGTTCATCCATGTGACTTGGGCCATTCCAAGTCATGGGATTTTAGTTCTTACTAAACCATCAGCACAACATTGCTTTGCTTCACTTTCCCTAAGATCTTCATGTTTTCAGAGAAGATGCTTTGGTATAAGGTCATAAGATCATAAGCGATAGGAGCAGAATTTTGCCTATTCGGCCCATCAAGTCTACTCCGCCATTCAATCCTGGCTGATCTATCTCTTCCTCCTAACCCCATTCTCCTGCCTTTTCCCCATAACCCTTGACACACTTGGTAGTTTGTGCAGTGTTGATGTTAAACATTACTCTCCCATATTTACCTGCAGCTTAATGTCGATGGAATCTCTGAGATAGGATAATTAGGGACAGTCAGCATGGTTTTGTGATGGATTTGTTTCCTGGTTTTTATCTGATGAAGATGTTGGAAGGGTGGATTGCATTTCTCTGGGAAGTGACATATCTAACCACACTTTGCTGATGTCTGTTCCAACATCTAGTGTGTCAAACTCTTTTTCCCCTTCCAGGATGTGAATGTTTGGATTGTATTTCCTTTCCATTCAGATACCGTATCAAATATATCCGAGGACTTTGTGGGAAATCAGAGAGGAAATTGCGGCAGCCCAGGTTGAAATTTACGAGTCGTCTTTAAATACAGGAGAGGTGGTGGAAAACTGGAGGGCGGCAAAGGTTGTGCCTCTATTCAAGAAGGGCTGCAGGGAAAATGCTGGGAACTATAGACCAGTGAGCTTAACATCTGTAGTTGGAAAGTTACCAGAGGGTATTCTGAGGGATAGGATATACAGGCATTTAGACGGACAAATGCTGATAGGGATAGTCAGCATGCTGTCTCACAAATGTGATTAGTTGTTTGTTTTTTGAAGATGTGACCAAAAAGGTTGATGAGGGCAGAGCTGTAGATGTTGAATATATGAACTTCAACAAAGCATTCGACAAGGTTCTGCATGGGAGGCTGCTCTGGAAGGTTAGATTGCATGGGATCCAAGGAGAGATAGCTGAATGGATAAAAAGTTGGCTTCATGGAAGGAAGCAGAGGGTGGTGGTGGAAGGTTGCTTCTCGGACTGGAGGCCTGTGACTAGTGGTGGGCCTCAGGGTTCTGTGCTAGGCCCGTTACCGTTTGTTATCTATATCAATGATTTAGATGAGAACATACATGGCAAGATTAGCAAGTTTGCAGATGATACAATAGAGGGAGTTTTTGCAGATAGTGAAGATGGTTGTGAAAAATTGCAGCAGGATCTTGATCGAATGTGCAGGTGGGCTGAGGAATTGTTGATGGAATTTAATACAGAGAAATGTGAGGTGTATTTTGGGAAGTCTAACATGGGCAGGGACCTACACAGTGAATGGTAGACCTCTGGGGAATGTTGTAGAGCAGAGGGATCTGGAAGTGTAGGGCATAGTTCCTTGAAGGTAGAGTCGCAGGTAGATTGGGTGGTCAAAAAGGCTTAGGCACAATGGCCTTCATCAGTCAGAGTATTGAAGTTGGGAGGTCATATTGCAGTTGTATAAGATGTTGGTGAGGCTGCATTTTGAGTATGGTGTTCAGTTATGGGCACCATGTTATAGGAAAGATGTTGTCAAGCTGGACAGGGCACGGAGATGATTTACGAGGATGGTGCTAGGACTAGAAGGTCTGAGCTATAGGGAGAGGTTGATTAGACTAGGACTCTATTCCTTGGAGCACAGGTGGATGAGGAGTGATCTTATAGAGGTGTACAAGATCATGATTGGAATAGATCGGGTAGATGCAAAGAGTCTCTTGCACAGAGTAGGTGAATCGAGGACCCCAGGACATGTTTAAGGTGAAGGAGAAAAGGTTTAATAGGAATCTGAGGAGTAACCTTTTCACTCAAAGGGTGGGTGTATGGAACAAGCTGCCAGAGGAGGTAGTTAAGGCAGGAACTATCCCAACATTTAAGAGACAGTGAGACAGGTACATAGATAGGACTGGTTTAGAGGGATATGGACCAAACCCGGGCAGGTTGGATTAGTGTAGCTGGGACATGTTGGCCGGTGTGGGCATTTTGGTCAGCATGGGCAAGTTGGGCCAACGGGCCTGCTTCCACGTTGTATAACTCTATGACTCTATAACTCTATATTAATGGTTATTTACTAACAATGAGGTTTAAAAATTAACATGCCATTCAGTATATCACTGTGAATCTGCAAATTAGCATAAATATTAGCAGTAATAAGAGTATGTTACTTTTTACTTTACTACTGCTGCAAAACTTTTCCAGTAATTCCTTAGATAGTTGACAAGTTAACAGCTTTCCGTGCAGTTTAAGTCAATGTGCTTGATTATATTCGGAACTTATATAATGTTGAGGAATGAGCGGCACGGCTCAGTTAATGCCATTCCATGTATGGGACATAGGTACTAGCGTCTGGTATTTTAAGCTGATGAATTTCTTCTCTTTGGGCTATAAGCTTCATTTAGAATTTTCTTCTGATCTAATCTACCATATTTGTGAGTGATGATGTTTGAATGAACTTCTTTTCCATCTCTCATGATCTTAGATTTCATGTAATTGACTAATACTCTTTGCTGCAGCTGAAATACTGGTCTCACCTCAACTTAGCTCTTTGAAACTGTTGTCCCTTTCAGCTCTTATCTGTCAGGGGTTATGGTGGGTCTGGGTCACATAATGTATTTCAGAAAGAGTCAAGGACAATTGTGTCAAGACAGAATATCAATTAAAGAGTTCTTCGAGTTCTTTTTTAGTGGGCACTTACTGTTTCTCTTTCCTTTTAGAGTGTCATAGAGCAATAGTGCGAGGAAGCATGGCCTTTGTATGGGCCATTGAACGCCTTTCTATACAAATCAAATTTCCAGCACTCCAGCTATAGCCTTCCATGCCATGGCACTTCAAATACTCGTCTAAATACTTCCTAAATGTTGTGACAGTAATGCCCCTGTCCCACTTAGGAAAACTGAGCGGAAAACTCTGGAGACTTTGCGCCCCGCCCAAGGTTTCCGTGCGGTTCCGGGAGGTTTTTGTCAGTCTCCCTAATGGTCAAAAGTGGTTTCCGTTTAAAAAATCGGTAAATTTTTAGTCGACGCCGGTTGCGATACTAGTTGAAGGTGGTTGCCGGAGGACTAAAACCTCTGGGAACCGCACGGAAACCTTGGGTGTGGTGCAAAGTCTCCAGCGTTTCCGTTCAGGTTTCCTATAACTTACTCCATCACTCTTCAGGAATGTTATGGCAGATTTCAACACCCTCCTGGTTGAAAGAAAAAATCTTGCATCCCCTCTAAAACTTCTACACTTTATCTTGAATGGAAGTTCTTTAGTTGTAGACATCTCTGCTCAGAGGAAAATGGTCTCATCGTTTTCCCTTTCTGTGAACCTCAGAACCTGGTATAGCTCTATCGCGTTTTTCCTGAGCCTCTTCTGCTCCAAAGGAATCAAGCCAACACAGACCGAAGATTGGTCCCGACCCAAAACTTTGCCTCTCCATGTTCTCCATAGATTCTGCCTGATTTGCTGAGTTACTCCAGCACTTTGTGATTTTTTTGCGCAAACCAGCATCTGCAGTTCCTTGATGCAGTGTCGCATAGCTGAAACACTCCAATCCAGGCAAACTCCCCATGAATCCCCCCTGCGCTCTCACCAGCTCAACCACACCTCTCCTATAGTTTGGCCACCAGAATTGCACACAGTGTAGCATAACTAATGTTTTATAAATTTGTACCATCATCCCTTTGTTCTTATATTCTATGTCTTTGCTAATGAAATTAAAATTATCCCAGATGCCTTTTTAATAACCTTGGATAATGTCCACCAATGTTCCTCGGGGTCTTACATGCATTGTGTATATCTGGGAGATTGGACGTTCCGACATGATTAAACTCCATATTTCCGACCATCTTACGGACTCATCAATGTTATCCTGCTGATGCAGTGTCACATAGCTGAAACACTCCAACCCAAGCAAACTCCCCGTGAATCCCCTCTGCATCCTCTCCTGCTCACACACCTGCCTTTGAGTGCCTAAGAGTGCCTTCCACACTATTGATGACACTATCAATTATGGTGTCATCTGCAAACTTGCTAATCGCGCCTCCTACATTCACTGGCCATAAGTCGCAGGTTTCCGGTCTCAAAACAACACTCAACACTCACTTTCTACAACCTCATAGAGCCAATTTTGGGTCCAGTTTTTTAAATTGTCCTAAATCCCATGGGATCTTTCTTGCCTTGTTGATCAGTCTCCTACATGAGATTTTGTCAGACTTCTTGATTAGTACTGGTGTCCGAGGTTATGGGGAGAAGGCAGGAGAATGGGGTTAGGAGGGAAAGATAGATCAGCTATGATTGAATGGCGGAGTAGACTTGATGGGCCAATTGACCCAATTCTGCTCCTATCACTTATGATCTTATGATTTACTGAACTTCGTGTAAACTTCATGAACTGTACCACCCTCTCATCACCTTCTCAGAGAATCAAATGAGTCAGACAGGATCTCCCTTAACAAAGCCATGCTTGATTAATCCCTACCTCTCCAGGTATAGCTCAATCCTGCTCCTCAGATTTTTTTTCCAATAATTCCCATCTCACTGATACTGGGCTCACCAGCCTGTGATTATCTGGCTTATTCCTGCTGCTTTTTTGAATATAACTATTAAATTTGTTGTCCTCTCATCATATGATACCTCTTGTGAGATGTAGCAGTCTCTCTCTTGCAATCAGATCTGGTAATGCAACATCTTATACCTGCTGAGTAAAAGTTCTTTCAGATAAAGGAAATATGTATTTTCCTGATTGCCACAGTGAGTATGCTATTTCTAGTCAAAATGAAAAAAAAAGCAGAGACTGCCATTCAGCACCCACTGATTCTCCTATTTTGAAGAACTCCTCAATTAAGAACCTGACCTTGACTCCTTTCCAAATCTACTATCTGACCCAGTTCCATTTTGACACCAGACCACTCAAAGGTTTTAAAAGCCATTTAGCAACTGTAAAGCAACCAGTACTTAGTATAACAATCGGAGGAGAGAAACCTGTAACATGAATTCAAAGCCTCCCATATCTGGGAATATGAAGACATGCCTGAAGACCTCAGAGATCCTCAGAAAAGGAGACAATTCATATCATGGTCATCACATAGATTTCTGACTGCTGTCTGCCACGTGAGAAGTGATTGCCAGAGCCCTCCTCAATACGCTCTGTCCACATCCTACAAGCTTTATCCATAGTTACATTGCAGATTCCATCCATCAAAAATTAGAATGCTGGTACCTCACAAAACATAAATGTAGTATCATTCAGTAAATATGGCCTTCCCTGTCATTAAGCCTTCAATTGCGAGGAAAATCCTACAAAAGTTGCTGTCCTCGGAAATTTGGCTCCAATTCTTTGTTCACAATTACACACAGCAGTTTCACCACAGTTCCACTACAATTCCTAAGCAGAGAGATATCAAGTATGCTGGAGTAACTCAGCGGGTCAGCCGGCATCACTGAAGAAAATGATTAAGTGATGTCTCGGGTTGGGACCTTTCTTCAGACTCAATTTTATTATATTTAAGACATCAAGTAAGGTTGTGTTATTGCTCTCACCTTCTCGTTCTTTCTTGCTGCATTGTTGTTCAACAAACTTTCCACTGGAGTGTAGCAAATCAATGCAGGATCAAAGTGCAGGATCACTTGCACCATCTGCACTCTAGATCCAAGGTTACTTCAAGCTCAGCTACCAATCACCAAGAAACTAATCACCAAGAAACTCCCCATATCTCTCGTTTCTCTGATCCCTGACCAGTCTGAAGAAGGGTCTCGACCCGAAACGTCGATAAATGTGAGGTTATCCACTTTTGTGGCAAGAACAGGAAGGCAGATTATTATCTGAATGGTGTCAGATTGGGAAAAGGAGAGATCAAAGGTTCAAAGGTTATTTTATTGGTCACATACACCAATTGGTGTAGTGAAATGCTTCTGCAGCACATAAAAAAAGCAGCACATAAAAAAAACATATAAAGCAGTCAATGCAGCACATAAAAAAAGAATACAGACATAACAATAATAAAGAGATTTAAACATAAAAAAACATCCCCCCACAATGGTTCCCATTATGAGGGAAGGCACAAAGTCCAGTCCCCATCCCATGTCCACCCATAGTCGGGCCTATTGAAGCCTCCGCAGTTGCCTTCCCGGAGGCCCGATGTTCCAGGCCATTCTTGCCGGTTGATGGTGCTCCAGCGTCGAGAGAATCTTCTCAGCGTTTTGGGACACCTGGAACAGCCGCATCCTTACTGGAGTCTGCGGCTTCCGAAGCCAACAAGGCCGCACTGGATGGAGCTCCACCACTGGCTCCCGATGTTGAAGTCAGCGCCGCCACCCGCAGCCGGCCGCTCCACAGACCCGCAGTTCCGCACGGCAACACCCGCTCTGCGATAGCGCTCCAGCACTGTGCCGCCGCCGAAGCAGAGGTTCTGGGCGGTCCCCTCAGGAAACGCTGCTCCAGGCCCGCTGGTAGAGCAGCCCGGAAAAAAGCTGCCTCTCCAACCAGGTAAGGACCCTGAAAAGTAGTTTCCCCCTTCCCCTCCCCCCACCCATCTACCACCCCCCACATAAAAAAGACTAGAACTCCAAAAACAAAACACTAAAACTCACTAAAAATTAAAAAAAAGAGTGAAAATCAAACAGCTGCAGGCTGGGCAGCCATACCATACAGGACGGCGCCCCCTATGCAAAGAGATGCAAAGAGACCTGGGTGTGCTTGTGCATCAATCACTGAACATAAGTATGCAGGTACAGCAGGCAGTGAAGAAAGCTAATGGCAAGTCGGCCTTCATTGCCAGAGTATTTGAGTTTAGGAGCAAGGAGGTCCTACTGCAGTTGTACAGGACCCTGATGAGACTGCACCTGGAGTATTGTGTGTAAATTGGATCACCTAATTTGAAGAAGGACACTATTGTTATTGAGGGAATGCAGCGTAGGTTCACCATGTTAATTCCCAGGATGGCGGGACTGACATATGATGAAAGAATGGGTCGACTGGGCTTGTATTCACTGGAATTTAGAAGGATGAGAGGGGATCTTATAGAAACATATAAAATTCTTAAAGGATTGGACAGGCTAAGTGCAGGAAAAATGTTCCTGATGTTGCAGAACCAGGGATCACAGTTTACAAATAAAAGGTAGGCCATTTAGGACTGATATGAGGAAAAATGTTTTCACCCAGAGAGTTGTGAATCTCGTGGAATTCTCTGCCACAGAATATAGTGGAGGCCAATTCACTGGATGTGTTCAAGAGCGAGTTAGATTTAGCTCTTTGGGCTAAATGAATCAAGGGATATGGGGAAAAAGTAGGAACGGGGTACTGATTTTAGATGATCAGCCTTGATCATATTGAATGGCGGTGCTGGCTCGAAGGGCTGAATAGCCTACTCCTGCACCTATCTTTCTATGTTTCTATTTTTCTATGTTTCTTTGATTTCTTTATCATCGAAATCATCCAGCCGTCTCTGTCTTAAATATTCTCATTGACGGAGTATCCAGAACCCTTTTGAGTAGAGGGTTCCAAAGATGTTGGGTGAAAAAAAAATCTTCTTGTCTCAGTTTGAATGATCAATCATTTATTTTGGATGATGTTATCCTTGATTCTACACTCCTCAGCTGATGAACACATAATCTCTCAATCTATGTGGCACAGAAGCAGCACAGTGGCACAACTGATAGAGCTACCTGCTTCACAGCTCAAGCAACCTGGATTCTATCCTGGATGGAGATGCTGTTTATGAGGAGTTTGCAAGTTCTCCCTCGGATTGTGTTGGTTTCCTTTGGGTGCTCCCATTTCCTCTCGTATCCCAAAGGCAAGCATATTGGTAGATGAACTGGGCACTGTAAACTGCCGCTGTCAATAACGACCCATTAGTTCCTTTATCAGCTATTTGTACACTGTGGATGGCTCGTTTGGCATCATGCATTTTCCGCTGACTGGTTCGCATGCAACAAAACCTTTTCATTGTATCTCGGTAAAATGAACTAAACTACACTAAACTAAGCTAAGCCCAAATAATCACACCCACCTGTTTCCTCTCATCTATCATGTTAGGTTCAACCTCAAAAAATTTGATTTTTCTTTCATTAATCCATGTGTCTGTCCTGTTACCTTTTTCTCAGCTACTCAGCAGATCAGGCTGTATCTATGACAATGCCATTGAGGTGATCGCTCTTGCATCAAGACTGTTCTGATTATTGGATGACATCTTTCTTTCCACAGATCTTGCCAGTTTTGATATTATAATAATTTATTGTTGTTATTTCCTTCTGTTAGGTAAATGAGGAGTGTTAACAGCTGTTGGCTAAATGAAGATTGTTAAGGGTTTGGACACGCTAGAGGCAGGAAACGTGTTCCCTAAGTTGGGGGAGTCCAGAACCAGGGGTCACAGTTTAAGAATAAGGAGTAAGCCATTTAGAACGGAGACGAGGAAACACTTTTTCTCACAGAGAGTGGTGAGTCTGTGGAATTCTCTGCCTCAGACGGCGGTGGAGGCAGGATCTCTGGATGCTTTCAAGAGAGAGCCAGATAGGGCTCTTAAAAATAGCGGCGTTAGGGGACATGGGGAGAAGGCAGGAATGGGGTAGTGATTGGGGATGATCAGCCATGATCACATTGAATGGCGGTGCTGGCTCGAAGGGCCGAATGGCCTATTCCTGCACCTATTGTCTATTGAACTTTAACCTAAGAAAACTGACATGTGGAAAAGGTGCAAAATATTCCCTCCGGTATTTTGTAAGATGTGATAATCAGAGGGTGCTCTGTGTTTCGCAGCCAGAATGAGTCGGGGAAGCAATCAACGGAGTGCTTCTACCAGGGCAGTGCTGAACTACTACCTACCTCATTGGTGGCCCTTGGACTATCCTTGATTGGACTTTGCTGGCTTTACCTTGCATGAAACGTTATACCCTTATCATGTATCTATACACTGTAAACGGCTCGATTGTAATCCTATTTTATCTTTCTGCTGACTGGTTAGCACGCAACAAAAGCTTTTCAGTGCACGTGACAATAAACTAAACTAAAATACCATATGGAAACATAAACCATTTCATATGGAAACAATTTTATTGAGCTATGTTGTATCAACAGCTTCATGCCTAGAAGTAAAGTGTTGGGCTGCATTATGACATGCAGCGCACAAGTCTGATGCTGATATTCAGATTTACTGAAATCAATAGATTGAATCTTGGAGCTAGGTTGCACTGTCATGAGTGCTGAGTTTAGAGCTATTGACTAGAGGTGTATTTCAGGGCACATTTGGTATTGGAACTTCTCAGCTCTTCTTTCTCAGTGATATTATAAGCTATTCCTCCACAAAAAAAGTGCATTGATTCTTATATATTGTGTTACCAGATAATTAATATCATTTTTTTAGAGGGTGACCTGTAAGTCTTCAAGTAAAGGAAGTGTTTGGTTCAGCCTTCTGAGGAGTATAACATTCTTTGGATAAATGTAGGGGGTTGAAACAGCGACCTGGAGAATTCCAGTGTAGTGCTTTTGTTGACCATGTACATAAACAAATTAATTAAATGTTTAACAGGAGCTTATCTGTCTGATTTGGAGAAGTACATGTGTTATTTTCTTTCTGCCACCTTGCCTTGTAACTTTAATGAACATTTACAACATCAGAAGATATATTGCGATCATATAAAATTTTGGATGAGCTATGTCAAGGAATCAGGTTCTTGTTATAAACTTTATTTTAAACTAAACCTGTTTGGTGGCCCAATTGATTTAGACTTTAGTCTTTAGAGATACAACATGGAAATAGGCTCTTCAGCCCACTGAGTCCATGCTGACCAAGATCACCCCATACGCTAGCGCTATCCTACACGCTAGGAACAATTTACAATGTAAGTCTTTGGAGTGCGGGAGGAAACCGGAGCACCCCGAGAAAACCCATGCAGTTACAGGGAGAATGTACAAACTCTGCACAGACAGTACTCGTAGCCAGGATTACACTCAGGTTTATTGCGTTCTAAGGCAGTAGCTATACTGCTGCGCCACTGTGCTGATCCATTTGTTGTCCTGTTCAATCCAATGCTGCCATGAAATACCCTGCTTTGTGTGGCAGTTTTCAATCAATGAACTATATAATAAAGCAATCAATGCCAATTTCTACATCCTATAATCGAATCATTCATAAAATATGAATGTATCTGGAAGGATGGCAGTGACATTCATCCATTTATTGCCAACTACATTAACCAGTCTGAAGTCACATATGGGCCAGGCAAGGTGATGCTGGGAGATTTTCTTCCCTGATGCAATCCCAATTTTTTTATTACAACAATCTAATACTTTCATGATCAGGTCACCACTACTTAGACACAAGGAACTGCAGGTGTTGGAATCTTGAGCAAAACACAAAATGCTGGCGTAACTCAGCGGGTTGGGCAGCATCTGTGAAGGAAATAGACAACATTTCAAGTGTGGACCCTTCATCTGACTGACCCTAAGCATTGTCTGTCCATTTCCTTCATAGATGTTGCCTGACCTGCTGAGTTCCTCCAGAATTTTGTGATTTGCTCACCTTTACAAAAGTCCTGTATTATTTACTTATATAAGTTTAAATTCTCCATATTCATATCCTGGGTCTTGAATTGATGTCTCCAGACCAATAATGTGTTATTATTAATGTTTACTGTTTTATGTGTCATTCCTAACTGTCACTGTATGTCATGTTGTCACTTGAGGGTGGAGCACTAAGGCAAATTCCTTGTATGTGAATACTTGTCCAATAAACGGATTCATTCATTCATTCATTCATTCATTCATAGACCAGATTTCTAGATGCTAGTCTGCTAACTTAACAATTATGCTGTAATACAATTAATTGCAGCCATATACGCAAAACTTTAACGTGGCTACTTTCTGTTTCTTAATGGTGGAACAGTGAAAATTGATGTGCGAGTGGGAAGTACTTTACTCACTGAAGGTAAGTACACAATTAAATGGACCACACCAGGAATATTCCACTTAAAAACATTTCAAATTGGGATTCAGCAGTCCTACAAGGTAATCGTGCTGATGAAATGTAGAAAATATCCCAGCATCTGCAGTCTCTTGTGTCTCTAGAAAACATCTCTCGCTGCATGTAGAAACATTTTATTGCTGTTTTTCGTGTTAAACATTTGAAGTTAGGAGTACTTAAAAAAAAAATCACACTTGTTTCAAGTGTGATTTTGTGTTTGTGGAGAGAAAGCAATAACTGGTGCAACTAATATACAGTATGCAGCTCAATGATGTACATAGGTCCAAATAAAGGGATAAGAAGGCAGCAATGCTGACCATTTATGGGTACTTATTACTCTGAATGCAATCAGAAATTGTACAAATTCCCAGCTTTAAACATCTTTTTAACTACGATTCTCTATTCAAACACATTTGCAAAATTTACCTCAAAAGATTTGAAAATTATCTAATTACAAGCAAATCAGCATTTTCCATTCATGTCATCCACCAGTGGTGTCAAAACCTTAGGCTTTCTTAGTGTCCTCCTGTTTAAAAGATCAAGCTACATTTAGTGGGCATTTATTTCCAGAAATTCCCAATTTAATTTATGTATATGTCCAATTTTGAGTGTGAGCCATCTTACAACAGTGGAAAAGGTTAAGGAAATGCTATCTACAATCAGGATAATTAACGCAAAGATTGTTTGATACTTTTGGCCAGTTTTCATGGAGTTGATGTGAGAATAAATCATTTAATTGTAAATACGCAGACCTTTTGCAGAAACACATTAGATATTTTATTGTCAGCCTAATTTACAATTTTCTGGATGTTATATTTCAATTAAATGGAAAAGCAAAACTGGACTGCCATTTCATAATTGTCCAGTTTTCCCTATTAACAAAAGTTAAAACTTCAATCCAGAGCATCGGAACACCACCAGAGAGATCGCTAATGCCACTCAATCCACACCGGGAAAAAGGAAATAGTTGTCAAATCCTGCCGTTCCACATTTAAAATTTAATTGAGGTGTATAAAATTAAGAGAGGCCTATGCAAAGTAAACAGCAGGAACCTGTTTTTCTGGCATGGAGGTTAGTATTAGTAGGCATAGCTTAAAGTTAATTGGTAAAAGGTTTAGAAAAGAATTGAGCAAAAATCACTTCATTTACTGAGAGGTAGGGCTCTAGAAATCACTGTTTGAAGGGATGGTAGAGGCACAAAGCCCTCTTCAAATTAAAAAAAAAATTTGGATGAGCAACTGCTGAGTGGTAACCTGTGAGGCTACAACATGTGCTGTGAAGGTAAATTAACCTAGAATCCACTTTTAGTGAGGATGAACTGACGGGCCAAATTGCCTCCTTCAATGCCATAAGCTTTCATGATTCTAAAAATATTTACATTAAAGGCCTGTCCCACGAGCATGCGACCTGGAGCGGGACACGGAGGCACACACAGAGAGGGACACGGGGGCACACACAGAGAGGGGCACAGAGGTACACAGAGAGGGGCACGGGGGCACACACAGAGAGGGGCACGGGGGCACACACAGAGAGGGGCACGGGGGCACACACAGAGAGGGACACTGGGGCACACACAGAGAGGGACACGGGGGCACACACAGAGAGGGGCACGGAGGCACACAGAGAGGGGCACGACGTCGAGGTGGTGCGTGCGGCGTCGAGGCGGCTGCAGGCCGACAGCCCGTTGCCGCGCGGAATTTTGAACACGGTCAGTTTTTCGGAGCCCCACACGATGTCGGGACCAGCTCCGCACAACTCCATACGGCTCCAGCAATCGAAGTGGGACCGGCCCCGCGAGGCCGGACGGCTCAAGCGACCACGTTAGGTCGCGCTCACCGCATGGAATCGCATGCTGGTAGGACAGGCCCTTAAGAGTTGAACAAGTTTTGGCAATGTGATATTACCAGTCTGAAGAAGGGTCTCGACCTGAAACGTCATTTATTCTTTTTCTCCAGAGATACTGCCTGACCCGCTGAGTTACTCCAGCATTTTGTGTCTATCTTCAGTGTAAACCAGTACCTGCAGATCCTTCCTATACTTTCCATAAAGAGTTTGTGCCTCTAAATGCAAAAATCAGCAAGGTTATAGGCCAATAAAGTAAAATGATAAAATCTTTGTTGTTTACTTTGGTCCAATGTTGTAAAAGTTAATTGTTTTTAATTACATGTGGTATCGCTGCTGGGATCCACATTTGGCTCTCAAAATCTTTTAGAATCACTTGAATTGCAATGCTGAGATTTGATGCAGCGGCATGCATATAAAAGGGTTGGCAATGTGTTATTACCAGATTCACTGGCACTTGCCCAAAGGCTACAGGATATTTGTCAGTAGAGGTTTTTTTTTGTTTTTATTATTGGGATATAAAGGGTTCATTTTAATTACGGTAACATCCCGGGAAGGTGCATGATGAGCTCACATCTATTAATTCAAACACATTCAACTACAGCATGCTAATGTGATATAAGCAAAGGTTTTGCCAAGTCTTGCTTAGTTTCTGATGTACCCACTTTGAAGTATGGCCACTTCTAGTCTGTTGCTAATTCTGTGGCTCTGCGATCTGTATGTGCATTAACCGTAGTCAAGGGTTAATGCGCTGGTATTTCCCTCTTGCATGCAAATATATTCTCATCCGGTTGTACATGAAAATCTGGTTGCAGTTCTTTTTGTTTGTTTGTTTTGATCAACTGTAGGCAAAGTATTTTAGGGGAGATATTGAAAGGATAAAAACAAAAAAACAACCCCCCCCTCCCCCCCCCCCCCCCCCCCCCCCCCTCCCCCCCCCTCCCCCCCTCCACCCCCTACCCCCCCTCGTGCCCCTGCGTTATCTATAGGACGCACTGTGCCTCTATAATAAAGTTATGGAGCAGAATTTTTTCTTTAATGCAATGCCCTAGGAATTGCCGGCTGTATTTTACCTGAGATACTGCACCTGCTTTGGCCACGCACCGTGGAACTGGCAATTTACTAGCTGCAGAGTTAATGCTGTTTCTAATCTGGAAAACCAAAAAACAAACACAGTGCCAACAACATGAAGATACTTCCATTTTTGCCCAATGGAGTTTGGCTGCTGCATTTGCTATTCCTCAACTTTGTTATTTTCTGTGATTGTTGCAATTGGAGCAAGATATGTTGGTTTAATTTTTAGAATTACTTTTGACCAATGCAGAATCCCAGCATTAGGTCATCCGTAGACCATAGAACATTACAGCAGTACACTTGTTTGAAATGTTTCGTCAAATCGTTTTATGCTGTATTAAAGGAATAGTTATAGAACAGAGAATAGTACAGAATGTGTGTGAAGGAACTTCAGATGCTGGTTTAAACCGAAGATAGACACAAGAAGCTGGAGTAACTCAGTGGGACGGGCAGCATCTCTGGAGAGAAGGAATGGGTGACGTTTCGGGTCGAGACCCTGCTTTTAGTCTGAAGAAAGGTCTTGACCTGAAACGCCACCCATTCTTTCTCTCCAGAGATGCTGCTTGTCCCGCTGAGTTACTCCAGCTCTTTGTGTCTATCATAGAACAGTACAGTACAGGAACATGCCCTTTGGCCCACAATGTTTGTGCCGAACATGACACCAAGTCAAACTGATCTCATCTGGCTATACATGATCCATATCCTTCTATTCATTGCACTTCCATGTGGCTATCCAAAAGCTTAGTAAATACCACCATCGTATCTGACTCCACCACCACCCGTGGCAATGCATTTCAGGTCCCCATCAATCTCTATGTAAACAGACTTAGCCCGAGCATTTCCATTAACTCCCCCCTTCACGTTATAGCTGTGCCTTCTCGTGTTGGATATTTCCACCTTGGGGGGGGGGGGGGGGGGGGGGGGGGGGGGGGGGGGGGAAGGTCTACCCTTTTATATCATTTACACTTGGCAATATATTTTCTTGATATTCATTTGCAGTTCATATGAAACATTCTATACAGTCATTGGAAAACATCCCCATCAATTTGTGGGAAGCCAAGACCCATTGACAATTCAAAATGGAGAAGGAGCATTCAGATGCCATTGAGTAACTTGAATCCGAGCAACAGGAACACACAGAATCCCAGCATAAACTCTTCCCAAGCTACTCATCTGCCCAACCTGCCTCCTTCTGCATCTGTGGCACAGTTTTTATCAGTCCCATCAGCACCCAGAGAACTGGGGCAGTGGGAGCAAGTTTTTCATGATCTCAAAGGAGTGCTTAAGAAGGAGAGGGTTGATCACATCAATGCATTCAAGTGTGTTTTTGAAGATCATTCCATTGAACTCAAGCTGGAGAACGGGGCAGGGTAGCATGTTTTGCTGATTGCAAAACCTATAACGATGTTTACAGTAATCGTCAAACAAAATCAGTATTAATTTTACATGTTTTTGCTGGATTCTGAATGGGCAAAGTAAAATCCACTATAGGCAAATATTCTGCAATATTTTCCTAATAGTCAGACGTTTCAAGTATTAATTCACAGAATTTAATTAGTACGGGTGTCGGGGTTATGGGGAGAAAGCAGGAGAATGGGATTGAGAAGGAAAGATAGATCAGCCATCATGGAATCATGGAAACTTTATTGCCATACAGACCTTTCGGTCTGAACGAAATTTCGTTGCTTTGCAGTCATACATATAATAAAATAACAAAACACAATAAACACAGATTTAACATCCACCACAGTGAGTTCACCAGACCCCTCCTCACTGTGATGGAAGGCAAAAATCTTAAGTCTTTATCTCTTCCCTTCTTTTTCTTCCTCTGCGCTGAGGCGATCCAAGCTTCCGATGTTGTGACCCCACCGGGTGATGGCAGAACCGTGCTCTGCGAACGGGCTGGTTCAAACTCCGCGGCACGGGGCGGTCGAAGCTGCTGCCCTCCAGTTCAGCGGACGAAGCTGTTGCCGCGGGTGTTCCGGAAAAACAGGTCACCAACCTGTGACCTGCGAGCTCCCCACGACGTCGTCCACTGGGCCCGCGGCTGAAACTCCGAAGGCATCGCTGCCGCCGCCACCGGAAAGCTGCCACAGCTCCGAGTCGGGCCGCCAGAATGCCAGAATGCCTGAACCTGCCACAGCCCCGAAGTCGGCCAGCCTCGTGCCGGTAAGTCCTGGCTGGCTCTGCCTCCGGAGCCTCGAGGTCGGGCACAGTTGGAGGCCGCCAGCTCCGCCATTAGGCCTCAGCGCAGACGGAGACGGGGGAGACGACAAGACAAATCGCGTCCCCCCGAAGGAAGAGACTAAAACACGTTTCTCCCACCCCTCCCCCCGACACACATACACAACCTAATAACTCAAATTAACACGCTAAAACAGGACAAGAAAACAAAACAAAAAGAAAAAACAGACGGACTGACTGCAGGCGAGCCGCAGCTGCCAAGGCAGCGTCGCTACTCCAACATGATTGAATGGCGGAGTAAACGTGATGGGCTGAGCGGCCTAATTCTGCTCCTATAACTTATGAACTTATGAAGTTATAAGAGTTTATTTTTCCTTTATCTTGTTTTTTGATTTTCTTGAAAATGGCATCTTACGAGCGTATATTTTTTGTCGTGCATTCTCAGCACCTTTAGAACTTGCCCTGCACACCACCTTTACTTCCCCCTTTTACAGCTCCTGCGTACTACAGAAGGCCTTTAATTAGAATGAACTTAGATTAAAAGTCTCCACACGATGAGGGTTTTGGCTCCATGCTGAATGTAAATCACAGAGAGTCAATTTGAACGACAGTTATAGTCTGTTGTTCAGCCCTTTTAGCGCCTCCTCTGTGCAATGAGAGCTATGTAAAATATGACTCCTCCTTAAGAACAGCTAAAGCTGATTTATGGATATACCATATATCACCTCAGGTGCACTTTATTCTTGCCAGACTATTATTTCTTCTGTTAATTTCTATACTGTTTGCAAAATACTATTCTCGGCAGATGAACGTTTTGAAATAGGAAATGCTAAGTTAAAACTACGATTTAACAACTGATTAAACCAAGGTTTCATATTTCTTCCCAAGTCGAGATAACGTTTCCAAAAACCCTGTTTACAAATTGCGCAGCCAAATCTCAGATCTTCAGAGCCAATTTTGGCATTCCATTTGCCATTTCAAAATATGACCTGTAGTGTGTACCCACTAATACTGAATGAATCGTGCTGGTTGCTGCACATTGAGGGCAATAGGGAGCAGGTGAAGAACTAACTATAGATAAGCACAACGGGCAGACTGTGATGACTGTCCTAATTTGATGCCATTACTGACATTTTAAAGCTCAACGTTCCAGTCTTAACCACAAGTGACTGAATACCTTGAGTTAGAAGTTTCTGGGATCAGATCCCACTTGTTAACAGTCCACGAACTACTTTCTCTATTCCAGTTACTGAGTAGCCTGACCCACATCTAACGCCAACTTTAAATTTGTCAACGATACCACCATTGTTGGACAAATAATGGGTAAGAATGAGTCAGAGCGCAGGAGAGAGATTTATAATCTGATTGCATATTGCCAGAACAGCAATCCTATCCTCAATGTTAGCAAGGCCAAAGAGCTGATTGTTGACATCGGGAAGGGAGAGTCAAGGATCCATGAATCAATGGGGCAGCAGTTAAAGAGGTGAAGCACATTGTTCATGTTCCTGGGCATGATATTTCTGAACATCAGTCTTGGACTCAGCACATTGTTGCAACCGCACACAAAGCTCATCAATACCTCTACGTTCTTAGAACATTGAACATAGAAAATTCTATATACTGTATCACCAAATTTGTCATATGTCCCAAAGACAAAAATAATGTCCCCAGGTCTATGTAGTTTGAAGCTTATTTGAAGGTTGTGGTGTTTAATAGCCTGATGGTTGTAGGGAAGAAGCTGATCCTAAAGCAGGACATCACAGTTTTCAGGCTCCTATACCTTCTTCCCGGTGGCAGGAGTGAAATGAAAGAGTGTTCAGGTGGTGTGGGTCTCTGATGATGATGGCTACCTTTTTGAGGCAGCACCTCTTGTAGATCTCTTGGATGGTCAGAACCCATGATGGACTGGGCTGTGTTCACAACTTTTTGCAATCTTCTTCATTCCTGAGTGTTCCCGTTGCCGAATCAGACTGTGATGCAACCTTTCAATATGCTCCCTACAGTACACTCTAGAAGTTCAAGAGAGTATTCTTTGACACACCAAATCTCTTCAATCTTCTTAGGAAGTAGAGGTGTTGATGGGGTTTCTTTATGATTGCATTAATGTGCTGCGTCCAGGAGAGAACTTCAGTGATATGCACACCCATGAATTTGAAGCTTTTGACCCTCTCCAACACTATCCTGTTGATGAAGACAAGTTTGTTGATCTGTGTCCTTCCTCTTCCAGAGTTCCTTGATCTTACTGAGGTTGAGAGCAAGGTGTTGTTCTAGCACCATTTGGCCAGTCGATCAATCTCCCTCCTAAACTTCCGCTCCAACTCATCAGTCTGAGGGTGGATCGCAACCCGAAACTTCACCTGTCCATTTCCTCCACAGATTTTGCCTGACCCGTTGAATATTTCCAATCTTTTATTGCATTATGCCAAGACATCTTGAAGGTTTAAGGAATTATTCACAACCCTATGCAAGTTTTTATCCTCAGGGCACCTTGCAGTGAAACACGTTCACAAGTTATATGAGTAGCATTAGGCCATTTGGCCTACAGAGTCTACTCCACCATTCAATCATGGCTGATCTCTGCCTCTTAATCCCATCTTCCTGCCTTCTCCCCATAACACCTGACACCCATTCAAATCAAGAACTTGTCTATCTCTGCCTTAAAAATATCCACTGAGTTAGTTTCCACAGCCCTCTGTGGCAATGAGTTCCATAGTTTAACTACCCTCTGACTAGGGAAGTTCCTCCTCACCTTTTTAAAAGAGTGCCTTTTAATTCTGAGGCTATGACCACAGGTCCTAGACTCTCCCACCTGTGGAAATATCCTTTCCACATACACTCAATCTATGCCTTTAATTATTCTGCAAGTTTCAATGAGGTCCCCCCTCAACCTTCTAAACTCCAGCGAGGAGAGGCCCAGTGCTGTCAAACGCTCATCATATGTTAATCCACACATTGCTGGAATCATTTTTGTAAATCTCCTCTGGACCCTCTCCAGAGCCAACACATCCTTCCTCAGATATGGGGCCCAAATTTGCTGACAGTACTACAAACTGACCAGTGCCTTAGAGAGCCTCAACATGACATCCCTCTAATTATGATGATGAAACCCCACTGCTATTGATGTTTGCTTTCAGTGTGGCAGTTCCGCATTTACTGATGCCAAAGACATTGCCCCATTTAAAGGGTATCTCATTATCCATCGTGGCTAAAATCTGCTTCCGCCACCTCCTTCACCCCTCCTCCACATCAACTCCGAGGTCTTGAGTGTTGGGGAAAAGAAAAAAATGACGTGCGAGGATCCAGAGATTTGTAGAACACAGAGCGAAAAACGAGAGTTAAAGGGGGTGAAAGTGATTTGAATAGATGGATGAAAATTTCAAAATGTAGCCAAAATAACGTGAGGAAATGGGAATCATGACTTGCTTCACATTGCTCACCTCCCTCAGAACCTGCCACTCTCCCTGGTGATAATACCTGAATCTGGGGTAAAGACTGGAAATGTTCTGTATATAGGTGAACATGATGCTTCCAAATCATATATAAGCTAAGTTTTTCATGCAGCTTTTTATTACGCAAAATACTGATTGAACTTGTACGGATGTGCAGCTATATCAGGTGGGAAGTGCTGAATGAGGACTATGGATGTTTGGATGCAGCATAAATCAGGAAAAATAAGAATGACAGGTCGGAGATGGAAAGATGCTGCCTGTTTGATGATGACATTTCTCACAAGCTGCTTGGTTGCCTTGCTTTTCGATTCATCCTCTCTGGAACATAATTCACCCCAAGCTCCTGAATGAAAATTTAACAATCCCATTCTGACACCTTAAAGAGAAGTCCCACAAACCAACTCACAAAGCAGATTAATAAAACTTATCTGCAATCCGGTGCCATCCTAAGTGTAAAATAAAAGTCCAATAAATAACACATCAATCTTTTTCCTTGTCCAGAAGCAATCTTCTGTTCTATGCTGTGAGCGAACATTTTGAAAGTTATTAGCATGTAATTTTGTCAGTGAAAATATCGCTTTATGGTGCTGAACAGGAGGCTCTCATTGGGCAAGATAAAAAGAGCTTTACTCTGTCAAGGCTTTGCTTAGCATTACCTAGGAGGAATTGACTGTGCAAGATGCAATATATGAAACGGGTTGTTAAAGAGCCCACACCATTGCTGTGTATTTTTCACCATGCACGATGGAAAAGAGCCTGTTTCTCAAATGTAAACTTCACACGTTGCAGGAAGTGAAATTCATGGATTATGGGTCTGCAGATGATTTTAGTTTAGTTTAGTTTGGAGATTAAACGTGGAAACAGGCCCTTCAGCCAACCGAGTCCACACCGACCAGTGATCCCTGCACATTAACACTATCCTACACACACACATTGTATGTGGACAATTTACACATACACCAAGCCAATTAACCTACATACCTGTGCATCTTTGGAGTGGGGGAGGAAACGGAAGATCTCGGAGAAAACCCATGCGGTCACGGGTAGAATGTACAAACTCCATACAGACAGCACCTGTAGTCGGGATCAAACCCGGGACTCCGGCGCTGCATTCGCTGTAAGACAGCAACTCTACCGTTGCGCCACCGTGGGGGAGAGTAGAAAATAATTGAGTGAGAGTGGAAAAGAAAGGTGGGAGAGTAAAACAGGATTGGAGACAGAATGATCAGTGGCGGGGAACAGAAAGGAGAATCAGGGAAGGGAGATGGGATGTCAATGAGGGAGTTTAATGAAGGATATTGATCAGGGACTGCTATGGTGTTCGGAGTGTGCAGGCTATTTTGTGGTTGATCAAGAGTGAAGAGAGTACGGTGAGAGCTGGGATCATTCATTAAGAAAGTACTTTTAGAAGAGGATACCTTTAAGAAGATGGATGCATTGGACTCTTTGGAAATAGGTTAGGTACGGTTTATAAATAACGTTGAAGCAAGCATTAGCAGAGATTGCTTTTGTGAAAGAGATGTCAGAGTGAGCATTGTCTATAATTTGGTATCATTTTACATGTCTTACAATCTCCTTGCGTATGTGCAGCCTCTGCAGTGGACCCATATGCCAATCTGGAAGGGGCTATAATAGGATTTTTGATTATATTACAGCATGTTAAACTGAAAAACATGTGTTCTACAAAATAATTTTAAAACCACTAATTTTTTTGATATACAATGCATACACAGTCATGGCAGTGGAGTCTTATCTTCTCTAAATAAACTCACAACCAAATTCTAAATTATGCAGTGTTTGGGTCCATTTGTAATTCATCAGAAAGATTCATATAGCCTAAGGATTGAAACATTTCCAAGTTGAGCTGGTAAGTGGCAAGGAGCATGTGTGCCAGATGTGAGTAAGGTCTCAACCTTTGTCAATATGAGAGAATGACACTTAAAGGCAGATGTGTTAGGACAAAACTAGTAGTAGAACTAATAGAAAACAAATTTTCAAATCAGGCATAAAATTGTCCATCAGTATGCAAGTAACGTAATGAGTTGGATGGAGGTGCAGCTGGTTGAACTGCTGCCTCTTGGAGCCAGAGACCTGGGTTTGATCCCGAACAAAGGTGTTGTCTCTGTGGAATTTGCACATTCCTCCTGTGACCATGCGGATTTAAACCATGTGCTTAGTTTGGTTTAGTTTAGAGATACAGCACGGACACAGGCCCTTTGGCCCACCGAGTCTACACCGACCAGCAATCGCCACAGATTAATGCTATCCTCCATACGCCAGGGACAATTTACATTTATACCAAGCCAATTAATCTACAAACCTATACATAATTAACCTACAAACCTATGCATATACCTACCAATTAACCTACAAACCTATACATATACAGTGCTAAGGTCCCTCGTAGGAGATTAGTGGGCAAAATGAGAGCACATGGTATTGGGGGTAGGGTGCTGACATGGATAGAAAATTGGTTGGCAGACAGGAAACAAAGAGTAGGGATTAACGGGACCCTTTCAGAATGGCAGGCAGTGACTAGTGGGGTACCGCAAGGCTCGGTGCTGGGACCGCAGTTATTTATAATATATATTCATGATTTAGATGAAGGGATTGAAAGTAACATTAGCAAATTTGCAGATGACACAAAGCTGGGTGGCAGTGTTAACTGTGAGGAGGATGCTATGATGCAGGGTGACTTGGACAGGTTGGGTGAGTGGGCAGATGCATGGCAGATGAGGTTTAATGTGGATAAATCTGAGGTTATCCACTTTGGAGGCAAAAACAGGACGGCAGATTATTATCTAAATGGTGTCAAGTTGGGAAAAGGAGAAGTACAACGGGATCTGGGGGTCCTTCATCATCAGTCACTGAAAATAAGCATGCAGGTACAGCAGGCAATGAAAAAAGCAAATGGTATGTTGGCCTTCATAACAAGAGGAGTTGAGTACAGGACCAAAGAGGTACTTCTGCAGTTCTAGAGGGCCCTAGTGAGACCACACCTGGAGTATTATGTGCAGTTTTGGTCCCTTAATTTGCGGAAGGATATTCTTGCTATTGAGGGAGTGCAGCGTAGGTTTACACGGTTAATTCCCGGGATGGCGGGACTGTCATATGTTGATAGAATGGAGTGGCTGGGCTTGTATACTCTGGAATTTAGGATGAAAGGAAATCTTATTGAAACATATAAGATTATTTAGGGTTTGGACATGCTAGATCAGGAAACATGTTCCAGATGTTGGGGGAGTCCAGAACCAGGGTCCACAGTTTAAGAATAAGGGTAATCCATTTAGAACGGAGATGAGGAAATAATTTTTGTGAGAGTGGAATTCTCTGCCTTCAAGGGCAGTGGAGGCCGGTTCTCTGGTTGCTTTCAAGAGAGAGTTAGATAGAACTCTTAAATATAGCAGAGTCAAGGGATATGGGGAGGAGGCAAGAACGGGGTACTGATTGTGGGTGATCAGACACGATCACATTGAATGGCGGTGCTGGCTCGAAGGGCCGAATAGCCTACTCCTGCACCTATTGTCTATTATCTTTGGAATGTGGGAGGGAACCAAAGATCCCAGAGAAAACCCATGCAGGATACGGGGAGAACGCACAAACTCCGTACAGACAGCACCCATAGCCAGGATCAAACCCGGGTCTCTGGCGCTGTCAGGCAGCAACTCTACCTCTGCGCCACCGTGCTGCCCAGTTACATCTCTGAGATGTACATATTTTTAGGTTGATTGACCTCCGCCCTAATATTTAGGGAGTGGATGTAAAAGCGGGATAACATAGAACTATTGGTCGGCTCCAGTAGGCCGAAGGGCATAGAATCATAGAGTAATACAGTGTGGAAACAGGCCCTTCGGCCCAACACTGGCCAACAATGTCCCAGCTACCCTAGACCCACTTGCCTGTGCTTAGTTCATAACCCTCCAAACCTGTCCTATCCATGTACCTGTCCAACTGTTACTCAAACAATGGGATAGTCCCTTCCTCAACTAACACTTCTGGCAGCTTGTTCCATACACCCACCACCCTCTGTGTGAAAAGGTTACCCTTATTAAATATTTTCCCCTTCACCTTGAACCTATGTCCTCTGGTCCTCGATTCCCCTACTCTGGCATCTACCCAATCTATTCCTCTTATGATTTTGTATACTTCTATAAGATCTCTCCTCATCCTCATCCTCCTATGGAATAGAGACCCAGCCTACTCAACCTCTCCCTATACCTCACCCTCTAGTCCTGGCAACATACTCATAAATCTTTTCTGAACCCTTTCAAGCTTGACAATATCTTTCCTGTAACATGATGCCCAGAACTGAACACAATATTCTAAATGCACTCTCACATACAACTGCAACGTGGCCTCCCAACTTCTATACTCAATACTCTGACTGATGAAGGCCAAAGAGTCAAAAGCCTTTTTGACCACCTTATCTACCTGCGACTCGACCTTCAAGGAACCATGCACCTGTACTCCTGGATCCCTCTGCTCTACAACACTACCCAGAGACCTACCATTTTACTGTGTAGGTCCTGCCCTTGTTCGATGTCCCAAAATGAAACACTTCACACTTCTCTGTATTAAATTCCATCCATTCCTCTGCCCATGTGGCCAATCGATCCAGATCCTGCTGCAATTGTTCACAACCATCTTCACTATCTGCAAAACCACTAACATTTGTATCATCAGCAAACTTGCTAATCTTGCCCTGTATGTTCTCATCCAAATCATTGATGTAGATGATCAGCAGTAACGGGCCCAGCACCGAACCCTGTGGCACACCACTAGTCACAGTCCTCTATTCTGAGAAGCAACCTTCCACCATCACCCTCTGCTTCCTTCCATGGAGCCAATTTGCTACCCATTCAGCTTTCTCTCCTTGGATCCCATGAGATCTAACCTTCCAGAGCAGCTTACCATGCGGAACCTTGTTGAACACCTGACTAAAGTTCATGTACACAACATCTACTGCTCTGCCTTCATCAACCTGTTTGGTCACGTCTTCAAAAAAATACGTCCGATTTGTGAGACACGACCTCCCACGTACAAAAACATGCTAACTGTCCCTATCAGTCCTTGCCCATCCAAATGCCTATATATCTTATCCCTCAGAATACTCTCCAGCAACTTACCAACTCACCAACTACAGATGTTAAGCTCACCGGCCTATAGTTCCCAGCATTTTCCCTGCAGCCCTTCTTGAAAAGAGGCACAACATTTGCCACCCTCCAGTCTTCCGGCACCTTTCCTGTATTTAAAGACGACTCGTAAATTTCAACCAGGGCTCCCGCAATTTCCTCTCTAGATTCCTGCAATGTCCTCTGATATATCTGATCAGGCCCCAGAGATTTGTCTACCTTCAAACACAACAGTACCTTCAGTACTTCCTAAACAGTAACCCTGACTACTCTCAAGACACTTCCAGTGACTGCTCCACTTTCCTCCGTCCTACTGTCTTTCTCCTCGGTAAATACAGGAGAAATACTCATTGAGGACCTTGCCCATCTCCTGTGGCTCCACACAGAGGTGACCGCTTTGATTCTTGAGATGTCCCACTCTCTCTGTAGCTACCCTTTTCCCCCTAATGTATTTATAAAATATTTTGGGATTGTCTTTTATGCTACCCGCCAGAGCTATCTCCTGGCCTCTTTTTGCCCTTCTGACTCATTTTTATGTTTGCTCCTTAGTTCCCGAAACTCCTCCAGGGATGCATTTGCTCCCAGCTTCCTTTACCTGTCCCATGCATCCTTCTTATTATTGACTAACATCTCAATTTCCCTCGTCAGCCCAGCTTCCTTACGTTTGCCTGCTTTGCCTTTAACTCTAACGGGGACGTACACATCCTGAGGTCTCTTCAGTCCACTTTTAAAAACATCCCACCTGGCCAATGTTCCTTTCCCCTCAAATAAACTGCTCCAGGCAACTTGAGCGAGCCCTTCTTTCATACCATCCAAGTTGGCCTTACCCCAGTTGAGCATTTTAACACGTTGGCCCTCTCCATCCCGACCCATATCTATCTTAAACCTAATCGAACTGAGGTCACTTGTCCCAAAAGGCTCCTCCAAGTTGTTTCCAAGTTGTATCAATCAATCAATTATATTTGGACATTTTCAGTTTTTAATCCTCTACTATTGAAAGTCATTACGATTAAAAACTACCCCATAAGGCCTGAAATTAGGAAGGTCAAATCTAATGAAGAGATAAAAAAACAAATTAACTGCAGTGTTTAGCTCCCAGATAAATGTATCCCTTGAAATGAACTCTGCCTCTTGAACGATTCATCAGGTTGAGTTGAATAGTGACTGTGAAACCATGTTGTTTGCTTGAAGATGTGTGGCAAAGGACTTGCTATAACCCCTAGGTCTTTATTTTATAATTGAATAAAGTCTTCCAGCCATAGTAGGAAATGAGAGCTGTGTCAGGCTAAAACAATAAAATGAATTGTAATATAAACCACCCTCTCACTGAAGTGGTTCTCGAGTTCACCTATAAAAGTTAGTTATCATTTACAATTTATTGTTGGCTAATCAAATATAATCTGAATTTGACTTTATGTGAGTGGATGTTATCCTTTCACTCGCTATAAGAGTTGTTATAATGAATTTACAGTGCACTAATTGTATCCTTTCCATGCAAGCCTCTACTTTCCAAACATAAGATAGACACAACATGCTGGAGTAACTCAGGGGGTCAGCAGCATCTCTGGAGAAAAGCAATAGGTGACATTTCGGGTTGGAACCCTGCTTCAGACTCCAGTCATCTACAGTTCATTCCGACACTTTTCAAACACATCTTGTTATGCTTTTCCTTTCAAGTCTAATATTTTTGCAATGTTACATTGACATATTTGCATGGTGATTAGTTATCAAATTGAGAACTAAATATTTAAGGCATTGTTGTTATTTAGAAAAACAGTTGGAATACAAAAGGGTTGGGCATTGGTGGGGATGTGGGGTGGATTGAAGTTTGTGGACATGGCTAAAAGACGGGGAAAGCCAGCGATGATGAAAAATAGCGGCTCAGCAGATCAAGAAGATGACTAAATATGGATGGTAATAAACAGCAAAACCCAAAGTGCTGGAGGAACCCAACGGACCAGGCAGCATCTAGGGAGGAAATAGACAGGTGATGTTTCAGGTCGGGACTCTTCTTCAGACTTTGTGTTTTGCTCAAAATTCTAACATTTCTTGTGTCTCTCGTGTTTTTTGGTGGTAATAAAATAGAATAAAAAAATAAAAGAATTGGTGGGAATAAATTAGTGTAATTCAAAAAACACTCATAGAGCACTCATAGAGCATAGAACTAAGACCAATCCAGCACAAGAACAGTCCGTTTGCCCCACAATATTCACACCAAAATTGATGCCGTTCAACTAATCTCCTCTGCCTGGATGTGCTCTATATCTCCCTCCATACCCTGCATATCCATGTGCCTATCCAAAAGGCTCCTAAATGTCATTACTGCATCTGTGTTCCACCACTATCCCTGGCAGTGTGTTCCAGGGACCAACTATCCTCTGTGTGAAATCATGCCCCAGTCTCCTTTAAAGTTTCCTTTAAATTTTGCCCCTCTCACCTTAAAGCTATGCCCTCTAGTCTTGGGCATTTCATAGAAAATATAGAAACATAGAAAATAGGTGCAGGAGGAGGCCATTCGGCCCTTCGAGCCTGCACCACCATTCAATATGATCATGGCTGATCATCCAACTCAGTATCCTGTACCTGCCTTCTCTCCATATCCCCGATCCCTTTAGTCACAAGGGCCACATCTAACTCCCTCTTAAATATAGCCAATGAACTGGCCTCAACTACCTTCTGTAGCAGAGAATTCCACAGATTCACCACTCTCTGTGTGAAAAATGATTTTCTCATCTCGGTCTTAAACCCTTATCCTTAAACTGTGACCCCTTGTTCTGGACTTCCCCAACATCAGGAACAATCTTCCTGCATCTCGCCTGTCCAACCCCTTAAGAATCTCATAAGATCCCCCCTCAATCTTCTATATTCTAGCGTGTACAAGCCAAGTCTATCCAGTCTATCCTTTCCTCCCTGGGGAAGAGGTGGTTCTGACTGTCTATCTTAGCTATGCCTCTCATAATTTCATATACTTCTATCAGGTCTCCCCACAATCTCCGGCATTCCGGAGAAAACAAGTTTATTGAATCTCCTGATAGCTTACCCTCTAAACCAGTCAGAATTTTGTTAAACCTCTTCTGTACCCTGTCCAAAGTCTCCACATTCTTTGTGTAATGGGGTGACCAAAACTGCACACAAACCTAACCAACCAAGTTTGATAAAGCTCTTAGGGCTAACGGAATCAAAGGATATGGGGAGAAAGCAGGAACAGGGTACTGATTCTGGATGATCAGCCATGATCAAATTGAATTGCGGTGCTTGCTCGAAGGGCTGAATGACGTACTGCCGCACCTATTTTCTATGTTTCTATGTTTCTAACCAAAGAACTATAAAGCATGACTTCCTGACTTATACCTGATGGCCTGATGGGTGAAGCATACAATACACTTTCGCCCCCTCTTCAAACCCTAACAAAGGCGATGCTGCTGGAGAAAATACTAACGAAGAAATAAGAAGAGCTTGTCATGAAGGAATGATTTTATTTTCATGTAGACTGGAAAATTTCATTTAAATAGTTCAGAGGATTAATTCAGAGAAAGTATTCCAAAAAGTTTCCCTGACAATTCAACCATGGATAGGATTAATTTATAGCCAAATATTTCCTAAGGAAAAATGATCACAATATCATAGTAATCCATTTAATTCAGAAGCCACAATCTTGAGCATGAATGAAAACAACAATAACTGTATTTGGAAAAATTCACTTATCTGGATTGGGAATTTATACTGACAATTGTTAAACAATGAAAAATGTTTAAATAAATATTTCATAATTCATAATAAATGTATATTCCTTTATAAAATATATACTCCTTGTGCAAATGTTTCTTTCAATTACTATCTAACAAAGGTAGAATTAAAAAACAAAACAAAATAAGACTCACAGACAGAGTTTACAGGGCCAAGGAGAGAAAGCAGATAATGAAACCTGCTGGATTTCACTTTCATGTAGCTGGTATGGACTTGAGGGGCTGAATGGCCAACTGTGCAGTAATCATTCTGTGCTACTGTGCAGAAAGAGTTATAAACCTATCAAAAATGTATAAGATTAAGGAGCCATAAGCAAACCTTCCATAGGTGGCCAAAATGAGGTGATACTGTAAATAGAATAATTAAGCAAACCGGCAAGAAATACAGAAAAGGTTATGTAACTAGCACTGTAAATAATAGCTCAGAGGTACAGCTGGTAGAGCTGCTGCCTCATGGCATCAGCAACCCAAGTCCAAACCTGATCTCTGATGTTGTCTGTGCGGAATTAGAGTTTTGTCACTATGTGTTGCTCTTGTTTCTTCCCACATCCAACAGATGTCCACGCTGGTAGGTTAATTGTCCACTGTAACTTTACTGTACCTTAATTGGTGCACGTGACAATAAAATACCTTTGAACCTTTGAACTTACCCGTTGGGGGTAGGTGTGCTCGGATGTGAAGGTAGTTGAGGGGAATGTGTGGGGAGTAAATGAGATTAGCGTAAATGCATGTGTGATGGTCAGCATGGGCTCGATGAACTTGAGGTCCCGTTTCCATACTGTACGACTCCACATGAATTTTTGAAAGGTATACACAGTGCTACACCAATGTTCATTCCATAAAAAAACAAAGCTCACAGATTTCACCTAATCTATGAGCATCAATGGAGATTTGGTTGAAGGTTAGACATAGAGAGTGAAAATAAACATATCATTTCCAGGCTGGAGGGTAGTAGGGTGTCACAAGGTTTATTCTGGTGCTGCACTATTTACATTCTCTATTGATGGCATAGGTGAAAGCACAGCCTGTGATGTATCCGATTGTGCTGACAATACAATCCAGAGTGGGAAGCTGGAGCTGTGAGATGGTTACAAAAATACTGTAGAAGGAAATACAAGGTTGTAAACAGATAATAAACAGATGATGGGGAATAGCGCGGGAAATTTTGAGGTAAATTATTTTGATGAGACAGATCAAGAAAGATGCTAGATATATAAATGATGAAGCATTAATAAACTTTGTAGTCAATCGAAGTCTTTATGAATTACTTGCACAGGACACATTTAGCATGCAGATGCAGTGAACAATTAGAATAGGAAATGGTATGCTGGCATTATTGCACAAAGATTGGAATACAAGGGTAAAAATTATAAAGAGCCACATTGAGACTATTCACAGTCTGTAATTTTGGATTTTACTTTGGAGTCACCTGAGTGACTTCGTGAAGACCCCGCCAGCACGCATGCGCACCATATCGTTGCTCGCATTTGCTGGGGGGGGGAGTGCGCTCTCTCCACAGCTCCTTCACAAGGACCAGGAAAAGGTAAGTGCACTCACCTTAAGCTGGTTTGCAGGTAGGAGTCTTTGTGTTTCTACCTGCAGGGACGATGGCAGGGAAAGGGAAAGGAAAGCTTTCCAAGAGCCGCAGGACTTCTGGTCCGCGGGACACTTCTCCGGAGCTGTTCACCACGCTGGCGGCGTCCGGGAAACGGCCAGGGGAAAAGGTGCGGAAGTTGGGCGCACCTGTTCCACCAGTGCCCGACTCGTCTCCAGAGGTGGCCGCACAGGTGCAGGGTATGGGAACCCTGATTTTGTGTCTCCATCCCCCAGGAGGGTGGGGGGGGCGGGAGCAAGCAGGTACGTGGAGTGCCTCGCACACCGGCGACAGCAACACCTCGTCTGGTACTGGTCCCGCGAGGGCCGAGCCGGGGGAAGACCGCACCGACGTCGAGCCCCGCAGCCGAAGCCGGTCTCGAGACGCCGCCGGGGTTTCCTGACTTAGAACGGGCCGGTAGAGCTGCTGCAGAGTCGAGCAGCCCTGCAGGAGCAGGAGCTGCCAGCTTCCCACCGGGGTATGCTACTAGAGTGCAAGCCGGTGGCAGCTACATGCGGTTTGCCTGGGGCTGCTGCCGAACATGCACCCCTACCGAGACATAATGTCAGAAGTAGGGGTAAGCCTGCACGGACTCCGAGGAGCCAGGCACCGGGGGCCGGCACCGACTCTTATCCACTGCCTTCCCACCAGGCACGCAGACCGCCACAGTCCACTCGTGGGCGGACTAGCGGAGGGTCTGTGCGGGAGTCGTACGGGCCTGCAGGAGCGGGTGTCGATGACCTCCTGCCACCAGATCCCACTCAGCATTTCATGGGGGTGAGGTCTGCTGGTAGAAGCCCCAGCAACATTGCAGAGGTCGGCTACATGCAGTAGCGACGGTCGCATGGCCCGGTTGGAGCTCATGGTAGAGCACCTAGTTCAACAAGAACAGGACAGGGACGAACGGTGGTCCCGGGCCTCCACTACCCACAGCCGAAGGCCACCGAGCATCTTGCCTTCCTCCGCTGGGAGTGCCAGGAGTCTGCAGGAGGTAGAATTTGATGCAGAGCCAGACATGCCGGAGGTAGGTGCTCCAGAAGCAGATGAGCAACTACTGGATGTTGTGGGCAAATTTGCTACCGCACCTCCTTCAGGGGGGCCTCACACCTCACACCAGCTACAGGAACGGGTCCTCAACACATGGACAAATTCAAGCCGCCAGAGAATTGCGTTAATCTGAATGTCCCCATGGTCAATGCTCAAATTTGGGGGAATTTGAGTAATACCGCCAGAGCTCAGGACGCACGCCTCCAGAAAGTCCTGAAACTCCTCTCAACGGGTATCACAGCATACGCCAGGACCCTCGATGGGGAGAACGTATCCAGTGAGCAGCAGGATGCCCTGACTTTACTTTGCAATGCCCAGTTCGAGATTAATTGTCTCCGAAAGAGCTCCATCCGGCCCACGCCTCAACCATACATTTGCAGGGTTGTGCCGTACCTCCACCACTCCACCACCACATCAGCTGTTCGGGGAGGACCTGAAGAAAAAGGTGAAAGAGATGGACGAAGAGGCCAAAGCCGTCGGCCTCATGAAGCCACCTTCATCAAGGGCATACGCCTATCGGCAACCGCCGTATCCCGCTTGGAAACCTCGCCCACCGGATAGGACACCTAGGACTAATCCACCGCAAGTTCCCCAACAGCAGACCCCTTTTTTAGGGCAGGGCCCTCGGAGGCCCGCCTGGAAAATGCGGCCTCCACCTCGACAAGCCACACAACATCCCCCCAAAACACCATACACCAGGACCCGCCGTTGACCATGGAGGTAAGGGGGTCTGGTTCTACTAAGAAAGTAGCAATGATACCCTCACAAGTAGGGGGACGGTTGCAGGCATTCAGTGGTGTATGGGATACAATAACTACCGACTCTTTTATTTTACAAAGTGTTCAGGGTTATGTCATAGAGTTTATTAACGGTACACTCCCCCCAGCATGTACCTCATCGCACATTTGCGCTCTCTAAAAAAGAGATCGAGCAAGGACATGCAGAAATATTACGGCTAGCAGCCAAAGGAGTGATAGGGAAGACGACACTTGAACCCACTGAGTTCGTGTCCAACATCTTTACTAAAACCAAAAAAGATGGAGGTTGTCGGATCATCATTGACCTAACTCAGCTGAACACTTTCATACAATATACCCATTTCAAAATGGAAACCTTTGAAACAGCTAAGCATCTACTGTATCAGGGGTACTTTATGGCTTGCATCGATCTCAAAGATGCATACTATACAGTCCCCATCATAGAATCCCATAGGAAATTCTTAAAATTTGTCTGGAAGGGACAGTTATGGCAATATGAAGCTTTACCCAATGGCTTAACCACAGCCCCTAGACTGTTTACCAAAATAGTCAAACCGATACTGGCTATCCTACGGCAACAGAATTATATCGTCATGGCTTACCTAGACAATATCCTTATAGTGGGACAAACTCTCCAATTGGCAGAGCTGGCAGTCACAGTGACCAAATCTTTATTCGAGACATTAGGGTTTGTTACTCATCCAGACAAATCCAAATTCACCCCATCTCAAATCATGGACTATCTGGGCTTTACGATTGATACCACTCGAATGATAGTCACTATCCCACCCAGCAAAGCTTCTGATATAAAAGATGCGTGTCACAGCCTTGCTTGCGCCAGGGTGCCGACCATTCGACATACTGCCAAGGTGATTGGGAAACTGGTAGCAACATTTCCAGCTGCGCAATTCGGACCACTGCACTATCAAAACTTACAAAAAGCAAAGATTTCAGCATTAAAAGCCAATGCTGGGCACTTTGACAGGCCAATACGGCTGCCAATTAAGGCTAAAACTGAGCTACAGTGGCGGGTTGACAATATTAGTGCGTGTTACAAACCCATCATTACTAGCAACCAGTCAGTCGTGTTACACAGACGCAAGCGCTCAAGGCTGGGGTGCAACTGACACCACGTCCAGTTGTGGTGGCAGATGGGATCCTCACGAATCTACCCTCTTGCAGACACACGGGATAAATTATTTGGAGATGCTTGGGGCTATCCATGGTCTGAGGGCATACTGCACAAATTTGCAGCATTTACATGTCCGCCTTCAAATAGATAATACCACGGCGGTGGCTTACATAAATTATATGGGTGGTATCAGGTCGTTATCTTGTGACGATTTGGCAAACAATTTGGCACTGGTGTATTGCAAGAAATATTTGGCTTACAGCGACCTATCTATCAGGGAAGCTCAACACTGTGGCAGACACCAGGTCACCTGTGTTCAATGATACCATCGAGCAGATGTTGGACCCCCAAATATTTGCTCAAATTATAGCTAACTTTGGTACACCAGATATCGACCTCTTTGTGTCCAGGTTGAGCCATCAGATACCAACGTATGTGTCTTGGGAACCAGACCCTGGGGCAGTGGCTATGGATGCTTTTCACTCAATTGGGGGAAATGGTTTTGCTACGCATTTCCCCCATTCTGCCTCATCAGTCGGGTATTGCAGAAAATACAACTGGATTCTGCTTCTGCATATTGATCATACCCGATTGGCCTACACAGCCATGGTACATGGTGGTTTTCCAAATAATAATACGTGCGTGGGTTCAAATTGCTAAAAACCCCACTTTACTCACTAACCCCATTATGGGGGAAAGTCACCTGTGCCATGGTCATTTAAACCTGTTGGCTTGCAGGTTCTGAAGAGGCCACTCATGGAGGCCGGCATATCAGCCAGAGCGATGGACCTCATTTCAGCATCATGCAGATTATCAACCCGGCAGCAGTACCTCACCCAGATCAGGAAGTGGGAGGCCTACTGCTCCTGAACACATACCACCGACAACTCTGCCACGATCCCTGACGTCCTGGAATTCCTAGCGGGCCTTCATTACGATGAGGGTCTCAGCTACAGTGCCATCAACTGCGCCAGGAGTGCGCTGTCCTCATACCTGAATATAGGTGTGGGCACGCATCATCTGGCGTCCAAATTCATGAGGGGAGTGTTAAACACCAACCCTCCACGACCCCTTGAGATGTGGGCGTAGTACTTACACTACTGAGAAACTGGTCCCCTTTGACAGGACTACCTCTTGACAAGCTCACCCTTAAAGTGATGATGCTGATGGCACTCACTTCAGCTCAACGAGTCCAGGCTTTGCAGAAGCTTCGCTGGACCGGATGGTCTCGACTCCTGCAACAGTGACTTTCTTTGTCGAGGACCTGCTGAAGCAACATAGGCCTGGGTCTTCTGGGCTGCAGTTGGAATTCCGGGCGTACCCCACTGATGCCACCTTCTGCATAGCCATTCATCTCCGCTATCACAACTCGAACCATCTGGAAGATGGAGCAGGGGCTCCTCATCAGCCACAAACAACCACATCACCGGGTGACTGTGCAGACTTTCGCAAGGTGGCTCAGGGTGGTGTTGTGTGCAGCTGGTCTCGATAGTAACATTTTAAAATCTCACTCTACCAGGGCTGCATCCACATCAGCGGCGAGGGCCATGGAGGTGCCCATGGACCACATCCTCGCCACCGTGGGCTGGGCCAGTGAATCGACTTTCCAGAGGTTTTACAATAAAACCGGTGGTCGCCCCCGCTACATTCACGGATGTCGTGCTGAGAGCCACTCCATGAATGCTTACTCCCCGAGTAGGGGTTTTGCTTTGTTATTCTTTGTTTTAATAAATCTGCATTATTTTTCAGCCTGTTCAGTCTGGAATACATTAACAAACTTCCTCCATCAGTATTGCGGCAGTGTGATAGCATGGACGTTGTCCAGGGCGTATAATCACAGAAGCTTTGAAGTCTTCACGAAGTCACTCACGTGACGCCGAAGTAAACTAGTAAGATTAAACGAGAACTTACCAAGTTTGAAGGTTAATCTTTATTTTATGAGGAGTTGCGATGAGCGATTTCGTGTCCTCAGCTCCCAACCCTCTATCATAAGGTCAACTGGTATGTTCTCCTTTGTTAATCTTACTATCTCCTTCCATGATATGTTCTGTGATTCCACACCGCTGCTTTGAAGAATGTCACGCATGCGTGCTGGCGGGGTCTTCACGAAATCCCTCATCGCAACTCCTCATAAAATAAAGATCAAACTTCAAACTTGGTAAATTCTTGTTTAATCTTACTATTAAGGTTCGCTTGGAAGTGGCATCATTTAGATTTAATAGAATGATCTTTTCAATGTGGGAGTTTGTCCTTTAAAGCCAACGAGCATAAGATCAGTTTAACAGCAATGAATTAGATTTAAGAAAATGTGAAATCTCTTCACTCTAAGTTCTGTGAATCTTGGGGATTTTGTTGCACACAGAGTTACCATTGCTCAGTCATTAATTATATTCAAGGTAAGATTGAATAATTTTTCAACTATTAAAGAAATCAAAGGATATGGGAAGCAGGCAGAAAATTGTACTTGTCACTATTCAATGGCAAAGCAGACCCAGGGGCCACATGACCCGACTCCAACTGTGTAAGAAAGAACTGCAGACGCTGGTTTATAATTGAAGGTAGACACAAAATGCTGAGGTAACTCAGTGGGTGAGGCAGCATCTCTAGAGAGAAGGAATGTGCGACATTTCAGGTCGAGACCTTCCTTCAGACTGCAATAAATTTGAAATCTACTTGTGAAATAAGGGGGAAATGGAGTGTGTATGTTCTCCCTGTGACCATGTGGGTTTTAACTGGGTGCTCCGGTTTCCCTCGACACCCCAAAGACTTACGGGTTTGTAGGTTAATTAGCTTCAGTAAAATTTTAAAATGTCCCTAGTGTGTAGGATAGTGCTGGTGTACTGGGTGATCACGTCGTTGCGATCTTGGTGGAACGAAGGGCCTGTTTCTGGGCTGTTTTTCTGAAGTCCGAAGTAAGAAAAGTGTATAAAATGTTTATGCATTTTGAAATATATATCATTCTCATAGTATCAAACATTTTAATGATAATCTAATGTGAAGATTGTAATAGTCATAGAGTCATAGTAATATTGTGGAAACAGGCCCTTCAGCCCAACTTGTCCACACCGGCCAACAGGTTCCAGCAATAGTCTCACCTTCCCGCATTCCGTCCATATCCCTCCAAACCTGTCCTATCCATGTGCCCGTCTAACTATTTCTTAAATGTTGGGATAGTCCCTGCCTCAATGATCCCCTCTGGCAGCTTGTTCCATAAATCCACCACCCTTTGTGTGAAATTGTAGCACAATGTTTTTGTAGTGTTCTAATAAATGCTTTTTTGATTTTGCACCACAACATACTCAACTTAAATCTGTAATCCTGATGATTATAAAAATACGACGTACAGTATCAGTTATACTCTGCACAGAAGTGTTCTACCTTCAGGTGCTGATGTGTACAGATTAAATAGTTTGAGTTCATGTATAATGTGACTGAGTTGTTAAAGGGCAATAATGTCTCAAGAGAAAATCTTTAGAGAGAGACTCTTAGAAATATTTCTCATTTTAGGTGCTAAACTTTAAACAGCAAGAATAATTGGTGTTAGAACATTTTCAACTTTTCCCATTCATACGATCACATTGAATCAATGGAAATGTTTTTTAACATTTATCCAGGAATTGTAAAGCTATTTTTTTGATGAAGCAGCATATGCTTACACAGTTGTACAATTCCAAATTGGTTTTACCTTTTTTCCTTTGTGTTTTTGTTTGTTGAAATTTGAGCAAATTTTTCATCCATTTTACAAAATACAATAAATCACATACAATAGTAGGGAGTTCGACATCCGAGATTAAGATTCCTTATTTGTGAGTCAAAAGTAAAATATTCTGACTTCCACATCTCGGCGTCCAACAAATGCCGTTTGTTAGCACAAATTTGTTGCACATTAACATTCTTAAGTAATTTGTAAAAGTTAAAAATACCAACAATGTTTGGTCCTGAGTGTTCGAAACGTTGTAACTGTTCCGATGTACAGCATAGAGGTCAGAATGACCCTGTCGATCACTTGCATATGCCACACTGTACATCTGGTAAATTGTTTAAGCTTAGGGAAAAAAATTGCAGTGACACAAAGGGGTAGCCAGCTTTTTTGAAGTGTAATTTTTTAAAAGTGAAATTGATGACGAATATGTTATAAAATCCCACTAAAAATTCAGGTCATTTATTTCTGAACCATTGCCTCCAGTACGAGTGAGTGTTTCAACCTCTGCCGTAACATCAATTTAACTTGTCTGTGCATTAGGGATTTTAACTGAATTTCCTATGCATGAAGAGTACAAGAATCAGATCATTTCGCCATCTCCAGTCCTTGCCTGAGGATGTTCCCCAGCTAAATAAATTGCTGGGAAGCAGCGACTGACTGTGGTCCAAATTGCATTTCTCCTAGTCAGCTGAATGGCTTTTTAATTACAGCTCTGATGTCCACATACTGTCAACACTGCTTAATACTGAGATTGTATTGATGTGACCTTTAACTTTATTGTAACAGGGAAGGTTCTACCAGCTGGATGGTTTCAGCTAAATGTATGCCTTACCTACGGATTTAACCCTTGCAGCGCTGAGAAGAGGTCAAACTCTGACAGCCTGGTTTATGATGTGGAAATGCAGGCAGAATGCTGATCTTTGCAAAGCTAATTTAATCTAATATCTTTGGGAAAATTGCAGTTTAATAATCTTAGTCTGAGCAAGAAATTAACTCAGGGAACGTCTTGTATAATAATAAAATGAAGCAACTCATTTTCAAATGAACACACTAGTAATGTCAAACAATCACAATTTTACATATTTAAGCCTGCATGTCAAACATAATTTATTCACTTTATTTAGTACATCAGTATTTAATATACGTTAAATTTGTTTCAACATGCATTAATTTAATGGCTTTTTATTGTAATTTTAGCTTTATTTTTATGCAGCAAGAATGTAGTTTTGAACATATACCCAGGGCAGCCAACAATTAATATTGGGAAGCATTTTGTTCTTAGCCCTGTCCCACAGGCATTATGAATTGAATGGTGGTGAATGAAACCAAGACTCATTGACTATCTTTTCAAATATCCCTCCTCACTCTTTCCCCCTTAATCTTTGTCAAGTTGATTTAATGAGATCTCTCTCTGATCGTACATCACATTGGCTGCACTTGGCCTTACAATGTCTTTCACAGCAAAGCAATTATCATTATTTGTTGCCTAAAAGCATGAAATTATGAGCAGTAAGTTCAGACAAAATGCTAAGTGGCAACAGCCAACATTATTTTTTATATAAAGAAAAAAGGGTTCTGGCTAAAACAGAGAGCTCCCCAAAAAGGGTTACTATGCACAATTAATCTGCACCCTATGCTTCCCATGCAGATGAACTGGCTTCCTTCTAGCCATTACAAGGTGCTGCATGCAGCTAATATTAACTGCAATGTGGCGTGTTTAGTTTAATTTAGAGATACAGCGTGGAAACAGGCACCTCAGCCGACCGAGATCACGCTGACCAGCGATCCCCGTACATTAACACTATTCTACACACTCTAGAGACAATTTACAATTATACCAAGCCAATTAGTCTACATACCTGTACATCTTTGGAGTGTGGGAGGAAACCAGAACTCCCTGGAGATAACTTACGTAGCTAACGTATATTAAAGTCAGGTTCGAACCCGGCCTCTGGTGCTGTAAGTCAGCAACTCTAAGCTGCGCCACCATTCCGCCCTGCATCCTCTGGCATGGGAAAAAAATAGCAACAATGTCTGGATTTTGTTTTAAAGCCAAGCTGTACTTCTCAAAACCACCCTACACTTCTTGAAAAGATGGGTATAAGGGATGCCTCATAGTTTCAGGAAACAGTGGTGGGCATTCTGTTAAGGACACATTGAAAGGTGGTATAATATGAGACAATGAGTTGCATGGGTTTTGTGAACTGCTTTGGAGGCTTTGGTGGAGAAATTAGAGGCACAAAAACTGCCTGAGTGGATGATTAAACTCTATGGGCAATGGGAGCAGGAAATCACGGTGGTCAATCCCCAACAACCTGTTTGCATTTCTGCTGAAAGTTGAAGGTTTTAAAGGTTAGTAAATGCACCTTCATTTGCAATAACCCATGAATTGCATGGTGGTGGGGCAATGGTTCAATTATTAGGTAAATAATCCAAAGCCTGGACCAACAACCAAGAGTTGCAATTACACCTTGACGGCTGTGGAATTTAAACTCAGGATGGACAAATAGCATCATTTAATATTACATTCAGGTGCTCCACATAATTTGAGGTGTGCTGCAGAGCAGGATCTGCACCTTTTAGGAACCTCATGCACATTTCGGCTTGAAGCCAGGACAAGAGCTAGGATGGCACTTGTCCAACCTCTCCACGGGTTACATTACACACAAGATTTACTGGAGAGTGCTTATATGACGACTTCAATAGGATAGGCTACTAATTATGTACTATGGATATGTAGTGCACTGTCTGTCCTGCCTGAAGGACTGCATTCATAGTGAGCTGGCCTTCCAGAGGCATTGAGCAAGAAAAATTAAATATGGCCTTGAATTTCTAAACGTGTCCTCCTAATTTTACATGTGATTTCAGTTTACCTGTCTTATTTATCTATATCATCCCCTGCTGAAATTCCAAACCTACAACAAAACTCCTTTTTTTCCCTTTCCTTCCTTCCTTCTCTCCTTCCCCATCACTTCCCTGTGCCCCAGCTGGATTTGGATCAATTTTTTCCCTTGCCCCCCTCCACACTCTCCACTTCCACTTATATTCCTTTCTCTGGCTTCATAATTCATACCTCTTTTGTTATATTTCTCACATTTTTGTCTCTGCATCTCTGGCTTTTGTCCAACCATCTGCCTATTCAAGCCTCAACTCACATGTATCCACCTATCACTCGTCAGGCTTTTCCCTGCCCCCACCTCTCTACCAGCTTTCTCCCCCCCCCCCCCCCCACACCACCACAATCAGTCTGAAGAAGGGCGGCACAGCTAGGTGGAGTCACTGTCTCATGGCATTAGAGACTCAAGTCAATCTAACCTCAACTCCATGAGGAGTTAGCACGCTCTTTCTGTGACCATGCAGGTTCCCTAATGGGCCTATCCCACTTTCACGACCTAATTCCCAACCTTTTTTACTCGTGGACATTTTTCATCACGGCCTGCTAGGACCTCCTACGACCTTGTGATGACCATGCTGCGAGTATGAGTCAAGCGCAAACTAGGTAGAGGTTGTGAATTAGGTTGTGAAAGTGGGACAGGCCTTTAAGGGTGCTTCTGTTTCCTCCCATATCTCAAAGGTTACTTGGCCTCTGTAAATTCCCCCCGCTGTGTAGGTGGTGGTTGCAAAAGTGGGATAACATAGACGGATGATCAATGGAGTGGCGTGGACTCTGTGCTTTGAAGGGCCTGTTTCCATTCTGTGTCTCTAAACTAAACTAAACCGAAAAGGTCATCTATCCATGTTCTCCAGAGATGCTATTTGACCCGTTCAGTTACTCCAGCACTTTGTGTATTTTTTTACCAAATCCATCTATTCTATTGTTCGATCCTCTCCCGGTCTATATGTTAAATTTTCCTTTTAGTGAATCCAATTTCCCATATCTTGAACCATATCTTCAATGGAACTTCTTCAGATCCTTTCTTGGTAAATGACAATTACAACCTATCCTTTTGCAAACTTTCTGTCATCTGTCAAAACTTTCATTGAGATTATTCAACCATGACTAGGAATTCACAAGCTCATGCTGACCTATCTCTGATCAGGCTCTCAATATTTGCTGATGTTACTGCTGGTCATTGTTACTTTTCTCTTAAACAAGCTAATCGTGTCACGTTTACCTGGGTTATGCCTTTCCATCTTTTTCAGCAAAGGTTTAATATTTTCCACTCTCCAGTCTTTCGATATGTTACATGGTGAATGGAAAATGTTAAACTAGCCTCAGTAATATCCTTCAGTATCCTGAGATGCATAATGTCTGACCCGCAGTAGTAATCAATTTTTAGCTCCACAGCTCTTTTAAAAATGTTTTTGATTAATGTGCAATATAAATGACAAAGTGGAAGGCCATCTAATATATTTAAATATAGATTACACTTCTGCTTTCTGATTCACAAAACTTTGAAGAATTCTTTCACTATATTAAATAATGGGGCACAATATTAAGCAACTCACCAATTTTGTGTTTATACAATTAATATCATTGTACTTCCTTTAAGTGCAGACCCCGGTTTACTGATTTCCTTTTCCAAATTAATGTTTGGAATTAAGTTTTCAGCCGGTTGGTGATAGAATATGTACCTGTCTGGAGAGATTTATATTGGCCACACAACACCAAATCATTTCTGTCAGAATGAAACCTGTGGCACAATATGGCGTCCTTCCAACAGAAGATTACTATCAAACGCAAATGAAAGCAGTGAAGTAAAAGCATCAATGGCGAAGGGGAGCAAAAGTCTAAAATTATTCATAAATGAAGAAATGTTTTATTTAGGTAAGATGCGCTCTGGAAACAGTTGTTGAGTTGCATTACAAATGAGATACTCTTCAGCACCTTCAGTTTAGTTTAGTTTAGTTTAGCTTAGAGATACAGCATGAAACAGACCCTTCGGCCACATTGAAGGAAGACAAAAATGCTGGAGAAATGGGGCGAAGGAATAGGTGACGTTTCAGGTCGAGACCCTTCTTCAGACCGATGTGGAGGTTGTGGGGGGGCGGGAAGAAGAAAGGAAGAGGCAGAAACAGTAGGCTGTGGGAGAGCTGGGAAGGGGAGGGGAAGGGGGGGAGAAAGCAAGGACTACCTGAAATTGGAGGTCAATGTTCATACCGCTGGGGTGTAAACTGCCCAAGCGAAATATGAGGTGCTGCTCCTCCAATTTGCGGTGGGACTCACCCTGGCCATGGAGGAGGCCCAGGACAGAAAGGTTGGATTCGGAATGGGAGGGGGAGTTGAAGTGCTGGGCCACCGGGAGATCAGGTTGGTTAGTGCGAACCGAGCGGATGTGTTGGGTGTTGAGTCCACGCCAACCATCGATCACCTGATTATATTAGTTTTATATTATCCACCTTCTCATCCACTTCCTACACATTTGGGGCAATTTACAGAGGCCAATTAACCAACAAACCCGTATGTCTTTGGGATGTAGGGGGGAACTGGAGCACCCAGAGGAAACAGGGAGAACATTCACGCTCCACACAGACATCACCCGAGATCAGGATCGAACCCGTGTTCCTGGTGCTGTGCCAACTGATTATTTTTTTTATCAACAGCTTGAAATAATTCACTTTGCAAGCTTATATGGCCTTGATCTGACACTGTTCTTGAAGAAAATGGAATGTAATATTCATCAAGTTTACCTAAACTGTATCTAAACTATCCTGCCAAAAAATGTCAGTTTTCAGGGTCCTTAATGGAGCTGAACTGAGAAAAGAACAGCTGTCTAATAGCATGAGTTCAGACAAATTTGTCTCCCAAGATGTTGCTAAAATTCTAATCTGACCAATAACTGGGAGTTATCAAAACCCAAATTACTTAGATTTAAGGAGTAAATCAATCAAGGTTCCCATTCACAATTCTCATCCAACTACAGAAAACATTTCAACTCAGCTGTGTTGGTTCTATCGATCAAATCATAAGCCTCAACTCATGGTTAATATTCATGCATAATTCATAACCTGGTGAACCCTTGCTGTTAACATAGAAACATAGAAAATAGTTGCAGGAGTAGGCCATTTGGTCCTCCGAGCCAGCACCGCCATTCAATATGATCAAGGTTGATCATCCAAAATCAGTACAGCATTCCTGCTTTGTCCCCATATCCTTTGATTCCTTTAGCCCTAAGAGCTATATCTAACTCTTGAAAACATCCAGTGAATTGGCCTCCACTGTCTTCTGTGGCAGAGAATTCCACAGATTCACAACTCCCTAGATGAAACAGTTTTTCCTCATCTCAGTCTTAAGTGGCCTACCCCTTATTCTTACACTGTAACCCCTGATTCTGCACTCCCCCTACATCTGGAACATTTTTCCTGCACCTAGCCTGTCCAATCCCTTAAGAATTTTATGTGTTTCTATAAAATCTCCTCTCATCCTTCTAAATCCCAGTGAGTAATACCTTTGTTAATACCTTTGGCCCAGAATTCAGTCAACAGTAAGGCACCTACGCTCACTCTTAACCAATTAAACTGTTCTCATTCATCTTTTGGCTGATGGAAAGTTGCTTCAAGAAGAGGCCCAATATTCAGTGATATGACTGTGACTGGCATTGGGACCTTCTATTATTAAGTCATTTTCCATGGCGGGAGGTCAGATAAACTAGCCCTGCTCTCAAAACTACAGAAAGAAAGTCTTATCAAGTAATTTAGACATGAGCCTTCCTGACTGTCCCACCAGCTCAGCCATATAGCAAAGCTGTCAATGGCTTTGTAAATCTTTCAAAATCCACTGACAATTACTCAAGCCTTAATTATTTTAAAACATATTTTAGCAGGTAAAAATATAAAATAAATCAAAACCTACTCACCCCCAGTCCTTTGAGCTAATTTCCGCTGAAATCAATGGAGAAGAATTCCCTGCACCAGGATTTTTGAGCTAATTACCCAACAAAGTAGAGGCGAATTTGCACAAATTTGCATTTTCTCACTGCATTTAAATCTAATGTTAGAGTGCTTGAGCAGCCATCAGCAAATTTGGGAGCACCAAAGTCACATGTATATGTTTGGAAATCACTAAACGCTTGGGAAGTGCCAATGGTTACGTGCAGAACCATTCTCATTTACGAGCATCATTTAGTTTAGTTTAGTTTAGAGATACAATATGGAAACAGGTCCTTTGGCCCACCGAGCCCGCACCAACCAGCGATCCCCGCACAATAACACTATCCTACACATACGAGTGAAAATTTACATTTATACCACGTATACAAACCCAAGCCAATTAACCTACTAACCCGTACGTCTTAGGAGTGTGCGAGGAAACCGAAGATCTCGGAGAAAAGCCACGCAGCTCACGGGGAGAATGTACAAATTCCATACAGACAGCACCCATCATCGTGATCAAACCCGGGTCTCCAGCGCTGTAAACGCTGTAAGGCAGCAACTCTACCGCCACCATGCCGCCATTTCTCTGCAAAATCCGAGGCAATGTCAGAGTGAGATGCAATAGAGCGATTAGTCCATAAGGCATAACTCCTTACTCTGTTAAACAGGTGAAGGAGACTACTACCCACTCACCCATCCCCAATTAATTGCTGTGCTCAGATTTACTGTTTGGCAATATTAGAAGGCACTCTTTTGAATTACCCTTTTTAATCTGTGCCACTAAATTAAGGAAACAAGTTTCAACTTGTCTTCAAAATCCATAAAGGAAGTTAAATTGCCATCCCCTTTCTGACAGGTACTTGAAATTAGCCTAATTAAAATATGGTTACCATTGAAGATATTTCAGTCGTTACGGTGGATGTGGAGAAGGCATTTAATCAGGTAGAATGGCAGTATTTATATAAGGTACTCCAAAAATTTAATACGGGAGAGAATTTTATTAGCTGGGTTAAATTACTTTATGATAAACCTATGGCTAGAATATTAACTAATAATATGTTATCTCCAAAATTTTATTTATCAAGGTGTATTAGGCAGGGATGTGCCTTATCACCATTGCTATTTGCCCTTATGATAGTGCTGACTGAAAGGATTAGAAATCATCCGAATTTTCATGGATATAATACTGACTCAAAGAATAACATGTCATTGTATGCTGACGATATTCTTTTATATATTACTAATACACAAACGAGTATCCCCACCTTATTAACACTAATCAAGGAATTTGGTTCTTTTTCAGGATATAGAATAAATTGGAATAAAAGCAAAATTATGTCTTTGAAACCACAGGATGCGAGACACTTATTAAAATTTCCTTTCAAAATTGCAACAGAAAAATTCAAGTATTTGGGTATTCAAATTACAAGAAGACACAAATCATTATTTAGTGTCAATTTTATGCCACTATTAAATAAACTGAATGTTATGAATAAATTTTGGAAAACGATACCGCTCTCATTGATATTAACGCTATAAAAATGATTTTCTTACCACAATTAATATATTTGTTTCAAGCGATCCCAATATATATTACAAAATATTTTTTCAAAAAGCTAGATTCTAATATCACTAATTTTATATGGGATTATAGAGCACATAGAATTCAACGAAAGCATTGTGTAAACCTAAAGAAGTTGGGGGTTTATCATTACCTAACTTTACGTATTACTACTGGGCAGTGCATATAAAGAACCTAATGTACTGGTTGGATAACTCCACTCACCAGTGGGAGTGGATAAGAATGGAGAAGGAGGGGTGTTTCCCGTACGATATAGGAACGATCTTGTTCTCACCGATAAAATTGAATAGTATAATATATAAGAAGAACCCAATTGTTCACAATACAATAAGAATTTGGAAACAAATAAAATTATCCTTGAAATTAAATAATCTATCAGTATTAACCTGAATAATCCTGCATTCAAACCATCTCTTATCGACAAAACATATAAACATTGGGATAGACTGGGAATTAGGAAAGTAGGAGATATGTATGAATTGGGTAAATTGTTATCATTTCAACAATTAAAATCAAAATTTAAACTGAATGATAATCAATATTTTAAATATGTACAGATATGTAAGAAATATATAAATAGATTTCAAACTATATTTTTAGACCCTTTAGAAGAAGCAATGAATATTAAGGTCGATTCACAAAAACTAATATCATATTTTTATAATAGTATATTAAATAAAGAATTACCCTCAACAGAGGCAATAAGAGAAGATTGGGAACATGAACTAATGATAAAGATTCCAAAAGATAGATGGGAAAAGTATCTGATGAACACACATAATTGTTCCATTAATGCAAGACATAATTTAGTTCAATTTAAATTATTACATAGACTATATTATTCAAAAACGAGTATGAATAAATTCTACTCAAATGTTTCTCCTAGATGCGGTAAATGTTTGTTTCAAAATGCCAATATAACACATTCATTTGTAGGATGTATAAAGTTGAATACATTTTGGAGCAATATATTTGATATATTTACAAAACTCTTCAAGTCAAGAATAGAACCAAATACGGAATGGATTATATTTGGAATAATAGTAGAAGATATCAAGTTAAACAAAGACCGAAAAGTATTCTTTGATTATGAGTTAATAATTGGAAATAAATTTATACTTAAATTTTGGAAAAATACAGCTATACCAACTATTAAAATGTGGATTAGTGATATGATGGACATAGCTCACCTTGAAGAAATGAGACTCCGCCTAATAGATAAATATGACCAATTCTTAAGGAGTTGGTCCCCTTTCATCGACTTTTTGGAATCATGTGATGCAGCAGTACCATAAAGATTACTGATTTCAGGTCAGGTCGTGGGTAGAATTACATCTCCGAACAAAGATTTGAAAATTTTCTTTTCTAAGGGTCTTTTTCTCCTATTTCTACTTTTTCTTTTCTTATATACACACTTCACGTTTTTCTATTTTCCACTATCTATTTTTCCTCTTTTTCTTCTCTCTATTTCTTGTCTTTTTATAATTTCCTTTTCAAAAACATAAAACTAGAGGTTATACATAGAATGTATTATGTTATGACATAGTTGGCACCTAAAATTAGGTGCCACTGTATTGTTTTGTACTGTATTAACTCCTAATAAAATAAACAAACAAAAAAACAAAAACAAAAAAAAAAATTAAAGGAAATTTGGACTGCTATATGGACAGGATAGGTTTAAAGTTACTTGGGGTAAATCCAGGCAAATGGGACTAGCTTAGATGGGACATCTGGGTCAGAAGGGCCCAGGGCTGAAGGGCCTGTTCCTGTGCTGTATGACTCTAATCATGTGTTCTATAATCTATACATCCATCGCTGCAACCAACCCACGCAGGAGTTAACTCTTGTCACCACCTGCTCCAGCTCCAGCTCCTTCCATTTAACTACCTAGCTTGAACTTGTGCCATTCTGCTTTCTCAAACATAGAAATGGGAACTTGCTCAAAATTCCATATCTCATCAGTATGGATAACAAATTCTTCCAATTCCTACTTTTTCAAAAAAAAATTGGCCTGACCACAAAGACCATGAGAGCATGTGTGCATCTTCTTCAAAACTACTAAAATGGAAACAGCACAATCTCAATGTAAATTAACTTCCATGTATTGTAGTGTACCACTTTTGTGACTTTTATGTTGTAAATATTACTATAAAAATCAAAGTTTAAAAAAAAAAAAAAAAAAAATCTGGTTACCTGATTTGTCCTTTTGTATATATTTTACTCATTTGTTTTATGTACCTTTTCATATCTCTCATTTCCCTCTCAGAAAAGACCCAAAACATCACATATTCCTTTTCTCCAAAGATGCTGCCTGACCCACTGAGTTACTCCAACTTCTTTTGTCTATCTCCTGGAGAAAGTTATTGCAATCTGCATTGACATTCAAACTGCGAGCCCTTAAATATAGTGATCGAATATTGCATGTGTTTCCAGCTAGTGTCTTCTGAATATTTGTAAGTCTGCCTCATCCAAATACCTGAAAAATAAAATGCAATGGATCACTGGAATTTTAATGACAAGAAACAAAATTTGAAGTCTTGTACAGTATTTACAATTTGTGACCTAGATCTATTAGTCATTACCTCTTCAGTGAGAAAACCAACCTCACTAAAGAGGTGGAAAAGTGTTATCAAGGAGGTAAAAAGGATGGTGCATGCAAAACATTCCTGGAGATCTATGAATTTGTATAATTTACTATTCTGAAGGATTCAGGGTCACCTCTTCTACATGTGTTAGACTTTTCTAAGTGCACTCATCAGCAGTACTTGTTCTGTTGCACCTTTTCACACAATCTGATCGCAGTTCTTTGTCAACTTCCAATTGAAGAGTCAATTAAAGTGAAGTGCTGCACTTTGTTGCTTTCAAGCTTCTTCTGGACGAGAGCTGTCAGGTAAAATGTTCATTATTACTCAGCAATTGAAACTGAAGACGAAACTATCTCAAAAATATCCTCATTATTTCAAAGAAGTATGTTCTCTTATGCAAACTGTAAGTGCACAGAGGGTCCTTCCTGAATGAAAATGCCTGCAGTGCTTGTAAAATATGGGTCATTTTGGCAGGGAATAAAAAACAATGGCTGAGAAATTCTGTCTTGTGTATGATTTCATATGAGACTTGATTGAATTGCAAAGTAAGACTAAAAAGTTGATACTGGGACTTTATGCATATTGAAATTTGGATCAAATAAATGTTTCCTCGTACAGACACAAAATACCGTAGTAACTTGTAGGTTAATTAGTTTGGCATAAATGTAAAGGTTTTCCCTAGTGTAGGATAGTGTTAATGTGCGGGGATCGCTGGTCGATGCGGACATGGTGGGTCGAAGGGCCTGTTTCCGTGTTGCATCTCCAAACTAAACTGAACTACATGTGCTGTCTGTATGGAGTTTGTATGTTCTCCCTGTGACTGCGGGGTTTTTTCAGACCATCCGGTTTCCTCCCACACTCCAAAGACATGCAGGTTTGTAGGTTAATTGCCTTTGGTAAATTGTAAATTGTCCATAGTGTGTAGGATAGTGTTAGGGTACAGGGTAATCATTGGTCGGCACGGACTCAGTGGAGAAAAAGGCCAGTTTCCATGCTGTATCTCTAAAGTTTAAAGTCTAAAGATAGGATTAAGGTTGCACAGGTGGCTTCAAGAACCTGGTAGTTGTCAGAAAATAGCTGTCCCTGAACCTGGTGGTGTGGGATCTCCTATCCAACAGTAGCTAAATGAGGCACAGCCAGGATGGTGAGGTCCCTAGATTATACATGCCTCCGCCTTGATGCAGCTCCTCAGATAGATGTTTTTGAAGTAGGGTGGGCTGTATGCATGATGGGCATGGCATGGTCAACACTCTCTGAAGCCTGTGAGTTGGAATTGCCAGATTCGACCAGAATGTAATCAATCTGGATACTTTCTACAGTGCATCTGGAGAAATTAGTTATAGTAATCAGTGACTTAACGAATCTCCTTAAGCTTCTCAGAAATTAGATGTGCTGGCACACATTCTTTATCATTGCAGCCATGTGCTGGGCCCTGGTCAAGTCATCTGAGATGTTAGTTTAGTTTAGTTTAGTTTAGTTTAGGTTAGTTTAGTTTAGTTTAGTTTAGTTTAGTTTAGAGATACAGCATGGAAACAGGCCCTTTGGCCCACCGAGCCATGCCGACCAGTGATCATCCCATACACTAGCAATTTCCTACACACTAGGGACAATTTACAATTTTTACCGAAGCCAAATAAACTACCAACCTGTACATCTTTGGAGTGCGGGTGGAAACTGGAAAACATGGGGAAAACCCATGTGGAAACGGGGAGAACGTACAAATTCCAAACAGACAGCTCCCGTAGTCAGGATCAATCCCGGGTCTCTGGCTCTGTAAGGCAGCAACTCTACCACTCCGTCACTGTGTCACATTGTTAGCGCCCAGGAATTTGAAGCTACAAGCTCTCTCCACGCCAATTCACCAATTAAAACTGGCACAAGTTCTCCTGACCTCCCCCTTTCTGAATTGAACGACTAGTTCCTTGGTTTTGTTGATATTGAGGAACAGGTTGTTTCCACATCACTCATTCAAGAGTTTTATCTCTCTCCTGTTTGCTGACTCATTCTCACCCCTGATTAGGCCAACAACACTGGTGTTGTTGCTAAATTTGTAGATTACAAATTTGTGTTTAGCCATGCTGTCAAGAGTTTCGAGCATGGGATTAGGTAGGAATGTCACAACATTTAGAGATTTTAAAAATCAAGCCTGTAATTTATCCCATCAGATAAAGCATAAAAAATTGATACCTAATTCACTATCATATCTTCAGTATTAAAAAAGTTATGGTCATTTTCATACTCCGAAATTAGCATCTTGTTCCCTATTGCTTTTCCATTAACTTAACACAAAAGCTGTGATCGAGGACAATCAAAACCCCATACGTTTCTCAAAAATTAAGAGAACTGAATGAAATGTTCAGTTATTATGGATTGAAGCATTCTGAAACAAATATGAAACATCTTACTTGGATGACATGAAATTAAAGCATGTAATTATTTAGTTACCTAATTTTAGGGAATTACAAAATTGACCGTAGTGATGGAAATAGTAATAAACACCCAGTGTCCTGAAAATTCAAAAATGTGATATTCTCAAGATCAGAACTTTAATATTATGGTATTATAAGCTGTAAGTCCATAACAGACAGGTAAAGAAATGACAATTTCTAGCAAAAAACCAATCTTCATGGAGAAGATCAGTTGCTAGCTGGTATATTGGCATATTATAATCAATAGCATCATCATACTCCTCAGATTGTAACCAATAAGCAACTCTGTACACCTTGTTTTACTTCAACTTTTCAATTTTGGCATTGTAAGCTACAAGTTTTTGCTCTTCAAACCACACATGACATGCCTTTCTGCCCACTACTTTCCCATTAACAATGTCCTGTAGATCATCACATTTGGAGTAGTCCAAATTCAGATAATCTCTGCGAATGCTGTCTAAATCAGTCTCTTTTGCTGGGCATTTGGATTGACAATTTTGCATTTCTTCTTCTGAGACATCTGTTTAATATGTATAGAAATAACAACACTGAACAGCATTAACAGAAACAAGTTATTATTTGCAGTTTTAGAAAAAAAGGTAGAAATTATAAAGTTAAACGCTAAAACAAATAGTAAATACCCAACAAAAAATTCATATTCATCAGTTTCATCAAATCCCTCTCCAACAACCAATACAAATCTGCATATTAATCCCGCCCACCAACCCCTCCCCCCTCCCCCGCCCTCCCCGCCCGCAAGCCTCCGGAACGACCCTTTTTAAAAAAAATATTTCAAAATATACTTTATTCAAATGATAAATATATACAATACATTGACCTTGCGGAAAATCCATCCGACATTTTCGGAGGCTGTACAAATAGATCAATACAGTTTAGACATTTCTTTTCCCCAAATTTCCACAAATCAGTCCCCCACTCATGCCACTCATGTGGCACAATGGTGTGGGATACCTTCCCTTATTTTTGAGGGGCGTCTCCACCATACCGTGCCCCCCATTCCCAGCGGTGGAAGGGCCTTAGACAGTGGCCCTCCCCCACCGAGCCTTGGCGTTGGCTGCACCAAGCTTTAGTGCGTCCCTCAGCACGTACTCCTGCAGTCTGCAGCGGGCCAGTCGGCAACATTCCCTGACGGACATCTCGCTCTGCTGGGTGGTGAACAATGCTCGGGCAGATCAAAGGGCGTCTTTTACCAAGTTGATGACCCTCCAGCAGCACTCGATGTCAGCCTCTGAATGTGTCCCAGGGAACAGTCCGTAAATCACCGAGTCTTCTGTGACGGAGCTGTTCGGGATAAAACGTACCAGGGACCCTTGCATTTTTCTCCAGACTCTTTTAGCAAACCCACACTCTGTAAAGAGGTGGGCAACCGTCTCCTCTCCATAGAAGCCGTACCGAGGGCAGCGTGCGCTGGCAGTGAGGTTCTGACGGTGCAGGAAGGATCTGACTGGGAGGGCTCCCCTCACCGCCAGCCAAGCCAGGTCTTGGTGCTTGTTGGTGAGTTCTGGCGATGAGGCATTTTGCCAGACAAGCTGGGCAGTCTGCTCAGGGAACCACGCCACCGGGTCCATAGAGTCGCAGTTCCTGCAGGACATTCTGTGCTGACCACTGCCCGATGGACATGTGGTCAAAGGTGTTGGTCCGGAAGAACCCTTCCACCGACGACAGATGGGGCAGCAATGTCCAGCTGACTGGCACATTGCGTGGCACCTGCGCCAGGCCCATCCTTCTCAACACCGGGGACAGGTAGAACCTCAGCAGGTAATGACACTTGGTGCCCACGTGCTTTGGCTCTACACTCCGCCTGATGCAGCCACACACGAAGGTGGCCATCAGAATGAGGGCGACGTTGGGCACGCTTTTACACCCGTTGTCTGCTGACTTGTACATTGTGGTCTGTCGCACCCGGTCTATCCTCGACCCCCAGATGAACTGGAAGATGGCCCGGGTGATCCCTGTGGCGTAGGAGGGAGGGACAGGCCACACTTGTGCCAAGTACAGCAGCCCCGAGAGCACCTCACACCTGATGACCAATCCTCCGGAACCTCCCGCACAGGCAGTGGCAGATTTGTAGCCCCGCTGATGATAGGTTTTGTAACACCGCTAGATTAGGCACACTCTACTCTCTTTACACCCATGATTGCGTGGATGTCTGGAATGTATAGACTAATTCATTTTCTTCAAATAACTAATCATTTTGAGGAAATATTGATTATGATAAAATTCTTGGTTAGTGTCAGATTAATTCATTCTTTCCAACCAATGGTTACTCACTTTTCATTTCGCATGAATTCATTTCAATTAGTCGCTGCTTAGATTTATAGAGCATTCTCTCAGTTTAGCAATTGTGCGGAAATACTGAAGAGGTACTTTGAAAAAAAAATTGAGAGTGTTAAAGATTGGTGGTAGTTTTGTGATCAGTTAAATGGATTGTGTTATTTTTCTTGCTCTATTTTACCCAATGTTCCTCTTCTTCTTCTTGCGATGTTAGATTATTATTGTAAGGATCGCTGTACTGAATTTCTTCAGGAGTGGTTCAATACAAACATCCCTGGGAAATATTTTTGCAGTAAAATTTTGTAAATTAAAAAGTTGAGTAAAATGCTAAATGGATATTTTGCTACTGTGCGTTCCTTCATGTGGAAATTGGCTTGCTATTCGTTGTTGTGTAAACTAGTCATGTTAATCAGTGATATATACCTTGAAAAATCAATGTATTATGATAAAAAATATGTACCTTGAACATTTATAAATCAAGGAACTGTTGATTCCGATTCTGAGGTTTCGTATTTGCACATCAAATCCAAATTGATATATTTAAAGCTTAATTTAAATTTAATTATGTAATTACATTTAAATTCCTGCCAAACATTTCTCTAACATAAATCTTTGATTTAATCAAAGATAGGTTCATGTATTATGTAATTTAGGTTCAGAATCAAATCATTAAATTCTGATTCGCAATTCTATATTAAAAAATAACAGAATCTGATTTCCGTTACACTGAAATCTGAATTGACTAAGAATCTCATAATGATATCTGTTACTTTAATTTGAAATTTAGATTTGAATTATGTTTAACCTTTTTTGTATTGGTTAATTTTACATTCACAATAATATCTGAACTGTATTGAATCTAAAATAATTTACTGCTGTCTTGATTTATATTTTTGTCTGCATATTGAGCACTTAATTTTTAAATTCAGACAGAGAATAATTATTTGGAAAATGGAATATGAATTTAGAACCAGATTTCATAAATGGTTAAAAAAATAATTTAATTTGTCCGTACATTTGCATAGAAGGAGCAGATATCTTTTCAAAGCTATGCAAGCTTGAGAAGCAAATGAAACCCGGAACAGATCAAAACTTGTGTAATTCACATCATATCAAATATTTTGTTTTACACTTCTTAGCATGTTACGAGTAACTGATTGGTAAGGTTGCCGGTTGTATTGCTGGATAAGCATTTCTTTTTCCATGAATACATTTTAATGCACCTTGTTTTAGGCTGAGAAAGGAAAAGAGCTGCCCTTTAATGTGAATATATTTCTAAAAACTAAAAACACAGTTACAGCGATCTATTTGTGCTGGTAAAGGACTTTTTTTTAACAGCACATCATTCATAAATGCTCTTGATTTCTGCATGACAGCATCCTATTTGTGGGTATTCTGATTTTTTTTTTAAAAGGCCTAAAGTAAACTCTAAGTAGTTGTACAGCTTGTCAATTTCAACATATCTTCTGTTTGTCAAATGCATCAAGCACTGACAATGACATATCAAGACATCTAACATTCGAAGAGCAAAGCGTCAGTAGGATTTTTTGACATCGCTATAAATCTCTGGCTGAGATTGCCAGCTACTTTTTTTTAATCATTAGTGAAGTTGAGACAGCGGTACGTATTGATCTCAAGCCACTCAGTACCAAGCCCTCTTTCCAGGTGTACATGCCTCAAGGGAGGAATGTCACATATATTGAATTGTTTCCATACAGTATTTTTAGTGCCTTCTTGTGTGGTTTATCTGAACTCAGAGACCAGATTGTGCGAAGCAGCTAGAGTTTAACTTGGGGAAAAAAATATTCAAACAAACAGTTTCAATAGTTCACAATGATTCATACATGAGGGATCTGATTAATACCAGGAGCAAGGAACTCATTCACGGTGTCTTTGTCAAGCAAAACACTTTATATTTTTGCATGATTTGCCAAGATAAAAGAGGCAACACAGTGGAAAATGTATTTACCTAAATTAGTTTTAATTATATCAATATATCCATTTTTTCCATAATGAGTGGATATAAATGAAATGTCTCGGATCAGAGAAGCTTATCAATATGAAAAGAACTGTAATTACAACCTTTTGAAGACCTCTTCTGTGTTTGTGTCATTAAACTCCAACATAGATTACAATAAATATGAGTGTTTCTAAAGTGGGGCTTTGTAAATTTGCTCCTACATAAATGAACAGATTTCACCGTAAATTGAAAATATGATAGTTAGGATGTGTCAAATGTAATTCCTTAGGAACTGTTTTTTTTTTTTAATTTAACAGCTGTGCTCAGTCTAACTTGGTTCTACTTTCTAGTTGAGAACACAGTCCTGAGACGCTCAGTTACGATACGATAGAACTTTATTTTTTCTCGGAGGGAACTTGATCTGCCAACAGTCATTAAAACACAAAATACATGAACATGATATTAAAATGATGAGTGGAAAGGATTGGGGATGTGCATAGATTGGGGAGGTGGGGAGGTGGGGTGGTAGGAGTCAGTCTCAGTCTACCCCATGACAGAAGGAGGAGGAGTTGTACTGTTTGATAGGCGCAGGGAAGAAGGATCTCCTGTGGCGTTCTGTCCTGCATCTTGGTGGAACCAGTCTGTTGCTGAAGGTACTCTCTGGTTGATCAGTTGGGAACATCACATTAAGAACCAGCATCTGTGCCCATTCAAAGTAACATAAGTAAATTTGCAGATGACACAAAGCTGGGTGGCAGTGTGAACTGTGAGGAGGATGCTATGAGAATGCAGGGTGACTTGGACAGGTTGGGTGAGTGGGCAGACGCATGGCAGTTGAAGTTTAAATGTGAGGTTATCCACTTTTGTAGCAAAAACAGGAAGGTAGATTATTATCTAAATGGTGTCAAGTTGGGAAAAGGGGAAGTACAACGGGATCTGGGTGTCCTTGTTCATCAGTCAATGAAAGTAAGCATGCAAGCACAGCAGGCAGTGATGAAAGCGAATGGCATGTTGGCCTTCATAACGAGAGGAGTTGAGTATAGGAGCAAAGAGGTCCTTCTGCAGTTGTACAGGGCCCTAGTGAGACCACACCTGGATTATTGTGTGCAGGACTGTCATAAGCTGAGAGAATGGAGTGGCTGGCCTTGTATACTCTGGAGTTTAGAAGAATAAGAGGATATCTTATTGAAACATATAAGATTATTAAGGGTTTGGACACGCTAGAGGCAGGAAACATGTTCCTGATGTTGGGGGAGTCCAAAACCAGGGGCCACTGTTTAAGAATAAGGGGTAAGCCATTTAGAACGGAGACGAGGAAACACTTTTTCACACAGAGAGTTGTGAGTCTGTGGAATTCTCTGCCTCAGAGGGCGGTGGAGGCCGGTTCTCTGGATACTTTCAAGAGAGAGCTAGATAGGGCTCTTAAAGATAGCGGAGTCAGGAGATATGGGGAGAAGGCAGGAGCGGGGTACTGATTGGGGATGATCACATTGAATGGTGGTGCTGGTTCAAAGGGCCGAATGGCCTACGCCTGCACCTATTGTCTATTGTCTATTGTCCAGGCCAACATTGAGGCCAAAGTTATACTCAGTCGGACATATCAATTAGACTATGTCATTTGCAACCCTGACATCAGGAACCTAAAACAGATTACTGCCGTGAAAACCGATTGCCATACAGACAGAAAAAAAAGCAAGGATCAAAAATCAAAGATCATATGGAAACATGTAAAATTCTTAAGGGATTGGACAGGCTAGATGCAGGATAAATGTTCCCGATGTTGGGGGAGTCCAGAACCAGGGGTCACAGTTAAGAATAAGGGGTAGGCCATTTAGGACTGAGAAGAGGGATAACTTTTTCAGCCAGAGAGTTGTGAATCTGTGGAATTCTCTGCCACAGAAGGCAGTGGTGGCCAATTCACTGGATGTTTTCAAGAGAGAGTTAGATATTGCTCTTAGGGCTAACAGAATCAAGGGATATGGGGAGATAGCAGACACAGGGTACTGATTCTGGATGATCGGCCATGATAATATTGAATGACGGTGCCAGCTCGGAAGACCGAATGGCCTACTCCTGCACCTATTTACTATGTTTCTATGTTTCTATGATGTGCGCAATGCCTCTTTGAAGAAATGAAACATTCCCACTGGCTCCCAGTACCATTGGCCCATGCCTGATATAATTTAGTTTAGAGATGTTGCGTAGAAACAGGTCCTATGGTCCTCCGAGTCTACGGCGACCAACACTAGTTCTATCCTGCACAGCGACAATTTACTGAAGCCGATTAACCTGCAAACCTGAACGTCTTTGGAGTGTGGGAGGAAACCGGAGCACCAGGAGGAAAACCACACGGTCACAGGGAGAACGTGCAAACTCTGTACAGACAGCATGGTCAGCATTGAATCCAGGTCTCTGGCTCTGTGAGGCATCAACTCTACCGCTGTGCCACAGTTTGAGAAGATATGTGGAGAAGAAGCAATCGAGATGGTACTTAGACCCAATGTCATGCATTGAAAGCACAGAAAATCCCAAGTACAGGGACAGAACAGTAAACTTCATGTTGTCCATCCACTTGCCCACCAGCATTTGTGCTGTCCAGTCCAATTAGAATTTTGGAGTCATTGAATCATAGAGAAATACAGCACAGAAACAGGCCCTTCAGCCCATTGAGTCAATGCCAACCAGCAGCCAACCATTTACATTAAATTTACATTTCTCCCACTTTTTTATTCTCCTCGCACTCTCATCAACTCCCCCCAGATTCTACCACTCACCTAAGCCATAGAGACAATTTACAATGACTAATTAACTTACCAACCCACATCTTTATGGGATGGTGGAGGAAAATCAAGCATTTGCAGGTGATCCTCGTGCTTTTCGGGAGAAAATACAGACTCCATACAAATAGCATCTGAGCACAGGATTGAACCTGGGTATCTGGCAATGTGAGGCAGCAGTTCTACTAACTGAGTACCCCTAAAATGCATATATAATGACCCCTCATAGCAAGGACCTCATTCCTCAAATAAGCACACCAATATTGCACACAATACTCAAAGTGTAGTCTCATCGAGTTCTGTACAATTAAGAAAGGCATGATGCTATTCTACTCAAATCTTCTCACAATGAGGACCAACATACCTTTTGCCCTCTTGACCACCAGCCGTACCTGCATGTTGACTAGACAGCGGCACGGCGGTGCAGCGGTAAAGTTGCTGCCTTACAGTGCCAGAGACCCAGGTTCGATCCTGACTACGGGTGCTTGTCTGTACGGAGTTTGTACGTTCTCCCCGTGACATGCGTGGGTTTTCTCCGGGAAGCTCGGTTTCCTCAACACACTCCAAAGACATACAGGTTTGTAGGTTAATTGGCTTGGTATAAATGTGAATTGTCCCTAGTGTGCGCAGGATAGTGTTAATGTGTGGGGATCGCTGGTCGGAGCGGACATGATGGGCTGAAAGCCCTGTTTCCGCGCTGTATGTCTAAACTAAAGTAAACTAAACTAAAGGTGCATAAGCTCACTAAGAATAAGAAGTCAATAACATGATTGTAGAGAGTTAGGGGGACAAAGAGATTTTAGAATGAAGATGTTTTATATCAGTTCACCTGTACTCAGGGCGTCCAATTATTTGTTTTGATAATTTCTGCTGCCTTCACTTTGGGATGTCATTGGTAATGGTATTTAGTGAATAATAGTGTGGAGCAAGGAAGATAGATCTCTGAACTCACATGCATACAGAGTGTGCAGCTTACTTACCCCAGATACGCTTCATTTGTTTCCATCTGCAAATATTTCACAAGGCACTCAGAGCAGTAAGCAAACTAGTACAAAATGCATTTGATCATCGTTTCTTTCAATTAATTAAAATAAAAGAGATTTCAAGGGTGTTATCTGGCTGGCAATGATAAGGGAAAAGAATGCACAAGGACTGTAGGAAACTGTCCTGTTTCGTCATTACTGGCCTTGTGCTGGAAGATTGATATCACAGTTTTAAGGCTCTTACAAATTACTATTTGACAAGGACAGATTTACTTCTGAGTGACCACAATTTTTTTACAAGTTTAGTTTCAATTTTTAATACGGGTTTACTGGTATATTTTGTGTCTAATGCAATATATGAAGCGGTAATGACACTTCAAAGCTTCAGGGGGCTCCGGAATATTTTCAATTCAAAGTTTCAGATAAAAATTTTCACTTTGTATAAATATAAAGAATATTTAAAAATGTAGTTTTCTGCATAGTGTAAATAAAGAATTTAAAAGTGAAGAGAAAAATACAAAGATCATTTAATTTTCAAGATAACAACTTGAAAGATTTCAACTTGTTTCTACTTTTTGAAAGGTTTTATTCATTAAAGAGCAGCCTGCAGGTATGGGATTCTTAACAATGTCATAAAAGATCAGTTAAACTGGAACTAAATCAAACCAGGCTTATAACAACCATTCAATTATGGATCTTTATAAAAGACAAACAGATTTTACACTTGCATATTTGTGGTTTTTCACCCATCTGAAGTTTTTTTTCCCCCTGTGCATGTCAAATTTGATTTGTATACAATGGGCCCTCCATGCTCTTCTCCCCCAGCTTAGCATCCCCACCCAGCTCCAGGAAGAAATGTTTGGCGATCAAGACTTCAAACCCAGCATAGCGTCTTGGCTTGACAGGAGGAAGTGATACCTACATTTCTGTATGCCCTGAGACTTGGGCTACACACCATAGGCACCACATCCACCATATGCACCCCAAAGCACTATAGTTACCACCAACAGGGTCTCTGCAAGATCCTCCAAATCCACTCGAACAGCAAACAAAACAATATTTGCCTCTTTTCCCAGGTCAACACCCCAAGCATTGAAGCCAAAATTATATTCCGTTACATTTCATTCAGCAGGCCCGGCAAAGATACCAGATACAAACAGTCTATCCAAAGGTCTGTGTGAAAAGGGGAAAGGTTTCAAGGATGGTCTCAGAGCCTCCCCAGGAAAAAACATATTGTCCCCACCAACTCATGTGAACCAATGTCATCAAAGACCCACACCACCCTGGCTCTCATTTCGTTGATACCATCAGGAAGGAGCTTGTAAAATGTAACCACCATATTCACCAAGAGCCTCTTCCAAGCAACTATCAGGCTCTTGAACACCACCTGACACTAACCTCAGCAACAATTATCTTCTGTGGAATGTATCTTTGATTGCACTATGAACCTCAGTTTTTGCGCTACTATGGTTACCAGGTACTGCAGTTATTAATTTATCGTATTTTTAATTACTATATATTTATCTGTATGTCATTCCATTTATGGGCCTGTTTAGCTGCAGCAAGTAAGAGTTTCATTGTTTTGTTATTGGTATATATGACAATTAATCACCCTTGACGCTCCAGAACCCCTGGTCCAAAGTAGAGAATGAACACTTGGGTGCTATTAGAAACAGAACACAGATGCCTTGTGTGAATACCTCCCAAACTAGCCACATGCCAGCCCTGTCAAACATCTCTTGCTCAACATTTGACAGTTTCTAGGTGCTCAATTAGCTTCATCTGGTTACTCAGAACCCAAAGACTGGAGTTTTGGCAAACCAAATTTATCCCAGACAAATTGGCTTTGATGTAAGATCATAAGATCATACGAGATAAGAGTAGAATTAGAACATTCAGCCCATCAAGTCCACTCCACCATTCAATCATGGCTGATCTACAGTATCTCTCCTGGACATCCGGTGGCGCTGTTACTAGCTGCCTCCGCCAATGGTCTGGTTGTCTTTTTTATTGTATGTTATGTTTAGAGTGTTTTTTTTGTTTTTTTCAGTATATTATGTGGGAGAAAGCAGGTAGGGTAAGGGGGAAACCGTCCTTCAGTCGCTTGCTGGCGAGGATGCGGCTATTATCCGAGGCGTGTCCTCACCACCCCCCCCCCCCACCCCGTGGCCTTTCCTGCCGGGACAGGACCAGAGCTTCAGCGGAGCCTTACCTGGGATCGCCGGAGCGCGGAGCTCCCAACTCGGGGGGCATGGACTTTAACATCGCGGAGTCCTGGGACCCTTTGCCGTGGGTCACCAGCGTGAATCTCCGCCCAACGTGGCCTGTGGACACCAGGAGCTGCGGACTCCGGTGGAAGGTGGCCGATTTATAGGTCCAGGCCGCTGAGGATGTTCTCCCATTCGACGTCGGGGTTCCATCGTTCCCGGCGAGAGGGGCTGAACATCGGGCCGCCTATAGCGGCGACTACGGGGTGCTCGGGAGCCCCCGACCACGGGTTAACATTGCGGAACATCAGTGAGGATGTTGACTGGACTTTGGTTCCTTCCCCCACAGTGGGGAACTTTGGTGCCACTGTGGGGATGTTTGTGTTGTGGACTACTGTGTTCTGTGTTTTTGGGTTTTTTTTATTTTATTTTTTATATGACTGTAAGGGAAAGAGAATTTTGTTGTCTCTTAATCGAAGACAATGACAATAAATTAAATCAAATAAAAATCAAATCAAATCAAAAATCCTAACCCCATTCTCCTGCATTCTTGCCATAGCCCCTGACACCTGTACTAATCAAGAATCTATACCATCTCTGCCTAAGAATATCTACTGACTTGGCCTCCACAGCCTTCTGTGACAAAGAATTCCACAGATTCACCACTCTCTGACTAAAGAAATTCCTCCTCATTTCCTTACTAAAAGACTGTCTAATTCTGAAGCTATGACCTCTAGTCCCAGACTCTCCCACTGGTGGGAACATCATCTCCACATCTAATCTATCCAAGCCTTTCACAATTTTGTATGTTTCAATGAGGTCCCCCCCCCCCCCCCCCCCCTCATTCTTCAAAACTCAAGCAAATATAGTTCCAGTGCTGTCAAACACTCTTCTATGTTAACCTGCTAATTCCTGGGATCATTCTTATAAACCTTCTCTGTACCCTCTCCAGAGCCAGCACACCCTTCCTCAGCTATGGTGCCCTAAATTGCTCACAATATTCCAAATGCGGCCTATCCAGCGCTTTATAGAGCCTCAGCATTACTTCCCTGTTTTTGTTTATAATGCTTATATGAGCCCTCTTGAATGATGTTTGGATTCATCATTTGAAAACATGCTTTGTTTTTTTAAAAGTTCTGCTCAGTTGTACATGTAAACCCAACTTGACCAATGTAACCTGACCTTAGACAAAACCATATATTTGACCCAACCAAATCCAACCCAGAGATAATTGTAGAATATGACATTAACACCACATCAAACTTGTCTCGCTCTGAAAATGGGACCCCCAGAACAGGTGAAATACTCTTCTACCCTCCATAATGTGGCACTGAGGCAAACCTGAAGCCAAAGATAAGGAAAATATTTCTTGATACTGGAGATATTCCTCAGTCACATCAGTGCTGAGTATCACATCTGCTGCTGACAGGGTCAAACTTGCGATCAATAAACAAAGGAACCCATCCTAGACCAAATCCCTAATCCAAGTCTCCAGCTAACACAGCTACCACCTACTCCCTTGTTTAAGAAAGGCAGGAGAGAGAAAACAGGGAATTATAGACCAGTTAGCCTGACATCGGTGGTGGGAAAGATGCTGGAGTAAATTATAATAGATGAAATAGCGGCACATTTGGATAGCAGTAACAGGATCGGTCCGAGTCAGCATGGATGTACGAAGGGGAAATCATGCTTCACTAATCTTCTGGAATTTTTTGAGGATGTAACTAGGAAAATGGACAAGGGAGATCCAGTGTATGTAGTGTACCTGGACTTTCAGAAAGCATTTGATAAGGTCCCACATAGGAGATTAGTGGGCAAAATTAGGGCACATGGTATTGGGGGTAGAGTGCTGACATGGATAGAAAATTGGTTGGCAGACAGGAAACAAAAAGTAGGGATTAACGGGTCCCTTTCAGAATGGCAGGCAGTGACCAGTGGGGTACCGCAAGGCTTGGTGCTGGGACCGCAGCTATTTACAACATACATCAATGATTTAGATTAAGGGATTAGCAAATTTTCAGATGACACAAAGCTGGGTGGCAGTGTGAACTGTGAGGAGCTTGCTATGAGAATGCAGGGTGACAAGGACAGGTTGGGTGAGTGGGCAGATGCATGGCAGAAGGAGTTTAATGTGGATAAATGTGAGGTTATCAACTTTGGTAGCAAAAACAGGAAGGCAGATTACTATCTAAATGGTGTCAATTTGGGAGAAGGGGAAGTACAACGGGATCTGGGGGATCTTGTTCATCAGTCAATGAAAGTAAGCATGCAGATACAGCAGGCAGTGAAGAAAGCAAATGGCATGTAGGCCTTTATAACAAGAGGAGTTGAGTATAGGAGCAAAGAGGTCCTTCTGCAGTTGTATTGGGGCCCTAGTGAGACCACACCTGGAGTATTGTGTGCAATTTTTGTCCCCTAATTTGAGGAATGACATTCTTGCTATTGAGGGAGTGCAGCATAGGTTTTCAAGGTTAATTCCCGGGATGGCGGGACTGTCATATGCCAAGAGAATGGAGTGGCTGGGCTTGTATACTCTGGGGTTTAGAAGGATGAGAGGAGATCTTATTGAAACATGTAAGATTACTAGACTAAGTGGGAACCGTTGGGTCCGAGCATCACACGGGAGGGCTGGTCCCCCAACGCAATATCTCAACTCTCCACCAATTACCAATTCCAATAATGTTGGCCAGTGGGGGGGGGGGGGGGGGGGTCTTTCTGGAGCACTAGTATGGATGTTGTGGGCTGAAAGGACTGGTTTCCAGAGGGCTAGTGTGAACATTGTGGGCTGAATGGATTCTTGGGCTGGAGGCTCAGTCACTCACAGCTGGTGGGCTGAGAGTTGACTCATGGCTATTCCTTGAAATTCCATTTCAAGCAGGGTGCAAGGCCACCAAATTCAAGTGCATTTTCATACCATTTCAAGCAGGGTGCTAGCAGGGTGCACTAAAGACAGCGAGTCATGACCTCCCCCTCCTCCATCTTGCAGAGATTGAGCCACACTTCTGGGTTTTATAGTTCCTCCCCCCCCCCCCCCCACCAGACGATGGGTGGCCTTCATGACGTGATTGACAGGAGAGAGAATCTCAACATTTTTTAAACACGAATAACTCTTTTACTTTTCATCGATGGGAAATATCCTCGGCATCTGATGAGCGGAGGGGGACTGAGTAAGATGGCCAAAAATCACAGCCGTATATGGTAACGTTTTTTCTAAAACCAATATAAAGCGCAAGATTAGACTTTTAATTATATAGAACTTTAAGGCAACTTTAATTAGGCAGGGCAACTTTAATTGGGCAAGGCAACTTTAATTAGGCAAGGTAACTTTAATTAGGCAAGGCAACTTTAATTAGGCAACACAGCTTTAGCATTTCCAAACCAAAGGCAACACAGCTTTAGCATTCCCAAACCAAAGGCAACACAGCTTTAGCATTTCCAAACTATATTTTCAAACCACATTAAGGGCACTGACAGGTCAGTAAAAACCACTCACAGTTTAGTAGACATGTGTTCAGTGTTATTCACAGCTCAGACTGAGAGACGTGACCCTCTCGCTCCCCCATCTTGCAGAGACTGGCTGAGGCACTCAACACTTCCGAGTATTATCGTCCCTCCGGAAGGGGCGTGGCCTTCAGGAGAGAGAATCTCAACATTTTCTAAACATTAATGACTCTTTTATTTTTCATCGATGGGAAACATACTCTTGCCGTGCGCAGCAGAGGGGGACTGAGTAAGATGGCCAAAAATCACAGCTGTAAGTGACAGCGTTTTTTTCTAAAATCAATATACAGAACAACAGGAAGTGGTCAAGATCAGACTTTTAGTAATATAGATTAAGGACACGCTAGAGGCAAGAAACATGTTCCCGATGTTGGGGGAGTCCAGAACCAGGGGCCACAGTTTAAGAATAAGGGATAAGCCATTTAGAACGGGGACGAGAAAACACTTTTTCTCATAGAGAGTTGCGAGTCTGTGGAATTCTCTGCTTCAGAGGGTGGTGGAGGCCAGTTCTCTGGATACTTTCAAGAGAGAGCTAGATAGGGCTCTTAACGATAGCAGAGTCAGGGGATATGGGGAGAAGGCAGGAAAGGGGTGGTGATTGGGGATGATCAGCCATGATCACATTGAATGGCGGTGCTGGCTCGTAGGGCCGATTGGCCTACTCCTGTTGTCTATTGTCTATTGTCTATTGTCTACCAACACCAATTTAAATTATCATAGATAAAGTACTACGCACGGAATATAAAACCAACCCCAAATGTTTTGGCTGAACATAAGTCCAACCCAACCCAATTCAACACCTACTGTATATCTCAGTCTTGTTAGGATCAGGTACATGAATATTTATAAAGAAAGTTTGCAATTTCAATGTTTTTTCAATGTTCAACTTCTCATTGATTTTCAACATTTGCAAATTGTGACTGATTGTGACAGTTTCTTCATGGAAACATTACACTAGTTCAATCTTGCTGAAACCCTGCAGGATGCTTAAGTACCATTACCTTTTATTTTTTTTTAATGGAAACAGGTATGATCCAGAAAATAGCCTCATCACAAAAGGATTAACTTTTCACCTACCCATCCATAGCTATTAGCAATATGTGGAAGAAATATCTCTCATTAATTTAATGTTGTGTTGGCTTTATACAAGCTTATTTATTTTCCATGCCTAAAACCTGCCCTTACCGTTGAATTTGCATAGATTGGTTTAAAAGGTGCATTTAACATGAATTAGAGAAAAGTGAATTAACAAATAAACTAATATGTTGGTTATGTTATAATTCTTTAAATTTGCGAAGCCATTCCTCATTGTATATCTGCTGTCAATCCTGTGACACTATTATGCTGCGTTGATAACATCACAATGGCCTTTCACAGTCTTCAAACAATGGCACTGAAGCTCAACTTTCACCTCCCATTAGTTTCGCTCTATTTATTGCAATAATGTTGTAAATATGCTGTGCATATAACATAACCCATTCCTTACAGGGTAAGGCAGAAATAAATACAGTAAAAGCTTGTAGATTTAGAATTTACTCAGCACAGATATTGAACTGGAACAAAGCAAATGACAGCCAGCACCATCATTCAATATGATCTTGGCTGATCATCCAAAAGCAGTACCCCGTTCCTGCTTTCTCCCTATATCCCTTGATTCCGTTAGCCCGAAGAGCCATATCTAACTCTCTCTGTCGGTGCATGTGACAATTAAACACTCTTGACTCTTGGCAGAGGACAATTAGTAAAGTTCATTATTCTAGGTACAAATCGCTGTTGTTGGTCTGGAGCAATAAAGTCGGCAGAGTTCAATTTGGCTGGGCAAATGAAATGCGGAATTTGCCTCCACTGCTTTTTGTGGCAAAGAATTCCACAGATTCACAATTCTCTGGGTGAAAAAGTTTTTCCTCATCTCAGTCCTAAATGGTCCACCCCTTATTCTTAAACTGTGACCGCTGGTTCTGGGCTCCGCCAACATCAGGAACATTTTTCCTGCATCTAGCATGTCCAATTCCTTAAGAATTGTATGTTTCAATAAGATATCCTCTCATCCTTCTAAATCCCAGATGTATATGAGCAAATTTGCAAGGATTGGATTTGGGTATGCAGTGGATGCATGCAAGTGTATGTGAATCTGCATCAGCCTGAGAGTATGAATACAAGCATTATTGTGTGCTTGAATGTGTAAGGATATTCACTGAATACCATTACCGATGTACAAAAAACGAGCTGCCAGATGCAGATACTAAAACGGATGCAGATGCTAAAACAATATCTTATATTACTAAAAGTAAGATCTTGACCGCTTTTGACATACTGCGATTAGATTTCCGAGAGAACGCCGCCACTTACGGGTGTCATTTTTGGCCACCTCGCTCAGAGTCCCCCTCCGTCGGACTGGACCAGAGAATTTTTCCCTTCGATGAAAAATCAGAGAGATATTAATGTTTGTTTTTAAATTGCCATTCTCTCTGCTGCCCCTGCTGGTGGGAGGGGGGAGGAACTATAAAACCCAGAAGTGGTGTGCCTCACTCAGTCTCTGCAAGATGGAGGAAGCCAGAGGGTCATGTCTCTCTGAGCTCCGAATAACACTGAACACGTGTCTACTCAACTGTGAGTGCCCTTAATGTGGTTTGAAAATGAAAATATGGTTGGTTTGAAGTAAAAAGGCACTGCCTGCAAGTAGTTGTTTGGGGGGTTTGGGTTGAAGTAAAACGACACTGCCTGTAAATGGTTGTTTGGGGGGTTTGGGTTGAAGTAAAAAGGCACTGCCTGCAAAAGGTTGTTTGGGGGGTTTGGGTTGACGTAAAAAGGCACTGCCTGCAAATGGTTGTTTGCAGGGTTTGGGGTGAAGTAAAAAGGCACTGCCTGCAAATGGTTGTTTGGGGGGTTGGGTTGAAGTGAAAAGGCACTGCCTGCAAATGGTTCTTTGGGGGGTTTGGGTTGAAGTGAAAAGGCACTGCCTGCAAATGGTTTTTTGGGGGGTTTGGGTTGAAGTGGAAAGGCGCTGCCTGCAAATGGTTGTTTGGGGGGATTTGGGTTAAAGTTAAAAGGCACTGCCTGCAAATGGTTGTTTGTCTAAACTTGACAACTTCCTGTTTGCACTATATTGATTTTAGATAAAATGCTACCACTTACGGCTGTGATTTTTGGCCATCTCCGCTCATCAGGTGCAGAGGATTCCTCCCATCAATGAAAAACAAAAGTGATATTAGTGTTTAAAAAATGTTGAGAATCTCTCTCCTGTCAATCATGCCATGAAGGCCACACCTTTTCTGGCGGTAGGGGGAGGGATTATAACACCCGGAAGTGTGAGTGTGGCTCAGTCTCTGCATGGTGGGGGAGGGAGAGTTCATGCCAAAAATAATCCATTTGGTCCACAATTTCCATACCAGCCCTCTGGAGACCAGTAGTCCCTGCAGCCAACAACACCCATACCAGCACTCCAGAAAGCCATCTCCCCCAATAGCCACCAATATTGGAATTGGTGGAGATGTGGAATATTGCATTGGGGGACCAGCCCTCCCGTGTGAACATGGGACCCAACGGATCCCACTTAGTCTAGTTTAAAATATATTTGGAAATTAAAATATATTTGGAAATGGATAGAGAAGATTTAGAGGGATATGGGCCAAACATACTCAGCTGGGACTGGCCTAGATGGGGCATCTTGGTCGGCCTAGTCAAGGTGAGCAGAAGATTCCATGCTGCATGACACCTGTTTCCGTTCTGTGAGTCTCCATGATTCTATGACTCTCTCTTCCTGACTTTAATAATAACTGAATCCATTGCTCGCTTCCTCTGCATTTTGAAATTACAACTTTTAGCATGTATGCAGACTACCTATTGTTCATTGGCCACTAAGCTACCCGGCATTGCCCAGTGCAGTGGTTCTTAACCTCTTTGGCACCAGTACGCACATACGCGAACAAAATACTGTATGTGGTATGTACAGTGGCTTGCAAAAGTATTCGTACCCCTTGAACTTTTCCACATTTTGTCACGTTACAACCACAAACGTAAATGTATTTTATTGGAATTTTATGTGATAGACCAACACAAAGTGGTGCATAATTGTGAAGTGGAAGGGAAATGATACATGGTTTTCAAATTTTTTTACAAATAAAAAACTGAAAAGTGTGGCGTGCAAAAGTATTCAGCCCCCTTTACTCTGATACCCCGAAATAAAATCCAGTGCAACCAATTGCCTTCAGAAGTCACCTAATTAGTAAATAAAGTCCACGTGTGTATAATCTAATCTCAGTATAAATACAGCTGTTCTGTGAAGGCCTCAGAGGTTTGTTAGATAACATTAGTGAACAAACAGCATCATGAAGCCCGAGGAACACACCAGACAGGTCAGGGATAAAGTTGTGGAGAAGTTTAAAGCAGGGTTGGGTTATAAAAAAATATCCCAAGCTTTGAACATCTCATGGAGCACTGTTCAATCCATCATCCGAAAATGGAAAGAGTATGGCACAACTGCAAACCTACCAAGACATGGCCGTCCACCTAAACTGACAGGCCGGGCAATGAGAGCATTGATCAGAGAAGCGGCCAAGATGCCCATGGTAACTCTGGAGGAACTGCAGAGATCCACAGCTCAGGTGGGAGAATCTGTCCACAGGACAACTATTAGTTGTGCACTCCACAAATCGGTCCTTTATGGAAGAGTGGCAAGAAGAAAGCCATTGTTGAAACAAAGCCATAAGAGGTCCCGTTTGCAGTTTGCCACAAACCATGTGGGGGACACAGCAAACATGTGGAGGAAGGTGCTCTGGTCTAATGAGACCAACATTGAAGTTTTTGGCCTAAATGTAAAACACTATGTGTGGCGTAAAACTAACACTGCACATCACCCTGAACACACCATCCCCACTGTGAAACATGGTGGTGGCAGCATCATGCTGTGGGGATGCTTTTCTTCAGCAGGGACAGGGAAGCTGGTCAGAGTTGATGGGAAGATGGATGGAGCCAAATACAGAGCAATCTTGGAAGAAAACCTGTTAGAGTCTGCAAAAGACTTGAGACTCGGGCGGAGGTTCACCTTCCAGCAGGTCAACGACCCTAAACAAACAGCCAGAGCTACAATGGAATGGTTTAGATCAAAGCATATTCATGTGTTAGAATGGCCCAGTCAAAATCCAGACCACAATCCAATTGAGAATCTCTGGCAAGACTTGAAAATTGCTGTTCACAGACGCGCGCCATCCAATCTGACTGAGCTTGAGCTATTTTGCAAAGAAGAATGGGCAAAAATTTCAGTCTCTACATCTGCAAAGCTGGTAGAGACATACCCCAAAAGACTTGCAGCTGTAATTGCAGCGAAAGGTGGTTCTACAAAGTATTGACTCAGGGGGCTGAATACTTTTGCACGCCACACTTTTCAGTTTTTTATTTGTAATAAAATTTGGAATCCATGTATAATTTTCCTTCCACTTCACAATTATGCACCACTTTGTGTTCGTCTATCACATAAAATCCCAATAAAATACATTTACGTTTGTGGTTGTAACGTGACAAAACGTGGAAAAGTTCAAGGGGTATGAATACTTTTGCAAGCCACTGTACCTTTGTTAGGTTCCTAAACATGGGCTCCACAAATTGATATGTTATTTGTGTCCCCTTCATGACCTCCAGCCAAGCCCCAAACGACCCCCATAGGGGGGTCACGACCCCCAGGTTAAGAACCACTGGCCTATTGCTAAGTGCCCTTGCAAGGTTTCATTTAAGGCAGATCCGAAGTTCCTGCAATAAGTGTGCCTTCAAGTGCAAACTGATTCATGGACCAGATTTTATTTAATGAAACACAATGCACCTGGTGTTATTATAACATTTGGGCTTTGGAATTATAAAGCATTAATGTCAAATTAGTATTTTGATGAATAACTCCAGGACTGAAATTGAAAACAAGTAAAACAGCAAGTGTTCTGTACGGAGCTTGTACTTTCTACCTTGATCTGCGTGCATTTTCGCCAGGTGCTCTGGTTTCTTCCCACACTCCAAAGACGTACAGATTTGTAGGTTAATTTACTTTGGTAAAATTGTAAATTGTCCCTGGTATGTGTAGGATCGTGTAAGTGTAGGGGGATCTCTGGTTGGCACGACAAACGGCCTGTTTCCACGCTATATCTCTAAACTAAACTACACTAAACTAAGTGCTGAATATCTGAAACAAAAACAAAAATGGTGGATGAACTCAGCCAGTCAAACAGCATCAGTGGTAAGATAAAACAGTTAATGTTTCAGGTTGTGCTCCATCATTTCTGGTTTCTCATTGCTAAGATACTACTGGAATGAGTTCTTCCGGCATTTCGGTTTTTGTTCCAGGAAATCAGTTTTTGATTTTTTTTTGTTGGTAAATTGCATTCATTGAAATTTGAAAAGATTACGTATCAAACTTACAAGTAAACTTCTAATTCTTACTTCAACATAATAAAATATTTTGTCTGCTTGAATACTTAAATGAAAGGATTTGATTATAGTTTAAGTTCCATTTCAATTTGTATGTTTATGCACATACTTGTTATTTATTACAGAGCTATTAGTTTCATTAAGAAGAGTATGTATCTTTTTAGGTACCGATTGATCTAATATAATCAACTAGATATGGTTCTTTTACTCATTTCAAATTTTTTTTAATGTTCTTTATTGTGTTGGTTTTTTGAAGAGAAATTTTCAACTATTACTCCCAAGATGGCACCGCTAGTGGCAGCCCTGCCAGCAGCTTGTGTGTTTCTTTCCACTTTTTGTTATTTTTAGTGTGTCCTAATGTATGTATTAGTGTCTCTCGGTGTGACTTATGCCGGGGGTGCTGGCGTGGGAATGGGGGAAACCGTTTCCAGTTACCTTCCTCGGCCAAGATGGGACTTTTCTCCATGTCGCATTGTCGCCCCCCTTGCGGCCTATCAACTGGATTGGTGCGGCCTTTCTGACCGGAGACCGCCCAGAGCCTCGAGCTTCAACAGCAGGTGCAGTGTGGACTTCAACACTGCGGAGCTCCAGTGATGGAGTTCCGACCGCGCGAGCCTGCTCTAACATTGTGGAGCTCGGTCTGCGGAGCTTCTAGCCGCGGCGTGGCACGGACTTTACCATCGTGGGGCTTCTTGCGACCTTCGCCAGGGATCATCTGGAGAGGTTTCCTGACCGCTGGGCCTGTGGACTTGGCATCATGAAGCCACGGTCTCCGGTATGAAGCGGCCGATTTGGGAATTCCGAGCCGTGGGGTGTTCCAATCCGTCCCGACATCGGAGTTTCCATCATTCCGGGGAGAGGGCCTATACATCGGGGCACCCATTGCGGCAACTGCGGAGGGTTCAGGGCCCTGACCACGGGTCCACAGAACGAGGAAGACTGACTGAACGTTTGTGCCTTCCATCACAACGGGAAGTGCTGGTCCCACTATGGTGGATGTTTTATGTTTTATGTTTAATTCCTGTTGTGTATTGTGTTCTTTCTTTCTTGCTGGGAGAGGATTGCTCATCTGCCCAGCTTACCCTGGAGCAAAACTGCGCAATGCAGATGGCACCACTCAACCTCGGTTGGAGTGAAAGAGTGAAAGCCACTTAATGTAATGTAATGTAATTTTCAACTTCAGTACTTGGGCAGTTTTGTGCCAAAGAGTTCGTGGAAGAAATTGTCCTATTTTCATCCCTTAGGTGCAACCCCAGTTTACTCTAAAGGATGACAATCTGCCTTTCCATGTTAACTCAGGAAGAAAGTGTGTGCAGGAATCTTAATCTCCCAACTGCCTCCTATTCTCTCCCAATTAACATTGTTCTCCCAATTGCTCCCCCCCCCCCCCCTCCCCCGGACAGGGCCTACAGGAGGTTGGGGGAGGTCCCGATGTTGCACTTCACATCCATCCATAATTACATTTTATAAATATTATTTGGCTGATGTAATTCTGCACAACCCCTCACACTTCTTTGTGCAGACTGCCAGACTTACTATAATACACAGACCTGAAACTCTCTAACTTCGCAAAACAGGTCCTAGAATTACTCAGCGGAGTACGGCACAGTGACACAGCGGTAGAGTTGCTGCCTTACAGCGCCAGAGACCCGGGTTCAATCCTGACTATGGGTGCTATCTGTACACAGTTTGTATGTTCTCCCCGTAACCTGCGTGAGTTTTCTCCGGAAATCTCCGGTTTCCTCCCGTGCTCCAAAGACATACTGGTTTGTAGGCTAATTGGCTTGGCATAACTGTAAATTGTCCCCTAGTTTGTGTAGGATAACATTAATATGCGGGGATTGCTGGTTGACATAGACTCGGTGGGCCGAAGGGCATATTTCCGCGCTGTATCTCTAAACTAAGATCATTCAGCATTCGTGGAGGTTGGAAACAAAGCTAGCATATCTTTCATCAGAAATAAGAACAATGCGGAGAAGTGGGAGAGGCAGAGAGAATTAGGGGCATATCTGTACGAGTGGCAATTAAAAGAAAGTGACTGACTCAGATGCTATTGGTAGGATTAAGTAGTGGGAGATGAATGAGAACAGAGTAGATAAATATAAAATGATGTTGGAACTGCAAAACAGGCAGCTTCTATGGAGAGAGAAGAATTGTGTTAACTCTGCACCTTGATGACTTTTCATCAGAACAAACCAGTTCCGACACAGCTGAAAAAACTGGTGATTTGAATCAGTTGAATTTACTTTTGAGTTGTTAAGGCTACCTTACATCTAGGCAGAGGTGCGATGCTGTTCCTTGAACTTACCTTGGTGCTCCTTTGTATCAATATAGGTGAACAAAGCTGGATGGGTGAAGCTGGGAGGGGGACAGATAATTTGTGGTGGGGAACAGGCAGCACTGGGGGTCTCCACATGGACCAGATGACTACTCTGTATACTCTAACACAAAAAACTGAGAACTGCGTATTTTCCAACTGGCATTAAGACAATGCACACAATCGTTTCCTTAAATGTATAGCTTTCCATGCTGAGGTGTTGAACTGTTTAAACATGTAAGCATGAAATTGGGGGCAAGTGTTCACCTGACCCCTTAAGTGGGTCCCACCATTCAATATGATCATGGCTGATCTATGCTGACCATAACTACTCTTCTGTGCCAGTTCCCGGCTATCTTTATTTCCATGGTCTTTCAAACATTTATCTTAAATACTTCTAATGATCTGGCCTTCACAGACTCCAGGGTAGAGAATTCCCCTCTGCAAAAAGACATTTCTACACTCCTTTCTTTAAAGAACTGGCCCTTTATCTAATAATTGTGTCCCCTCACTTGTGACCCCAGAGTTAGACTACAGAGTTTCAGTGCGGAAACAGGCCCTTCAGCCCACCGAGTCCGGGCCAACCATCAATCACCCCATGCACTAACACGATCCTACACATTCGGGACAATTTACAATTTCACCGAAGCTAATTAACCTTCAAACCTGCACGTCTTTGGAGTGTGGGAGGAAACCGGAACACCCGGTGAAAACCCATGCAATCACAGGGAGAACACATTAACACCATACAGACAGCAACCATAGACGGGATCAAATCCTGGTCTCAGCCGCTGTCAGGCTGTAAGGCTGCAAGGCAGCACCTCCACTACTATGCCACTGTGCCGTCCGAAAACTGAAAACTTCTTTGTTGGAAGTTTCTGTTGGTCACCGTTCCTCAGTACAATCATCAACATTTCCAGTGACACACTCGAAGAAAGTGAAGGAGGAGATAGCCTGATTTTTTAAAAGCATAATTTAAAACCTTAAAGGAAGCATTAATAAACAAGCCAGATAAGTGTGAGAAGGTAGAACTAAAAATCAGCACATTGAAAACTGGACCATTAACCACTAGTAATAGAGAGATGAATAGTGGGAAAGTTGCATTTCTAATCTACATTGCTGTCAACATCAATTTAATCTGGGCTTCATTGCATGTGGTTACAAGGTGCAGTAAAGCCAAACTCATCTCACCATCTCTGAACTTGGCACTGAATTGAATACAATTCCAATCCTTGCCTGCAGTATTTGTCACAAATGTTGTTTATTTCCTTTTTAGAGTATCTCCCTTTTCCTTGGTAAGTTTCAGTGTCTTTTCCTATATATCGTTTAACTATCAAGTGAACATTCAAAGAAACATGGCGGGCTTCTGGATTTGTCCCAAGTGCTGTGTTTCAAAATGGGAGCAGGATTCCTGGCTCTCAAAAACTTGCAGAAATGAGATGTACCTTTTCAGAATTAAAACAAACTGTTCAAATTGAACAATCTGTTAACTTCCAAAATATGGCACTGACTCTGTAAGGAATGTACATTGTCGAAACTGCTCAAGCTTAAATGGTAGATAACCTGAGCCATGGAAACGAGATGAGAAAGACTTTCTTCACACAGAGAGTGGTGAGTCTCTGGAACTCTCTGCCACAGAGGGTAGTTGAGGCCAGTTCATTGGCTATATTTAAGAGTGAGTTGGATGTGGCCCTTGTGGCTAAGGGGATCAGAGGGTATGGAGAGAAGGCAGGTACGGGATACTGAGTTGGATGATCAGCCATGATCATATTGAATGGCGGTGCAGGCTCGAAGGGCTGAATGGCCTACTCCTGCACCTAATTTCTATGTTTCTATGTTTCTATGTTTCTAAATAATCAATTTTATGTTTTAGATTTGCCCTAATTTGATTTAATTTGCAAATTGCTCATCTTAGTTTTTCTTTTGCATATATTTTTTTAAATCTTACTAAAACTGGATTGCTGCAGAAATATGAAACACAAACTTTCTATGTACTAAAACATTTGGAGTCAGAATCTGTCAGTATTTACTCCATTCACTGTTAACAAATATCATGAGAAAAAGCATTTATCACTCTCTGAGCTCAGTGAAAAGTGAATGGCATGGGACGAATATTAGTGTTCTAATGGCAAAATCTTAATTTCCCAAATAATAAATTAACAAACAAATTGATCAAGTGCCCTTCTGCAGGATCATTACCATTTTTTTTTTACCCCATAATATATTATGCCTGCGCACTATTTCCTGCAATGCTATAATGGTGGCATAATTACTCTTCCTTTCAGTTTACTGTGCTTAATAAAAAGTGTGATGTCATTATTTAAACACTACTATCACTCTTTGATGCTATATGTTTTCACATAATTTGTTGCACGCCCCATCTCGGATTAAAAATTCTCTTTGCCTTTAGTTGCTCAGTCTTTTCAATATGAAAAAAATCAACATAAAAGTGGACTGAATGAATTAGACTGAGATTTTTGTAAAAAAAAAAGCCTTTGCCAACGATTTATCCATGCTGATTTCTAATTTCTAACTTTTTGTACCTCAGAAACAAATCAAAAAGGATAAAATAATTCCCTATTTGTGATCTGCAAGATTTTAATATTTGTTTTTGGGCGCCGCATTATCTATTTTTTGCTGGTTTTTTTCTGTTCCTGTCAACCACTGCGTTTCTCTCTCTATGGGTCTGGGCCTATCCTCATGGCAACAATTTAAAACAAAAATATTTGTTTGTAAAACTTGGTATGGGATTGTGAGTGTAGAGGAATATGGATCTGGAGGGTAGTGAGGGAGTGTGTAAAATGATTGACACCATAAAAGTGGTAAACATTGTAAAAATTGTATTGGCTTCCACTTACTACATTACATTAAGTGCACTCTGCATATTTTGCTTCTTTACTTCTCTTCAGAATAGCAAACAGGTTAACGTCTTACAAAGGATGTTTACTGCTACTTGTCAATAGTGCAACAGAACTGTAATGTCTGTAAAAATAAATCCATTTAGTGCTATTATTATATATATTTACATGCGGCATGTATTTCAGAGGGTGAGTTTAAATCTGTGTTCTGTGGACTTAATTACAGGTATGGGTTTGGACTCATTGATGCTGCCTTAATGGTACAGCAAGCTCTTCTCTGGACCCCTGTAAAACCTCAGTGGATGTGTTCAGAAGAATTGCCTCTCAAGCCTGTGATGTGAGTACCCTGATTTTTGTTTTTGAATTCAGCTTTGTAAAGTTCAAACGCTAAAATCAAAATGATCAATGCCTAGCCATTTTTATTATGGTAGATTTTACAAAATGTGCAACTACAAATGGCAATATGTATGGGGGCGGAACCTGGGAGAAAAGTATTTTGATTAAAGCCCTTTAGAGATGTGCAGTCTAATCAAAGTTGAAGTAATTCTACAGAAGTGGCTGATGAATGATTAATAATTAATCAATACCAGTGATGTGGCATTTTTGAAATGTAAATTTGATGCATAAAGCACTATTATCATCAATGGAAGCAGATGTGAATTACAGGGGGAGGGGAAGGAAAGAGAAAAAAGAAGGAAGGTGGGCGAAAGTAATAAGCAAGCACGGTTACTCACTCAAAGAAGCATCTCGGCAAACACTTTGTGCTTGGTTTATTAACTGCTCGGTTGCCTAAGTCGCCTCTTGATTGCAGTGGCAGGTTTGGAGGGACATCAAATAACAGAGGCAAATGCACATTGAGAGAAGGCAAATAAAATATCTCAACAAAAGGAAAATAGACTCCTTAAGGTTATCTTGTGTCAATGATGTCTTGAGAAAGCTTTTTGGAGAACACCACTTGTTAGTTGCTCATTAAATCAGGTATTTAAAATTCTCTCCTAACCTCTACCAACTTAACTCTTTATTAATATATACATGCACATTATACCAATAAGCCACTCGGATATATTTGACCACTCAACTTTAGTAGTATTAATTACATTTAAAGTTCTACACATTCAGTTGCATGGAATCATTAAATTCCAATTTTCCACATTTGGAGATTGCTTGCTTCTAGGGTGATACGCAATGATAACTATTTTCCAGGTTAATATGCAGCACTCTGGAAATTCAGAAGTGTAGCAATACACCATTACACATAGAACGAAGAATGGAGAATGGTACAACACAAGAAAAGAGACACATCGGCCCAGTATATCTGTGCCGAACAAGATGCCAAGACCATCTCTTATCTTTACACTTTAGATGCTAGAGATACACTTTAGATGCTAGAGATGCCGACCTGCGATCACCGCGTGCAATTTACAGAAGCCAAATAACCTACAAACCTGTATGTCTTTGGAGTGTGGGATGAAACTGGAGCAGCCAGAGAAAACCCACATGGTCACAGAGAGAACGTACAGATTCCGTACAAGCAGCACACGTAGTCAGGATCAAACTCAGCACTCCAGCGCTGTAAGGCAGCAACTCTACTGCTGCAGCATTTTGCCGCCCTGAACAAGGACAAGATAAGAAACCCTTACCTACCTGTGCATAATCCATTATAACATAATCCATAAAATCCATAACCCATATCCCTCCATTCCCTGTATATCCATGTGCCTGGTCTTAAATTGGTGAACACATTGAGACCATGCCCTCTAGTTCTGGACTCCTTTGTGAGAGAAAACATCCTCTCCACAATTATTTTCTCTAGGCCCCGGGGATTTTTGTGCATTTCGGAAAGATTGCCTCTCAGTCAGTAGTATTCCAATGTATTTAACCTTTCCTTGTAGGACAAATTTTCCAAACCTGGAAACATTTAGTGAATATTTTCTGAACCTCTCCTATGAAATAAATATTTCCTTAAGCAGCTGGAACAATACTGTGTACTGTTTTTCTGTTCTGGTCCCATCAATGCCTTGTATAGTTACATTAAGATTTCCTGACTGTTATACTCTAACCTACTTGAAATAAGTGTTAATATTCCATGAGATTTCCCCATAACCTGCTTCATTGGTATGCAAGCTCTCTGTGTTTTCTGTATTGTGACACAATGTGTTGCAATTTTCTGTAACTTCTCTCCATTTAAAAATTACTCTGCTCTTTTGTTGATTCTTGCAAAATGAACACATTTACCACATTATGCACGATTTGTCAGCTTATCTCCCACTCATGTGACCTGCTACTTTCTCTTTGAAAACTCTTTGTATCCTCCTTGCTACTTGCCTTCCATCTATGTGTTCTGCAAATCTGGCTAACTTGCATTTGCTTCCTTTCTCCAAGTCATCTATATACAGTGGCTTGCAAAAGTTTTCATACCCCTTGAACTTTTCCACATTTTGTCACGTTACAACCACAAACGTAATTGTATTTTATTGGGATTTTATGTGATAGACCAACACAAAGTGGCGCATAATTGTGAAATGGAAGGTGATACATGGTTTTCAATTTTTTTTACAAATAAAAAACTGAAAAGTGTGGCGTGCAAAAGTATTCAGCCCCCTTTACTCTGATACCCCTAAATAAAATCCAGTGCAACCAATTGCCTTCAGAAGTCACCTAATTAGTAAATAGAGTCCACGTGTGTAATCTAATCTCAGTATAAATACAGCTGTTCTGTGAAGGCCTCAGAGGTTTGTTAGAGAACATTAGTGAACAAACAGCATTGTGAAGCCCAAGGAACACGCCAGATAGGTCAGGGATAAAGTTGTGGAGCAGTTTAAAGCAGGGTTAGGTTATAAAAAAATATCCCAAGCTTTGAACATCTCACGGAGCACTGTTCAATCCATCATCCGAAAATGGAAAGAGTATGGCACAACTGCAAACCTACAAAGACATGGCCGTCCACCTAAACTGACAGACCGGGCAAGGAGAGCATTGATCAGAGAAGCAGCCAAGAGGCCCATGGTAACTCTGGAGGAGCTGCAGAGATCCACAGCTCAGGTGGGAGAATCTGTCCACAGGACAACTATTAGTCGTGCCCTCCACAAATCGGGCCTTTATGGAAGAGTGGCAATAAGAAAGCCGTTGTTGAAACAAAGCCATAAGAAGTCCCGTTTGCAGTTTACCACAAGCCATGTGGGGGACACAGCAAACATGTGGAGGAAGGTGGTCTGGTCTGATGAGACCAAAATTGAAGTTTTTGGCCTAAATGCAAAACGCCATGTGTGGCGGAAAACTAACACTGCACATCACCCTGAACACACCATCCCCACTGTGAAACATGTGGTGGCAACATCATGCTGTGGGGATGCTTTTCTTCAGCAGGGACAGGGAAGCTGGTCAGAGTTGATGGGAAGATGGATGGAGCCAAATACAGGGCAATCTTGGAAGAAAACCTGTTAGAGTCTGCAAAAGACTTGAGACTGGGGTGGAGGTTCACCTTCCAGCAGGATAACGACCCTAAACATACAGCCAGAACTACAATGGAATGCTTTAGATCAAAGCATATTCATGTGTTAGAATGGCCCAGTCAAAGTCCAGACCTAAATCCAATTGAGAATCTCTGGCAAGACTTGAAAATTGCTGTTCACAGACGCTCTCCATCCAATCTGACTGAGCTTGAGCTATTTTGCAAAGAAGAATGGGCAAAAATTTCAGTCTCTGAATGTACAAAGCTGGTAGTGACATACCCCAAAAGACTTGCAGCTGTAATTGCAGTGAAAGGTGGTTCTACAAAGTATTGACTCAGGGGGGCTGAAAACCTTTACACGCCACACTTTTCAGTTTTTTATTTGTAATAGAATTTGGAAACCATGTATCATTTTCCTTCCACTTCACAATTATGCACCACTTTGTGTTGGTCTATCACATAAAATCCCATTAAAATATATTTACGTTTGTGGTTGTAACGTGACAAAATGTGGAAAACTTCAAGGGGTATGAAAACTTTTGCAAGCCACTGTATGTGATAAACAGTTGTAGTCCCAGCACAGATCCCCGTATTCACAGGTTCACAACCTGAAAATCCCTATTTAATGCTTCAAGCCTGTTAATCTTCTATCTATGCAAATATATTACCTCCAACAACATGAGGCCTTGGCTCAATATTTTGAAGATACTTTGTTGTTTATCTTCTGGTTTTCCTCTTTCTACTCGGGTCAAGACTCACTCATAAAAATCTCATAAATATTTCAGACACAATTTCTCCGTCAAGAAGCCACAATGACTCTGCCTGATTAGGTTATGATTTTCCAAATATACTGCTATTACTGCTTAAAAAATTGATTCTAATGTTTTTCCAACACTGGACATTAGGCTAATCAATTGAATAAGGGAGATATTGCTTGTACAAAGTACTGGAAAGAGATCGAGAACCCAGGACAACCAACCATGCCCTGATGAAAGATTTGCTTGTTGACCTAAGGAAATGGTGGTATGGACTTCTGATGAGATGATCTACATCTTGGAGCTTCTGATGAGATGATCTACATCTTTAAGTATAGGTATCCATATCACCAACAACCAAAATGGATCCTTTCACATTGAAGTGGTAATCAAGATAGTACATTGGCATATATACTTTCTTAGGCATCTGAGAAGATTTAGCACATCCACAAGGATTCTCTATAACTTCTGCAAATGTGCTATAAAAGGTATTCTGATGGGATGCATCTCAACCTGATATGGCAACTGCTCTGCTCCTGACCATCTGAACCTGCAGAAAATGGTGAACCCTACCCAGTCCATCACAGGCTTGTTACTATCTTTCATTCAGTCTATTTTCATAATGTGTTGCCATCAGTATAACCTTGCTATTCTGTTTTCCCTCTTCTATCTTCATGGAACACATACAAGATGCTGGAAAAGATACAGGGACAAGATACAGGGTGGCACAGTGGCACAACAGTAAAGTTGCTGCCCTCACCACGCCAAAGACCCGGGTTCGATCCTGATCTTGGGTGCTGTTGTATGGAGTTTACACATTCTCCTTGTGACCATGTGGGTTTCTTCCAGGTGCCCTGGTTTCCTACCACGTCCCAATGACATGCAGGTTTGTAGATTAATTGGCTTCTGTAAATTGTCCCTCGTGTTTAGGATAGAACTAGTATAGGGGGGTGATCGATGGCCGACATGGACTCGGTGGGCTGAAGGGCCTGTTTCCATGCTGTATCTCTAAACTAAACTAAGCTTGAAACCTCAGATATCCAGACTGAAGAAGAGCTTCTTCCCCACTGCCATCAAACTCTTGAACCGATCACCGGAAGTGGTGCCTCTTGTATCATAAATTCACTGCAGAATATCACGTTTCACGTTAATTGTGCTTAACTTGATGATTGGTGCCACTTAAAGGTTTCCAGAAGCTCTATGCATCAACATGTCACATGTACAGATAATCATGGCAGAATATTCAGGAGTATGTTTTGCATGATGTAAATCAATTAAAGAATGTGGAAAGATATTGCACACTACCATAGCATTTCCAACGTGAAAACAGAAACTATTGGAAATAAACGACAGGTCAGCTGGGAGCTGTGAGGAGATACAGCTCCCCACAGCTGTATCTCCCCACAGGGGTATAGGACGTATAAGCAGGACAGCTTGCACCTTAAACAAAGTGGGACCAATATCCTTGATGGTACAATTGATGGATGTTCTCATGCATCCACGAGGGGAATGCGCAAGGTAAGTGCACAGAATCTTTTTTCCAGAGTTGAGGAATCAAGAACCAGAGGACATAGGTTTAAGGAGAGAGGGGAAGATTTAATAGGAACCTGAAGGACAACATTTTCACACAAAGGGTGGTGGGTATATGGAACAACCTACCATAGCAGGTACTATCACAACATTTGGACAAGTACATGAACAGGAAAGGTCATAAGGACATAATGTGATAAGTGATAGGAGCAGAAATGGGCCACTTGGCCCATCATCTACTCTGCCATTCAACCATGGCTGATCAATCTCTCCAACCTAACCCCATTCTTCTGCCTTTTCACCATAACCCCAGACACCTGTACTAATCAAGAATCTGTCCATCTCTGCCTTAAAAATACCCATTGACTTGGCCTCCACAGCCTTCTGTGGCAAAGAATTACACAGACTCACCACCCACTGACTAAAGAAATTCCTCCTCATCTGCTTCCTAAAGGAATGTAATTTAATTCTGAGGCTATGACCTCTAGTCCTAGACTCTCCCACTAGTGGAATCATCCTCTCCACATCCACTCTATCCAAGCCTTTCACTATTCAGTACGTTTCAATGATGCCCCCTCCTCATTCTTCTAAACTCCAGCGAGTACTAGGCTCAGTGCCGTCAAACGCTCATCATATGTTAACCTAAAGGTTTAGAAAGATATGGGCCTAAGTTCAGGCAGGTAGGAATATTGTAGAAAGGGCATCTTGGTCAGTGTAGGCATGTTGGACCAAAGGGCCTGTTTCCATGCTGTGTGATTCTATCCACCTTCTTCCATTATTGGAGTGTTTAGTTGTCTTCTGAAACTGGCATTCTGCGTTTTATCAGCTGCTAGGACCATCCAATCGAAATGTTTAACCCACATTCTATCTCAATTTCTTGGAGAAAGATCCTTAATTCAACTTTTAAAAATAATAATAGATGTGAATGTAAGGGTAATGGATTAAAATATTAGGAAGACTACATGGTGGGTCAAGGAATTTATGACTACTTGTTTGTCACCAGCACTGAAAATTAAAGACCATACAATCAAAAGAAATTCACTCCTTACCTCATTCACTCCTTACCAATTCATGCAATCTTCTGAGAGAGCCAGGGATGCAAGAAAGGAAACAGACCAACCAATTCAGGGAAATTTGGTCAAGAAATATTGGTTACAAAATGCAATACTGAAGAAATTACATAAGATCTCACTGTTATTATTATGTTTTAGAATGAAAGAGTTTGATTTGTTTTATTTTAGGCATGGTTTTAATTCCCGTGATTATTTTTGGTTGATTTCTCACACGTTATATCAACAGAATTGTTCCAGCAGGCGATAGTGTGAATCTCCATATCACTACGGATGCCTGTGAGGGCACAGCTAGAGCCATCAATACACTGGAGCATGTGCAGGTCGGGGAAATAAATTAATTTAACATTACGCAATGATCACTTTTTATTAGTCCAATAAGTGTTCACCAGCTTTGAGTTGAGTTTATTGTCACCTGTACCGAGGTACAGTGGAAAACCTTTGTTGCATGCGAACCAGTCAACGGCAAGACGATACATGATTACAATCGAGCCATCCACAGGGTACGGATACAAGATAAAGGGAATAATGTGAAAAAAACGTTAAGTGCAAGATAAAGTTCAGTAAAGTCCAATGAAAGATAGTCCAAGGGTCTCCAATGAGGTAGATAGTAGATCAGGACTGCTGTTGAGCTCTGTAGCTGTTAATAACCTTGTAGAGCAAAGAGACCTTTCATCAGAAGACAATGACTTTCCCATAAATGATAAACAATTGTATAATTAGTTGATAATTGCATGTTTCATTTATTATATATAAACTCAGAATTTCACACCGACAGGTTGGATTAGAAGTTTAAGATGAACTGCAAGTCACTGTGGTTTATATCTTAGAGAGCACAATTCTGTTTGATTAACTAGTTACACTCCCAGGCAAACTGAGGAAAGAGCAGCATTAAATGGTGCGGATCTGGCAGACCATTCAAGATGAGGTAGATTCCCTGATGCCAGATTTTGCTGTTATGTTTGTTTATTTTTGTTAGAAGTAAGTACAGTGGTCTGGTACTTAAGTACCTAATACATAAATACATAAATACATATTCTCATTCTTGTACAACTTCATACGTTTAGTTCAATAATAAAAGAACAGTGAGAGAAAAAAAGAAATAAAGAGTGTCGGGATAGATAGACAAGCGAGTAGAAACAGAAAACAAAAAAAAAATAAAGGACAGAGGTGAGAAGTTAAAAGATTGAAAGAGAAGGAAAAAGTAAAAAGAAAAGAGAGATTAGGAGAGATCTACCTATCTCATATTTTTGCCCATCCGTCACCCAGTTCTAAACATTTAATTTCTAAGGTTATGTTATGTTGCACCATATGCTTGTATAAAGTTGATAACTATATTCCAAGAAGCTTTTCTTAATTATGGTCTAATAACAGCGAAAAAACATACTTAAATTTTGGAAAAACGCACCTACGACAACATTCAAAATGTGGATCTCAAACATGTCTGAAACGCTACATCTTGAAGAAATGAGATTCCTCTTACTAGGCAAAGTAGACCAATTCTTAAAGATTTGGTCTCCGTTTATCAGATTTTGCTGTTAAACAGGAATTTTACTTCGGAGTTATGTGAGTGACTACGTGAAGACCCCGCCAGCACGCATGCGCGACATATTGTCTACCGCATTGCACATCGACAGGCTGTGGAAGCGCTGCTCCACCAGCGGTAAGTTTGAAACCTGAAGGTAAGTTTTTTCAACTTAATTCCAGGTCTGTTTTTTATCCTTGCAGGAAGCTCTGATAGAGTTCCTGCTGGAGATATTGCGGATTCCCCTACACCGCGGGGAAATCCCGGCTGCGAGAATCGCGGGGATGCCCGGCTGGGGGGGGGGGGGGGGAACCCCACCACAGACTTCACGGGGAATCCCGTCTCCAGGGACCATGAGGGAATCCTGGCTGTGGTAAACCGCGGAGACTGGAATCCACGGGGAACCCGGGACAACAAGAGGAATCATGCCGTGGGGTGAACCCGGCTCGGGGAAACCCGGCCGCGGGGACTGCGGGAAGATTCTGGCCATGTGGTGAACCCGGACCCGGGGACCGCGTTAAAGCACAAGCTGCGGGATGAACCCGGCTCAGGGAACCCGGCCGCGGGGACCGTGAGGAAGACACGGCTGCGGACCGGAGAAGTGCGGATAACCGGCAACATTTTTCAGACTCCAGCGGCCCAGAGAGGTTCAAAGGCCTGGAAGGCCTGGGCAGGCCAGGAGGGTCCCCTCCGACATGGGTACGTCCTCGGACGTTACCCATGTGGAGCATGGATAGCGTCAGAGAGCACTCATCCCACTAATGCTCCATCCTGATATGGTCCATGGAATGGCATATCACGAGAAATATACTGCCGACGGATAAGCCCAGAGACCTGGCAGGGTCCGGGCTGGGAACACCGTCGGCGGATAAGCCTGTAGACTCGGCAGGGTCTGGGCTCGAAGATTCACCGCCTGCGGATAAGGCCAGAGACTCGTCAGGGTCCGGACTGGGAATGTTCCGCCTACGGATAACGACAGCGGCCGTTTATCCCGCATGGAGCGGAAGAATCGGAAGTATGTCCAGGGATCATACTGAAGTACAAGCGTGAGGTTCCAGAAAATTCTGACATGGCATCAAGACCTTCACTAATGAAGAAACCTGGAGGCCAGAGTTCCCTCGTGAAGGAGCAGCCTCCTCACGCCACATCATTACTTGAACAGGTGCCGGCTGTGGGATACCATACACCTGCAAAATTGTTCCTGAAAGGACCAGCAGTGAACAGCGCTATGTGGGGGTACAATGCACACTTCAAAATGAACTGCTTCCAGAAGAACGCTATCGGACCTGCTGTAAATTCCAAATCTGCAGGTTCAAGTGAGGCCAGCCATATCCAGCCGCCGAATCCTCTCTTCAGGAAACCTGTCCAAACAGGTATGACCCGGATGAAGAATTAAAGCTGTCCGGCTTATCAAGGTACCATGGCAACAACACACCCCACACTTCTATCGACAGCAAGCGTTTCACTGAAGCTGGTGGCAGCTTCAAAACTGGGCGCAGGCCTCAGGTAATTGGGTCCACGCACCCCAGCAATCCTACTCTCCAAATCTGGGATGGAATTAGAACCTGCACCAGGGGCCTTTGGTCTTACCACAAGACCACCAATAACCATGAAGGTAGGTGGGTCTGGTTCTTTCCGAAATATGAGGTATGTGGACCATTTACAAGTTGGTAAATTTACACTTTTTTTACGCAAGACAGACTTACCTTTCAAGGCAGGCCGCAGTTGCAGGCCGCTCATTGTCACAATGAAAGATACCGGTTCAACTCGCATGTGCAATATAGACTTTTCTGAATAGAAAACGTCATTATTGTCTAACAACAGAGGAACAGTTTCCACTCATAGGGCTCACCGAAGATAGTTGAAATTCAGCTGGATGGAACAATGTTACAGTCAAAAGCAAAATGGGCAAACTTCAGCCCCAGGCTATTTATCAAATTACTAAAACCAGTGCTCGGCTGCTCAGAGCTAAAAGCTATTGTGACGGCCTATCTGGATGATGTTCTAAAACGCTATATGTTGCCAAATCAGCGGTATCAGCCACAAACTATACTGCAGAAATTGGGCTCTCATCCATCCAGTTAAATTTAAGTTGATACCAACTGAAATTATTGAGTATTAGGATTACCTTTAACTTTATTAAATTGTCTGGGATTGGCAATATATTGGCTTTCAGTTGTGCTATTTGCGCCTTTGCATCATCAGAGCTATATCATCAATCACAGGTACCATGTAGGTCATTACTACCAGACCTATGCTATTCCCAGCTGAAACTATCAAAGTCACCATGGTGGACAAACAGTATTCAGCATTGCCCCACTAACCTTCATCAGTAACGCGTCAGTTAATTACTAACTGATGCTATTGCTCAAAGATGGATAATTACTAATACCATCTTTAGTTACGGAGGCGGATGGGTTTGCATGAGTTACCAATTGTTCAGTTATATGGTATCAACTACCTATACACACTAGGTGCATTCTGTGGATTAAAGGTTTGTACGAATATGCATAATCTGCATGCTCAAGTCTAACTTGATACACTCTGGTGCTGTTATATGTTTATCACATGGGTGCAATCAAGTCAAAGTATCCAGTAATAGTTAGCTAACTTCATTTGGCATTGGTGTATCATCATGTAAATGCAATGACAACACAGAATGGATGTTGGATCGCAAGTATTTAAGGACATTCTGGGCTCGATGGAACACCTAAAGATTGAAATGTTGAATCCAGGCTCAATCACCAGTTGCAAAATACATGGCATATCAGTGGCGATGGATGCATTCTAGCTACACTGGGAAAGAATGCTCTTTTGTCTCCCGCCATTTTACCTTATCAGACGGGTCTTGCAAATTCAGCAATTTCCCGCTTCAGGCATTTTCGTAGTGCCTGACTGGCCTATACAGCCATGATTCCCGTTGATGTTGGGGATGATGATAGAACCTTATATGGTTATTTCCAGGCACAAAATTGCTGGTTATCCATGACTCGGGGAACCATCCTCAGCGTACATAAATCAATTAATTGACTTGCAGACTGGCAAGACCGTTCCTGAGGCTCGGATTGTTAAACCAAACTATGGACATGCTCACTGCAATTGCAGGAATAGCACCAAATAAGCAGTACTTCCCTCATAGGAGATGGGAGGTATTTTTGTTATTACATATAGATTGACACGGATGACTGACGTCTTGAACTTCAATTTCTATATGGGGTTTGACAATCAATAATAGAGTGCCATTTACTGTGCCCAACGTGCCTTCTCAGCATATTGGCCGCGTGGAGCAGAATCCACTCTGTCGGGTCTCACCTTCTGATATCTAGATTATGAAGGGTATCTTCAACTCGAAACTTCCCAGGCCAGGTACGCAGAGATATGGAATGTTAACTTTGGAACATCCCTGTCCTTGGCTCACTAACCAAGTGGTTATGATCATGGCGCTGAGTTATCAGAACAGGTCCAGTTTTTGCATAGCTGTGACTGGACAAGATGATTATTCTGCAGGGGAATTACATTTATGTTATGACTTAATACACCAGGGACATTAGGTCTCAAACTAGAATTGTTGGCATATCCCATGGACCTTCGGTTGTGTGTGGCCACACATCTACACCAGTATGTTAAGGTCACTAGAGCCTTAGAGACTCTGAACTAGCTATGATTGTTAATCACATGAAGCCTCATAAGAAAATATCACTACAGAGCATCTGCAGGCGGTTAATATGGGTTCTGGGATACAGGAGTGAACACTGACATACAAGTCTCACTCCACCCAGGCTGCAACTGTATCAGCAGCAGGAGATGGACGTTTCGCGGGATCACATCCTAGCAGCTGCAGGATGGTCTAACGAACGATACTCCAAACATTTTAGAAATACCCTTTGCCAGACCGGGCGTATTTGCCAACTCTATTTTAGGTCTGTGTTATAGCTCCTCCCGGTTGAGGGAGGTTACTATTATCATTATTTGTCCATTAATAGCATCAACATGTCTATACCTATGTCATGTCTGAATGCATTATTAAAATTCACTCTTCACTGATGCAGTGTGTGATGCATGGACTCGTCTCCACAGCATGAAATCACAGAGCTTTGAAATCTTCACGTAATCACCCACGTGACTCCGAAGTAAAATAGTAAGATTAAATGAGAACTTACCAGTTTGAAGTTTGATCTTTATTTTATGAGGAGTTACGTTGAGGGATTACGTGCCCTCCGTTCCCAATCCTCTATATAAAGGTCAACTGGTATTTTAGTTCTCTTATCTTACTATATATTTAGTCAACTTCTGTGATTTCACACCGCTGCTTTGAAGAATGTCGCGCAAGCGTGCTGGAGGGGTCTTCAAGTAATCCCTCAATGTAACTCCTCATAAAATAAAGATCAGACTTCAAACTGGTAAGTTCTCATTTAATGTTACTATTAAATCAATTAGTTGATAGCTGTTGTTAGTTTTCTGATATCTAGTTAGAGTCATAGAGATGGAAGCAGGGCAGTCGGGCCAACTGATCCATATCAAGCAAGATGCCCTATCTAAGCTAGTTCTATTTACCTGCATTTGCCCCATATCCCTCTAAACTTTTCCTATCCATGTACCTGCCCGTGTCTTTTAAATGCTGTCAGAATACCTGCCTCAATTACCTTCACTGGTGGCTCGTTCCATATAGCCACCATGCTCTGAGTGTGAGAGTTGCCCCTCAGTTCTCTGTTAAATAATTCCCCCTGTTAACTTAAAACTATGTCTTCCAGTTTTTTATTTCCCTACCCTGAGCAAATGACAAGGTAGGGGAATCCTAACTAAAAGACAGTACATTTGGTACTATAACAGCATTTAAAATATATTTGGACAGGTACATGGATAGGGAAGGTTTAGAGGAATATGGGCTAAATGCAGGCAGCTGGGACTGGTTTAAATGAAGCGTCTTGGTTAGCATGGGCAAGTTGGGCTGTGGGACCTGTTTCCATGCTGTATGACTCCATAACATTCACCTAATCTATTCCCATATGATTTTATCCTACTCTCACATTACACCTAAGCCTCCCATGCTCCATGAAACTCCTAGCCTGCCCAATCTCTCCCTATAACTGTGTATGTGGGTGGGAGGGGTGTGGAAGAGGTGGAGGAGGGATGTGGGAGGGGGTGAGGGTGTGTGTGGGGGGGTGTGTGGGGGAGGGTGTGTGGGAGGTTGTGGAGATAGTGTGGGCAGGGGGTGTGTGGGTGAGGGGTGTGTTGGCGGGAGGGTTGTGTGGGGGGGAGAGGTGTTGAGGGGGCGGGGGTGTTGTGGGGATGGGTGGTGGGGTTGTAGGGACGAGGGCAGTTTGTGGGGGCGAGGGGTGTGGGGGAAGGGGGGGTATGGGCAGCGGGTGTGGGCAGGGAGATGTGTGGGTGGGGAGGGGGTGTGTGTATGTGGGAGGGGGGTGTGTGGGCAGGGGGGATTGTGGGGGGAGGGGTGTGTGGGCGGGGGGGTTTCCCGTACCTGCCTTCTCTCCAAACCCCCTGATCCCTTTAGCCACAAGAGCCACATCCAACTCCCTCCTGAATATAGCCAATGAACTGGCCTCAACCTTCTGTGGCAGAGAATTCCAGAGACTCTCCATTCTCTGTGTAAAGAATGTTTTCCTCATCTCAGTCCTAAAGGAATTCCCCCTTATCCTTAGACTGTGACCCCTTGTTCCGGACTCCCCCAACATCGGGAACAATCTTCCTGCATCTAGCTTGTCCAACGCCTTAAGAAGTTTGTAAGTTTCTATAAGATCCTCCCTCAATCTTCTAAATTCCAGTGAGTACAAGCCGAGTCTATCCTGTCTTTCTTCATATGAAAGTCCCGACATCCCAGGAATCAGTCTGGTGAACCTTCTCTGAACCCCCTCTATGGCAAGAGTGTCTTTCCTGGTCATTCTCCTCCGCCAGGATCAGAGTCTCCGCTTTCCGTTTGACGACATCGGCAACATCTCCGATCCGGGCTGGGCTCGGTCCCCCACGTTGTTCTGGGCTGGATCGGGTCTCCAACGCTGGGCTGGACTGGGATGAGTCTCCGACGCTGGGCTGCTTGGGGCTGGGCTGCTTGGTGCTGGGCTGCTTGCGGTCGCTTCGGGTCCCTCCGAAAATTGTGTCTAGTTAGAAACCTCCGCCATCCGCCCTCAGCTCTAGTAAAGATGCGATGGTGCAGGAAGGGGCGGACCGTCCCGGGAAGTGCTCCAGAGACGCTGCCTGACCAGCCGAGTTACTCCAGCACTTTGTGTCCTTTTTGAGTAAACAAGCATCTGCAGTTCCTTGTTCGTACAAGCTCTACATGTTAATATGTAGTTAACCCATCTACACTTGTTAAGCAGTAGTTGGCTTCTCTGCATTGAATATCTGTATGTCACTTGTAACCCTTTTTAAAACTATGCAATTAAATTATAACTGGCAAGTATAGAAGGATAACGATGACAGTGATTTTGACTGGGTATTCACCCTGTTCTCATTGTTAAAATCAATTTGATTTTTCATATATGTGGATCCAATGCCATCTTCTTATATTTTCTTACAACAGATTACAATCAGCCCATTAAATCAGCTTTCATCAATACCATTCCCCAACATATGTCTCTGTAACTTATTATTTTCCATGTGCCCATCAACTGCTCCAATTCATCTGCCACCCTTCTGAACTGGGAGCATTACCTCCAAGATAACTTTCAGACTTCAGTCGCATTCCTGGGAAAATACTAAGGAAAAGGGCAATTCCAAACGATAGGCAAGAGAAAGAGCAATGCTGATCATTTCTCACACATTTCCTATTGACTGGTCTTTAAACAGAATTGTAAGAAGCTTGAGAGCATGTTGCTGGCCCAATCTATCAAAGGTAGATCGATGCATAATGCAGGAGCCATGAAACAGGGAGAATGTGAAAAATTCCAAAGGAAGACATTTCCACCCTCCTTCAGTAAAAAATTGATTGAAATGCTACCAGTATTCACTGAAATTGCATTACTCTTACTGCTGTACAGAAAATTTCATTTGTGCTCTCCTGAACAATCTGTGTGCTTGGAAACAATTTAATATTACTGGGAATTGAGTTCCAATAGGAAACAGGAGAATGAAAATTTCCTACTTTGTTCTTATTTTGTGCTTTGAATTAATAGATGACCTTGTGCCATGATAGGATACCACCGATGAACAATGTAACTGGATATACAGAAGAAAGAGAAGTGTTGTTTAAGCATTTGAACACTAAACAGTCCCGTCTCAACATCCTTCACCCCACCCCCTAGTTTAAACTCAGCCCCTGCAATAAGGTTTAATCTCCCAACATTGCAACACTATTCAATTGCAATTATATTAATACATGTTTGCAGCCATTAACTTAATAGTTGATTTTTGATGATGATTTATTTCTGTCTAATAATGTATCACTATAAACCACATTTTTTATGATAGGGCATAGAAACCGAATATTTAATTTTATGCTGGAAATAGCGTAGCTAAAACATTTCTAATACTTTTGTCTGTCAAACATATACTTGGAGGATTGATACTGCTCACTCTGTTGTCATAGCAACAAACTGCACCTATGTCTTTTCTGTGGGTACCATCTGCCTGCCCTAAATGTAAAGTAATATATTTATTTCACCTGAAGTCTTGGACAGGGACTGCCAGTCATAAACAGTGCAATGACTGACTTTTTAATGCAGGAGCCCAATCAGTAAAATCTTTTCAGTTGAGTTTATTCTACTTCACTACCCTTTATTATGACTGCATCATATGAGTGTGATTCAATTTCAAAGTTTCAAGATCAAGGTCATGATCAGTTTATTGTCACATGTACCATTTTAAGGTACAGTAAAATTTGAGTTACCATACAGCCGTACTAAGTGAGGAGCAACAAGACACACAACCATATAAAAGTTAACATAAACATCCATCACAGTGGATTTCACATTCCTCACTGTGATGGAAGGCAATAAAGTTAAATCATCTTCCCCTTTGTTGTCCCGCGGTTGGGGCAGTCAAACCATCTGCAGTCGGGGTGATCAAAGCTCCTGCAGCCGACGATCAAAGCCCCCGTCGGGGTGATCGAAACTCCCGTGTCGGGGCGGTTGAAACGTCGTGGCATGGAGCTCCCGAATTGGCTTCTTCATACCAGAGACCACGGGCTTCACGATGTTAAAGTCCACAGGTCCCACGGTTGGAGCAACAATCCTTGGGCTCAGCGATGTTAAAGTCCCACAGACTCCCGCAACTTTGAGCGCCCGTCGGTCTCCAGGAAAGGCCGCCAACTTCACGAATGTTAGGCCGCAGTGGGGAAGGAGATACGATATGGAAAAAAATTGCATCTACATCCAGGAAAGAGATTGGACAAAAGTATCCCCCAACCACCCCCACCCCCCTCCCCCCACCGCCACATAAAACAAACCAAGGAACACTAAAACATACTTTTTAACACATACTAAAAATAACAAAAAGAAGAAGGGACAGACGTACTGTTGGTGAAATTTCATGAGGAAACACTAAGATCCAGATATCAGAACATTAACAGTATGCTGGTTTTATGAGTTAAATTAAAGGTAAATGTTTGTATCGAACAGTATATGATTTAATTTTTTTTAGCTTAGAGATACAGCATGGAAACAGGCTCTTTGGTCAAGCGAGTATGCGCCAACCAGTGATCCCAGTACACTAACACTACCCCACACACACACTAGGGACAATTTACAATTATACCAAAGCCAATTAACCTGCAAACCTGTATGTCGTTGGAGTGTGGGAGGAAACCGGAGCACCAGGAGAAAACCCACACAAGTCACGGGGAGAACGGGACAAACTCCGTACAAATAGCATCCATAGTCATGATCGAACCTGGGTCCCTAACGTTGTAAGGCTGCAACTCTATCACTGCGCCACCATGCCACCCATTTCAAAATGTAGTTTTTTAACTCCTTCCTTGTAAAGTATCTCTCTTTAATGATGTGTGCACTTTGCAAATTAAATTATATACTAATATCGACATATTTGTCAGCCATTATAACTGGCAATAATGTATGGCTACAATGCTGATACCAGCTACCTGCAGGGTACGTAGGATCTATGGAAGTTACTTCCATTTAATCACCCATGATAGGTGATTGCACCACTAAAAGATTGCTCATGTTGTTTCAAACATGTCCCTTCAAATATGTTTCACATGCTCCACAATAGCCTTTGTGAGAGGACCAATAATATTGGTATATAAAGATAAAATGTCTGAGGATCCAGGTTGTAATTTAGGTCTGTCTCCCAGTTGGACTAGCTCAACACAGCTGAACTATCACAGCTTAGCATACTGCCCTTCAAATGTGTGCAAATCGTCTGTGAAGTTAACGTCACAAGGTTTCTGACATTATCCCCTCAGTGTCTAAACGTCTATGTTATATATGTATCTATGTTCCTCACGGATCAAATGAGAAAGCACTCAAAGATCACTATGGATACCTATCCTTTATCGTGCCTTTAGCCTCTGGCTTAATTTGCCACCAATGCTTTTTTTTTTAATTGCTTATTGCAAAGTCTCTGATCTTTATTCTGCAATTCCCATTTTTCTGCTGTTTCCCTCCCACTCCCATTCCCCTTCTTCACGCACCTATAGAAATTATTTAAAAAAAGCATGGAGAATCACTTGTGGGCCCTTCATTATACCACTTGGTGACAAGACGTGTTCAGTTCTCTTCTTGACGATAACGCTAGGCTAATTGAAAAGTTGGATTTTACTGAATGATTTTGACCCACTTGTATTAGCACCTGAACTCGTGCCACCCTGTCTGTCACCTCAGAGCAACGTAATTATAAAACAAAATGTTTCAGTGTAAAGGAACAGCAAGGTCTCATAGACTCTACATGCAGGCAATCTGCAACCCATGTTATCTTGATTTCATTGGGTAGTCGCTCAAATGATGTCATGAACACTGTGATTAGAAATAAAATGTAGGCAATGCATTGAATACTTTTTGTTCTTGCAGAAGGCAGATTCAAATCTGAAAATTGATATTTAGTGATACTCAGGAGAAATGTCATGTCACATTATTCATCATTAAACATCTCTGTTTAGTTTCTCATCTAAAGGTTACTAAATACAGTGGCATGCGATGAAATCAAGTATACAAAGATGCAGAAGTTTTTGTAGCAGTTCAACACCAAATTCTGAATATGTGTCATTCAGTGTTTGATCAGTTTTCAATAAAATGTTTCCAGATTTTAGTGATGATAGACAGCCGCGGGAAGAGTTAAAGGCTAATGTCCAGAGGGCAAACAATAGTGGAATTACCCATGAACTCATTTTACTCAAAGCTTTAGGGACACGCAATCCGTTTGACATTATTGAATGAATGCTTTTATCTAATCTTCTGCCAGGCTGTTGTTAGCATCACCAGCATCTGCAGGGGTGACCTCAGTGTTGACCTGATCTCTCCCTTTGGAACAAAGTCACAGCTTCTGGGGACGCGAATGTTTGATAAGTCTAGCGCTGGCTTGAATAAATGGACCTTCATGTCAGTGCATTCGTGGGGGGAGAATCCATACGGCACCTGGACACTGAAGGTAGGATTATTACAGCATTCAGTTGCAACCTGTGAGTAATATTTCAGATTTGATTTTCTCAAAAATGTAATATTCTTTTCCAGTTTGTTTTCAAAGCTTGATCAGTTTTCAATAAAATGTTTCCAGATTTCCAACAATGAACAATTAAAATGGTTAACAATGCTACTTTCAGTTTAGAGTCAATGAAAACAAAATATTGAGACGGCTGAAGGACTCCTGTTTAATCTTGGGGCAATCTGACAAGACAAAGTTGCAGCATTCCATTTATTCTTTGACACAATTACTGTTGAATGTTAACATATATCTTATCCTGGGGAAGACTATTTAATTGCCTTAAGATTTGCTTGACTGCTTTGATACTACATATAAGCTTGGAAATTGCTATGAGGGATGGTCTTATAGGGGTGTGTAAGATCATGAGGCGAGTAGAGAGGGTAAATGCACAGGTCTTTTACCCAGAGTAATGGAAACACAAACTAAGGGACACAGGTTTAAAAGTGAGTGGGAAAGATTTAAAAGAAACCCGAGGGGCAACTTTTCCTCACAGAATGTGATGGGTATATTGGACAAGCTGCCAGAGGAAATAGTTGAGCCAGGTACTGTAACAGCATTTAAAAGCCATTTGGACAGGTACATGGATGTGTGCAGGTGGGACTAGTGTAGATGGGGCATCTTGGTCGGCATGGGCAAGTTGGGCCAAAAGGCCTGTTTCCACGCTGTATGACTGTTGGCCGCGATGTTTTGAGACAATATTAACTGATGAATACTTTACATGTTTGTCTGAAGTTTATATTCTGCTATTTTAATGGAAGCTTTAAACTTTAAAATATGTTTATTTCTTCATATTGCAATAGGTATTTCCTTAGCTATAAATGTGAAATGATATTAATAAGTGCGAACCAAGATAAGGAATGATTGGACGTGTGCATCATCCAATGTGTGACTGGGTACATAGAGCAAAGTATTGAATTTATGAACTTAATAAACATATTTCTTCATGTTCACCTTGGCAATTAAATGTATTCTTCAACAAATGGACTTTCCACTCCAGCTCAGTACTTTTGGTAAATATTTTAGATGGTGTAGAAAATTGTTTTTTTTTTTGTGCATTTTTAAATAGAGAGCAAATTAGAACAAGGAAGTTATAACCCAAATGGGACAAGAACCTTTGAAGATATGTTGCAATTTATAGTGAAAAACATTCAAGTAATTGCAAATTGAGCACTGGGTGATTGAAGTTTTTCCTCAGGGGCTTTGAAAGCTATGAGGAAAGCAACATAGCATCTGTGTAGTAGAACTAATGTAACAGAGAATTTATATGGTACAATTTCAAACAGTGTGAAATAGCACCATTTCCGGCATAACCTCAACCTAAAACATTTCATTGCTCTAAAGTTCAACTCTTTACATGGATTCTGCTTATAAGAGCAGTTTATGTTTCCTTTTTATATTATCCATTCATCTTATCTTTCCCATTATTTCATCTCAGCACTCCTTTCAACATTCCACATCATTAATCTTCAATTTTGTTAGTCCTAATTTTATTATGTCTCCCTTTTAAGTTGCTGTTATTTTAATCTGTCAAGTTTTCCGTGGAACTCCACTTATGTCCATACATCCTTTCCTATTAAAGCAGTGTATTAACTTTGTACTCTATCAAGCTCACATTTGAAGATTTCCACTGCTCATCGATAATATACAATGGTCAGATATTTTGAACGGGATTCGTTTCCATCTCATTTCATGTTGACTTTTTTAGTACAGCACTTTGACACTGTCATCTATTTGTGTTTTCAAATGAACCACAAATTTGTCGCTACTATCAAACTGTTTCTGTATGTCAATAATTTGCCCCCACTTTATTTCACATACATGTCAAGCAATGCTGTATGCATTTTTGGTCCAAGTGAAGTGTCACATCTAAAATGTTCTCTCCGTTACATTTTCCTCCACCATGAAGGTTTCATCCTCATGTTTAAATATTTATCCCATCCTTACATGTTTAATCTGTTCAAGGCTAGCAATGCTCCTCCCCACAAGGTCTCCGTTCCTTTAAGTTCTGTGAAAACCCCTTCTCTGCACACCAATGACAGCTGTGCCTTCAATTATTTAGGCTGGATTGCAATTCAATCCATTTCTCACTCTTCCTTAAAACCAACCTTGACATCCATCTCCTGGATCAGGCTTCTGGTCAATCTTGCAGAACTGGCTTATTCATAGATGATAGGGGGTTCTATTGGAAGGTTGAGTATTCTGGCTGGAGGTCTGTGACCAGTTGTGTTCCGCATCTCTGCTGTGCTGGGACCTCTGCGGTTTGTGATACAGTGGCTTGCAAAAGTATTCATACCCCTTGAACTTTTCCACATTTTGTCACGTTACAACCACAAACGTAAATGTATTTTATTGGGATTGTATGTGATAGAACAACACAAAGTGGTGCATAATTATGAAGTGGAAGGAAAATGATACATGGTTTTCAAATTTTATTACAAATAAAAAACTGAAAAGTGTGGCATGCAAAAGTATTCAGCCCCCCTGAGTCAATACTTTGTAGAACCATCTTTCGCTGCAATTATAGCTGCAAGTCTTTTGGGGTATGTCTCTACCAGCTTTGCACATCTAGAGACTGACATTTTTGCCCATTCTTCTTTACAAAATAGCTCAAGCTCAGTCAGATTGGATGGAGAGCGTCTGTGAACAGCAATTTTCAAGTCTTGCCAGAGATTCTCAATTGGATTTAGGTCTGGACTTTGACTGGGCCATTCTAACACATAAATATGCTTTGATATAAACCATTCCATTGTAGCTCTGGCTGTATGTTTAGGGTCGTTGTCGTACTGGAAGGTGAACCTCTGCCCCAGTCTCAAGTCTTTTGCAGACTCTAAAAGGTTTTCTTCCAAATTTGCCCTGTATTTGGTCTCCATGCATCTTCCCATCAACTCTGACCAACTTCCCTGTTCCTGCTGAAGAAAAGCATCCCCACAGCATGATGCTGCCACCACCAAGTTTCACAGTGGGTGTGATGTGCAGTGTTAGTTTTCCGCCACACATAGCATTTTGCATTTAGGCCAAAAATTTCCAATTTTGGTCTCATCAGACCAGATGTTTCCTCCACATGTTTGCTGTGTCCCCCACATGGTTTGTGGCAAAATGCAAATGGGACATCTTATGGCTTTGTTTCAACAATGGCTTTCATCTTGCCACTCTTCCATAAAGGCCCGATTTGTGGAGTGCACGACTAATAGTTGTCCTGTGGACAGATCCTCCCACCTGAGCTGTGGATCTCTGCAGCTCCTCCAGAGTTACCATGGGCCTCTTGGCTGCTTCTCTGATCAATGCTCTCCTTGCCCGACCTGTCAGTTTAGGTGGACAGCCATGTCTTGGTAGGTTTGCAGTTGTGCGATACTCTCTCCATTTTCGGATGATGGATTTAACAGTGCTCCGTGAGATGTTCAAAGCTTGGGATATTTTTTTATAACCTAACCCTGCTTTAAACCTCTCCACAACTTTATCCCTGACCTGTCTGGTGTGTTCCTTGGGCTTCATGATGCCCAAGGAACATTGTTTGTTCAGTAATGTTCTCTAACAAACCTCTGAGGCCTTCACAGAACAGCTGTATTCATACTGAGATTAGATTACACACAAGTGGACTCTATTTACTAATTAGGTGACTTCTGAAGGCAATTGATTGCACTGGATTTTATTTAGGGGTATCAGAGTAAAGGGGGCTGAATACTTTTGCATGCCACACTTTTCAGTTTTTTATTTGTATATAAACGTAGGGATCTAACCAGTCAGAATGATCTCTCTTGCACAACTATAGAAGATCGCTAGAGTATTTGGCAACATATCCTCAATCTTCTAAGGAAGTAGATGCATTGATGAGTTTTCTTTGTGCTTGCATTGTCCTGCTGCGCCAGGTCAAAGAGTCAGCGATCTGAAGCTCAGGAACTTGAAGTTGTTGACCTTCTCCACTGTCGTCCCATTGATAAAGATAGGTTTGTGCTATGGCTTACTCTTTGCCCAAGTTAACTGTCATCTCCTTGGTCTTTCTAACTTTAAGAGCAAGATTGTTGCTCTGGCACATTCAATCAGATTATCAATCACCCTCCTGTACTGTAACTTATCAATACCCATTATTCCTCCAAAAACAGTGATATTGTTGGTGAATTTGTAAGGAAAAAGCAATTCTGGATTTGGTGTTGTGTAATGAATCATATTTGATTACAGAGCTTAAAGTGATAGAAACCCTAGGAGGCATAGGATCATAATATGATAGAATTCAACCTGCAGTTTGAGAGGGAGAAGCTGAAGTTAGATGTGCCGGCATTACTACAGTGGCATGAGGGAGGAGCTAGTTCAAGCTGATTGAAAGTAGACAACAATAGCAAGATTTATTGAAGTAATTCAGAAGATGCAGGATCTTTTCATCCAAAAGAAGGAGAAACATACCAAGGTGAGAATGAGGCAGAGGTGGCTAACAAACGAAGTCAAAGACAGCATAAAAGCAAAAGAGAGGGCAAATGATATAGCAAAGAACAGCGGGAAGCTAGATGAATGGAAAGCTTTTAAAACCAACAGAAGACAACCAAAAAAATATTAAGGGGAGAAAAGATGGAATACAAAGATAAGCCAGTTAATAATTTTTAAAAAAAAGGGGAAAGCAAAAGATTTTTTGGATTTGCAAAGGGTAAAAGAGGATATTCATTCGATTGCAGGAAAATGATGCTGGAGAAGAGGTAATGTGGAACAGAAATGGTAGACAAACTTAATCAGTCTTCACAATGGAAGACACCAGAAACATGCCAAAAATTCACGAAAATCAGGAGGCAAAAATGAGTGCAGTCACTATAACTCAGGAGAGCTGAAAGATCTGAAGGTGAATACGTTACCTGAACTAGATGGGCTATACCCCAGGGTTCTGAAAGAGGTAGCTGTAGAGATGCTATTTTCTTGCAATCCAATGAATATCCTTATTTACTCTTTGCATATCCGAAAAATCTTTTGTTCTCCCCTTTTTTATTATTAGCTAGCTTAACTTTGTATGGTGTAGGCATTAGGAGTGATCTTTCAAGAATCACTAGGGTCAGGAATGGTTCCAGAGGACTGGAAAATCAAAAATGTAACTGCACTGTTTAAGAAGGGAGTGAGACAAAAGAAAAGCAATGAGTGGGAAGAAAGGAGGCCTTTTCAGGTTGGTTGCCAGTGACTAGTGGTGATTCGTAGAGGTCGGCTACTTTTTACATTATATGTAAATGATCTGGATGATGGAATTGCTGGCTTTGTGGCCAGGTTTAAGGATAATATGAAGCTAGGTGGAGGGGCAGGTAGTGCTGAGGAAGAAGGGACTCTGCAGAAGGTCTTGGACAGGTTGGGAGAGTGACAGATGGAACACAGCATAGCAAAGTGTATGGTCCTGCACTTTGGTAGAAGGAATAAAGGTGTAGATTATTTCCTAAATGGGAAGAGGATTGAGAAATCAGATGTGCAAAGGGACTTGGGGGTGCTTGTGCAAGATTCTCAAAAGGTTAACTTGCAGGCTGAGTCAGTAGCAATCATTTGGAGTGGACTACAATATAAAACCACACTAGTCAGACCACATTTGTAATATTATGTAGCTGAAACAGGATGTGTTGGTGTTGGAGAGGTACAGGGGAGGTTTATGAAATGATCCCAGGGATGGTTGGGTTAACATATGAGGAGCATTTGTACTTACTGGTGTTTAGAAGGATGAGGAAGGATCTCATTGAAGCCTACTGAATAATGAAGGGCCTAAGAAGAATGGATGCAGAGGGGATGTTTCCTGTAGTGGGAGAATCTAGGATTAGAGGCCACAGCCTCAGAATAAAAGGGACATACCTTAGAATGCAGATGAGGAGGAATTTCCTTAGTTAGAGGGTGGTGAATCTGTGGAATTCATTGTCAAACAGATGAGGCCAAGTCATTGGTATTTTGAAGGCAAAGATTGATTGGTTCTCGATTAGTAAGGGAATCAGAGGTTACGGGGAGATGGCAGGAAAATGGGGTTGAGAGGGAAAAATAGATCAGCCACAATGAATGAGGAGCAGTCTTGTTGGACCGAATAGACCGATCTTGTGAATTTATAGATGGCGCCGTGGAGCTTTGGCAGGTTACACATGGTTATAGAGAGAGTAGAGCAGGGGAGTGAGCACAAAGTCTTAAGGTTCTCCCGTGTTAATGGTTATTGAGGAGAATATGTTGGCAATTGTACTGGTCTGTCGATAAGATAGTTGCTTGGATTCTGGACCTTACTAAGGCAGGAAATTATATACTTCATAACCAACCTCTCAAAACATTTAATCACCACGGATGCTATGGCCATTAGTCGGTAGTCAATGAGCATCTTACTTTTCTTGCCCATCAATATCTTCGAAGTCTTTAATATTATTAATATTAGTATGAAGTTGGGAGGTCATGTTGCAATTGTATAAGATGTTGGTGAGGCTGCATTTAGAGTATTGTTGATTTAATATAATTTTTAATGTGGAAATATTAATCTACTTCTCCGGTTTCTAAGAACCCTATTAAAGTTGTGTGAAGGTGTACTGTATTTATGCACCCGAGGAAAAATGAGTTGCATGGCAACTATTTTGACATCATAAATATCTTAAAACTGATTGGATCATTCTGATGGCCTCCATTGTTGGCTCACAGCTAACAATGCTTAATGATCTTGCCTACAAATAGGAAAAGTACAGTTTTTGGGCATCATCATCATATCATATCTACATTACTAAAAGTCTGATCTTGACCACTTCCTGTTATTCTGTATATTGATTTTAGAAAAAAACGCTGCCACTTACGGTTGTAATTTGTGGCCATCTTACTCAGATTCCCCTACACTGTGCAGGACAAAAGGATTTTTTTTCCCATTGATTAAAAATAAAAAACTTATTAGTGTTTACAAAATGATGAGATTCTCTCTCCTGAACACCACACCCATTCCGGAGGGACTATAAAACCCGGAAGTGTTGAGTGCCTCAGTCAGTCTCTGCAAGATGGGGGAGCGAGAGGGTCACGTCTCTCAGTCTGAGCTGTGAATAACACTGAATACATGTCTACTAAACTGAGAGTATGGTTTTACTGACCTTGAGTGCTCTTAATGTGGTCTGAAAATGAAAATGTAGTTGGTATGAAATAAAGTACAGCAAGTGGGTGGTGGTGGTTGGTTTGAAATAAAGCACAGCAAATGGTTGGTGGTGGTTGGTTTGAAATGGCAAATGATTAAAAGTCTAAACTTGACAACTTCCTTTTTGCACTGTATATTGATTTTAGATAAAATGCTACCACTTAAGACTGTGGTTTTTTCGCCATCTTACTCAGTCCCCCTCCGCTCATCAGGTGCAGAGGATTCTTCCCATCAATTAAAAATGTTGATGAATCAGTGTTATTAGTGTTTAAAAAATGTTGTGAATCCTTGTCCTGTCAATCATGCCATGAAGGCCATGCCCCTTCCAGTGGGAGGGGGAAGGATTATAAAACCCGGAAGTGTGGGTGTGGCTCAGTGTGCAAGTTGGGGGAGGGAGAGGTCATGACTCTGTCTGAGCTGTGAATCAACTGAACACACTGAATGCCTACTGAACGGTGAGTGTGGTGTTTTTACTTCGGAGTCGGTTGAGTGACTTTGTGAAGACCCCGCCAGCACACATGCGTGACATATCGTCGCTCGCATTTGCTGTCGACAGCTGGAGGGGGAGTGCGCTTCCCCAAGAGCGCCTTCAAAAAGACGCTTAAGGTAAGTAATACTAACCTTGAGCTGGTTTCTGTAGATAGTGGGTTTCTATCTACAGCATCGATGGAAGGAAAAGGAAAATCTAAACTTTTGAAGGGCCGCGGGATTTCAGGAAGTCAGCGGCCAAGCTCCTCGGAGCTGCCCGCAACACCGGCAGCAGCCGTTTCATGGCCGGGGAAAAAGGTGCGTAAGTTGGGGAACCCTACGGAGTTAGTAGGGCCCGACTCTCTTCCACAACAGGCTGGACGGAGCTCCGCACAGGAGAAGGGTATTACAGACCCTGACTTTGCACTGCCATCACCCAAAGTCAGGCTGGTAGTAAGCAGGTACGTCCTAACGTGCCTCGCACAGCGGCACATTCTATTTCCCCTCTTTTACAGGTCCCCAGAGCGCAGACACGGGGGGAGAGCTGCGTCGAAGTCGAGCCCCGCAGCTGTGGCAGGCATCGACATGCCACCAGGGAAACCTGCTAGATTGCAGGCTGGTGGGAGTTCTGCTGGAGAATCAGGGAGCCCTGCAGGAGCAGGAGGTACCGGCACACCACCGGGCCAGGCTGCCAGAGTGCAGGCCGGTGGCAGCGGATTTCGGTCGTGCAGCCCCGCTGAGGCGACGACCATGCGCCGTCACAGACCCATGTGGTCAGAAGTGGCGGTAAGCCTGCGCGGACGTTGGGGAGCCCGGTTGCGGGAGCCGGCACCGACTCATCACCACTGCCTTCCTATCAGGCAGGCGGGCTGCTACAGTCCGAACGACAGCGGACTAGCAGCATGTCCGCGCGGGAGTCGTACGTCCCCGCAGGAGCGGCAGCCGACGACTACCTGCCGACGGACCCTTGTCATCACCTCAATGAGGTGCGGTCCGCTGGTAGAAGCCCCAGTCATTCAGGAGAACCTGGGGAAGTCGACTTGTCGTCCGCATATTGCGGCGGCGGTCGCAGGGCTAGGATGGAGCTTATGGTGGAGCAACTATTCCAACGAGACCTGGATTGACACGAGTGTGGGTCCCAGCGGTCTAGGAGTCAGATTATGCGGCCGCCTAGTATTTTCTCCCTCATCCGCCGGCAGTGCCAGAAGCCAGCAGATGGCCGACTTTGATGAAGAGGCCGCGGTACAAGAGCCCACTGCTTCGGGAGAATCAGAAGAAGATCTGTTGGACGTAGTTTCGAAGTTTGCTAAGCCTGTGCGTTCGGGGAAACCGCTGCACCCAAATCTGGTGGCGAGTATCAATTTTCTGGCCACACACCAGCTCCAAGAACAGGAACTCACAGAGGCCATGGAAAAATACAAGGCGCCAGAGAATTGTGTTACCCTGAACATTCCAACCGTCAACCTACCTAGTCAACCTACTAACATCAGTCCCAGTATCAGGGCCCAGGAGCTCAAAATTCAAAACATCCTTAAACTGTTGACGTCAGGCATCACGGCGTTTGCCAGGACCCTCGATGGGGCCAATGTAACTGAAGAACAGCAAGATGCTCACGCCCTGTTGTGCAATACCCAGTTTGAGATCAACTGCTTTCGGCAAAGCTCCATCCGGCCCACCCACAACCCAAAATCCGCAGGGTTGTGTCGTAACTCCACCACACCACCACCAAGACAGCTGTTTGGGGAGGACCTGCCTAAGCAGGTCAAAGAACTGGATGAGGAGGCAAAAACCGTGGGAATAATGAAACCTCCATCAACAACCAGGACACAGGCATACCGAAGACCCCAACCTTACCCTGCCTCCAAGCCTCGGGGTCAGCCAGATAGGGCACCAAGAGCTTATCCGCCACCCGCTCCCCAACAGCAGAAGCCTTTTTTTAGGGCAGGGCCAGCAGAAGCCCGCATGGAAGATGCGGCAACAGCCCTACCCAGCAACACAACGGCCGCCGAAAGCACAGGAGGTAAGGGGGTCTGGTTCTTTTAAAAAAGTAGCAATTATAACTTCACAAGTAGGAGGACGGTTGCGGGCATTTTGGGATGCATGGGGTGCGATAACTTCAGATCCCTTTATTCTACAAAGTATTCAGGGTTATGAAATAGAGTTTATTAATGGGAAACTTCACCCTACGCAACACGTACCTCATCGCAAGTTTGCGCTCTCTCAAAAAGAGATAGAGGAAGGACATGTAGAAATCTTAAGGCTGTCAGCCAAAGGGGTGATAGAAAAAACGAAACATGAACCTCTTGAGTTTGTGTTCAACATCTTTACAAAAACTTTGTGGCCAGGTTTAAGGATAATAATTGAAGCTAGGTGGAGGGGCAGGTAGTGCTGAGGAAGAAGGGACTCTGCAGAAGGTCTTGGACAGGTTGGGAGAGTGACAGATGGAACGCAGCATAGTAAAGTGTATGGTCCTGCACGTTGGTAGAAGGAATAAAGGTGTAGACTATTTCCTAAATGGGAAGAGGATTGAGAAATCAGATGTGCAAAGGGACTTGGGGGTGCTTGTGCAAGATTCTCAAAAGGTTAACTTGCAGGCTGAGTCAGTAGCAATCATTTGGAGTGGACTACAATATAAAACCACACTAGTCAGACCACATTTGTAATATTATGTAGCTGAAACAGGATGTGTTGGTGTTGGAGAGGGTACAGGGGAGGTTTATGAGAATGATCCCAGGGATGGTTGGGTTAACATATGAGGAGCATTTGTACTTACTGGAGTTTAGAAGGATGAGGAAGGATCTCATTGAAACCTACTGAATAATGAAGGGCCTAAGAAGAATGGATGCAGAGGGGATGTTTCCTGTAGTGGGAGAGTCTAGGACTAGAGGCCACAGCCTCAGAATAAAAGGGACATACCTTTAGAATGCAGATGAGGAGGAATTTCCTTAGTTAGAGGGTGGCGAATCTGTGGAATTCATTGTCAAACAGATGAGGCCAAGTCATTGGGTATTTTGAAGGCAAAGATTGATTGGTTCTCGATTAGTAAGGGAATCAGAGGTTACGGGGAGATGGCAGGAAAATGGGGTTGAGAGGGAAAAATAGATCAGCCACAATTGAATGATGGAGCAGTCTTGTTGGACCGAATAGACCGATCTTGTGAATTTATAGATGGCGCCGTGGAGCTTTGGCAGGTTACACATGGTTATAGAGAGAGTAGAGCAGGGGAGTGAGCACAAAGTCTTAAGGTTCTCCCGTGTTAATGGTTATTGAGGAGAATATGTTGGCAATTGTACTGGTCTGTCGATAAGATAGTTGCTTGGATTCTGGACCTTACTAAGGCAGGAAATTATATACTTCATAACCAACCTCTCAAAACATTTAATCACCACGGATGCTATGGCCATTAGTCGGTAGTCAATGAGCATCTTACTTTTCTTGCCCATCAATATCTTCGAAGTCCTTTAATATTAAATATTAGTATGAAGTTGGGAGGTCATGTTGCAATTGTATAAGAGTTGGTGAGGGCTGCATTTAGAGTATTGTTGATTTAATATAATTTTTTAATATGGAAATATTAAATCTACTTCTCCGGTTTCTAAGAAACCCTATTAAAGTTGTGTGAAGGTTGTACTGTATTTCATGCACCCGAGGAAAAAATGAGTTGCATGGCAACTATTTTGACATCATAAATATCTTAAAACTGATTGGATCATTCTGATGGCCTCCATTGTTGGCTCACAGCTAACAATGCTTAATGATCTTGCCTACAAATAGGAAAAGTACAGTTTTTGGGCATCATCATCATATCATATCTACATTACTAAAAGTCTGATCTTGACCACTTCCTGTTATTCTGTATATTGATTTTAGAAAAAAACGCTGCCACTTACGGTTGTAATTTGTGGCCATCTTACTCAGAGTCCCCCTACGCTGTGCAGGACAAAAGGATTTTTCCCATCGATTAAAAATAAAAGACTTATTAGTGTTTACAAAATGATGAGATTCTCTCTCCTGAACACCACACCCATTCCGGAGGGACTATAAAACCCGGAAGTGTTGAGTGCCTCAGTCAGTCTCTGCAAGATGGGGGAGCGAGAGGGTCACGTCTCTCAGTCTGAGCTGTGAATAACACTGAATACATGTCTACTAAACTGAGAGTATGGTTTTACTGACCTTGAGTGCTCTTAATGTGGTCTGAAAATGAAAATGTAGTTGGTATGAAATAAAGTACAGCAAGTGGGTGGTGGTGGTTGGTTTGAAATAAAGCACAGCAAATGGTTGGTGGTGGTTGGTTTGAAATGGCAAATGATTAAAAGTCTAAACTTGACAACTTCCTTTTTGCACTGTATATTGATTTTAGATAAAATGCTACCACTTAAGACTGTGGTTTTTTCGCCATCTTACTCAGTCCCCCTCCGCTCATCAGGTGCAGAGGATTCTTCCCATCAATTAAAAATGTTGATGAATCAGTGTTATTAGTGTTTAAAAAATGTTGTGAATCCTTGTCCTGTCAATCATGCCATGAAGGCCATGCCCCTTCCAGTGGGAGGGGGAAGGATTATAAAACCCGGAAGTGTGGGTGTGGCTCAGTGTGCAAGTTGGGGGAGGGAGAGGTCATGACTCTGTCTGAGCTGTGAATCAACTGAACACACTGAATGCCTACTGAACGGTGAATGTGGTGTTTTACTTCGGAGTCGGTTGAGTGACTTTGTGAAGACCCCGCCAGCACACATGCGTGACATATCGTCGTTCGCATTTGCTGTCGACAGCTGGAGGGGGAGTGCGCTTCCCCAAGAGCGCCTTCAAAAAGACGCTTAAGGTAAGTAATACTAACCTTGAGCTGGTTTCTGTAGATAGTGGGTTTCTATCTACAGCATCGATGGAAGGAAAAGGAAAATCTAAACTTTTGAAGGGCCGCGGGATTTCAGGAAGTCAGCGGCCAAGCTCCTCGGAGCTGCCCGCAACACCGGCAGCAGCCGTTTCATGGCCGGGGAAAAAGGTGCGTAAGTTGGGGAACCCTACGGAGTTAGTAGGGCCCGACTCTCCTCCACAACAGGCTGGACGGAGCTCCGCACAGGAGAAGGGTATTACAGACCCTGACTTTGCACTGCCATCACCCAAAGTCAGGGCTGGTAGTAAGCAGGTACGTCCTAACGTGCCTCGCACAGCGGCACATTCTATTTCCCCTCTCTTACAGGTCCCCAGAGCGCTGACACGGGGGAGAGCTGCGTCGAAGTCGAGCCCCGCAGCTGTGGCAGGCATCGACATGCCACCAGGGAAACCTGCTAGATTGCAGGCTGGTGGGAGTTCTGCTGGAGAATCAGGGAGCCCTGCAGGAGCAGGAGGTACCGGCACACCACCGGGCCAGGCTGCCAGAGTGCAGGCCGGTGGCAGCGGATTTCGGTCGTGCAGCCCCGCTGAGGCGACGACCATGCGCCGTCACAGACCCATGTGGTCAGAAGTGGCGGTAAGCCTGCGCGGACGTTGGGGAGCCCGGTTGCGGGAGCCGGCACCGACTCATCACCACTGCCTTCCTATCAGGCAGGCGGGCTGCTACAGTCCGAACGACAGCGGACTAGCAGCATGTCCGCGCGGGAGTCGTACGTCCCCGCAGGAGCGGCAGCCGACGACTACCTGCCGACGGACCCTTGTCATCACCTCAATGAGGTGCGGTCCGCTGGTAGAAGCCCCAGTCATTCAGGAGAACCTGGGGAAGTCGACTTGTCGTCCGCATATTGCGGCGGCGGTCGCAGGGCTAGGATGGAGCTTATGGTGGAGCAACTATTCCAACGAGACCTGGATTGACACGAGTGTGGGTCCCAGCGGTCTAGGAGTCAGATTATGCGGCCGCCTAGTATTTCTCCCTCATCCGCTGGCAGTGCCAGAAGCCAGCAGATGGCCGACTTTGATGAAGAGGCCGCGGTACAAGAGCCCACTGCTTCGGGAGAATCAGAAGAAGATCTGTTGGACGTAGTTTCGAAGTTTGCTAAGCCTGTGCGTTCGGGGAAACCGCTGCACCCAAATCTGGTGGCGAGTATCAATTTTCTGGCCACACACCAGCTCCAAGAACAGGAACTCACAGAGGCCATGGAAAAATACAAGGCGCCAGAGAATTGTGTTACCCTGAACATTCCAACCGTCAACCTACTAACATCAGTCCCAGTATCAGGGCCCAGGAGCTCAAAATTCAAAACATCCTTAAACTGTTGACGTCAGGCATCACGGCGTTTGCCAGGACCCTCGATGGGGCCAATGTAACTGAAGAACAGCAAGATGCTCACGCCCTGTTGTGCAATACCCAGTTTGAGATCAACTGCTTTCGGCAAAGCTCCATCCGGCCCACCCACAACCCAAAATCCGCAGGGTTGTGTCGTAACTCCACCACACCACCACCAAGACAGCTGTTTGGGGAGGACCTGCCTAAGCAGGTCAAAGAACTGGATGAGGAGGCAAAAACCGTGGGAATAATGAAACCTCCATCAACAACCAGGACACAGGCATACCGAAGACCCCAACCTTACCCTGCCTCCAAGCCTCGGGGTCAGCCAGATAGGGCACCAAGAGCTTATCCGCCACCCGCTCCCCAACAGCAGAAGCCTTTTTTTAGGGCAGGGCCAGCATAAGCCGCATGGGAAGATGCGGCAACAGCCCTACCCAGCAACACAACGGCCGCCGAAAGCACAACACACCAGGCCCCTCCGATAACCATGGAGGTAAGGGGGTCTGGTTCTTTTAAAAAAGTAGCAATTATAACTTCACAAGTAGGAGGACGGTTGCGGGCATTTTGGGATGCATGGGGTGCGATAACTTAGATCCCTTTATTCTACAAAGTATTCAGGGTTATGAAATAGAGTTTATTAATGGGAAACTTCACCCTACGCAACACGTACCTCATCGCAAGTTTGCGCTCTCTCAAAAAGAGATAGAGGAAGGACATGTAGAAATCTTAAGGCTGTCAGCCAAAGGGGTGATAGAAAAAACGAAACATGAAACCTCTTGAGTTTTGTGTTCAACATCTTTACAAAAAACTAAAAAAAGATGGTGGGATGTCACATTATTATAGATCTAACCCATTTGAATACTTTTGTACAATATACCATTTCAAAATGGAGAACATTTGAAACGGGCTAAAACAGCTGATTTCTAAAGGGTACTTTATGGCATACATCGATTTAAAAGATGCATACTATACAGTGCCTATTATAGAGCATCACAGGAAATTCTTAAAATTTGTCTGGAGGGGTCAATTATGGCAATATAAAGCTTTGCCCAATGGAATTACAACAGCCCCTAGGCTATTTACGAAAATTGTCAAACCTATTTTGGCATCCCTTAGACAACAAAATTATATCGTCATGGCGTACTTAGACGATATATTAAAAGTGGGGGAAACCCTTGAATTAACTGAGCTGGCAGTTACAGCTACCAAATTATTATTCGAGACGCTAGAATTTGTCATCCATCCAGACAAATCTAAATTCACCCTGTCTCAAGTCATGGACTACCTGGGATTCACTATTAACACCAATCAAATGATTGTCACTATCCCAGCCGGCAAAAGCAATAGCCATAAAAGAGGCATGCTTGCATAAAACAGCGTTGCTTGCGCCAGGGTGCCGACCATCAGACATGCTGCTAAGGTGATTTGGGAAATCGTAGTACATTTCCAGCTGCACAATTTGGCCCATTATATTATTATCAAAATTTGCAAAGAGCAAAAAATTTCAGCATTAAAAGCAAATCTGGACACTTTGACAGACCCTATGCAGCTGCCAATAAAGGCTAAACTTGAGCTACAATGGTGGGTTAACATATTAGTGAGTGTTACAAACCTCATTATTGCAACCCATCAGTCGGTTACAAACCGACCGCACGTGGCCAAGGCTTGGGAGCAACTGCAACCCATCAGTCGATTCACATATTTTTTATAATTCAAATATTTCTTATGTAGCACAATTATTAGAAACCGAGTTTTATATTTGAATTTAAATTCCATAAAATATCATATATATTCATTAATACAGTATATTCACCCGATATTTCCACAATCTGTGAAAATAATTTTTCTACAATTACATCTCCATCATTTTTGTGATTTTAAATGTTTTTTAATATTTCAAAATTTTTTTATATAATTAATTCAAATAATGACTAGAATTTTAAAACCATTTATCAACATATCAATCTGTCATCAATTTTTTTCTAAAAAATATATAATATTGATTTTAATTTACTTTCAATATAATTTAATTATTTTATTATATTTCATATATAATATTACTTTTCCCCAAAATTATAACATTTATTTTATATCATTATTATATTTGTTAAAAACATAACATTTCATATTTTTTACTTTATTAATTCAATATGATACTAAAATATTCAAAATCATTTACATAACCATGATTAATTAATTTTAAATCAAAACAAATGATAATTTTTAATTTTCCCCCAAGTTTTGTGGTGGCAGATGGGATTTCTCACGAGGTCTACTCTTCTTCAGTCACAAGGTATACAAACTATTTGGAAATTGCTAGGAGCTTTTCATGGCTGCGGGTTCATACTGCACAAATTTAACATCATACACAATGTCCGTCTTCAAATCAGATAATATTTCCACTGTGGTGGCTTTATATAAATCATACGGGTGGTATCAGGTCAGTATCTTGTGACGAATTGGCAAACACCCAACAATTTGGCTCTGGTGTATTGAAAGAAATATTTGGATATCAGCAACCTACCTTCCAGGGATGCTCAATACAGAGGCGGAACCAGGTCACATTCAATGATAACTTCGAGTGGATCGTTTGGATCCCCAAATATTTGCCAAATTATAGCTAAATTTGTACAAAACCATGATAGCGTCCTTCATCAGAAAGAACCATCAATACCAACATATGTGTCTTGGTACCAGTACACTGGGGCATGGCTATGATCTTTTCACTGTCATTGGGGGAAATGGTTTTGCTACGCATTTTCCCCCATTCTGCCTCATCAGGACGGGTATTGCAGAAAATACAACGAATTCTGCTTAGGCATATTGATCATACCTGACTGCCTACACAACATGGTACCCTCGTGGTCCACCATATGCTAAAGATTCCATGATTACAATTGCTAAAAGCCCCAATTTGGTCCTAACCGCCCATTACTGGGGAAATTCACCCATGCCATGGTCATCTAAACCTGTTGGCTTGCAGGTTCTAAGGAGGCCACTACTTGAGTCCGGCATATCATCCACGGCCATGGACATCATCACAGCATCGTGCAGGGCGTCTACAGGAAATCAGTACCTTACCCAAATCAGGAAGTGGGAAGCCTACTACACACGAACAAATACAACTTACAACTCTGCCACGATCCCTGACGTACTGGAATTCCTCGCGGGCCTTCATTACACCAATTGGCCTGGGATGTAGGGGTGGTGTTCACCCTACTGAGAAGCTGGTCCCCCATGACGGGGTTACCGCTCGATAAACTCACCTTTAAAGTGGTGATGTTGATGGCACTGATCACAGCACAGCAGGTACAGACCTTGCAGAAACTGCAACTGGACAGAATGGTCTCGACCCCTGAGAAGGTAACCTTCTTCATAGAAGAGTTACTAAAGCAGCATAGACCAGGATCTACATGCTGCAGCTGGAAATTCGGGCATACCCCACTGAGCCACCCTCTGCATAGCCAACCCATCTCCGGTATTACATCAAGATCCACACGCACGATCCGGAAGATGGAGCAAGGAACTATACTCAATCAGCCACAAGAAAACCATATCACCGGGTGACTGTGCAGGACTATCGCCAGGTGGCTCTGGGTGGTGTTGGGTGCAGCAGGTATAGACACTAACATTTTTAAATCTCATTCTACCCAGGGCTGCATCCACATCAGCGGCGAGGGACCATGGAGGTGCCCATGGATCATGTCCTCGCTACCGCGGGCTGGGCCAGTGAGACCACTTTTACGCAATGCTTCTACAATAAGCCGGTGGCCGCCCCCGCAACGTTTGCGGAAGCAGTGCTGAGTGCCGTTCCGTAGTTATAATTTAGTCCCCGAGTTAGGGGTTTTGTTTATTATTTGTATAATAAATAATACTCAAATTACTTTTTCAGCTTGTTCAAGTCTGGAATGCATTAAACATATTCTTTCCTCCATCAGTATTACAGTAGTGTGAGAGCATGGACATCGTCCAGGGCATGAAATCACAGAGCTTTGAAATCTTCACAAAGTCACTCACATGACTCCGAAGTAAAATAGTAAGATTAAACAAGAACTTACCAGTTTGAAGTTTGATCTTTATTTTATGAGGAGTTGCGATGAGGGATTTCGTGCCCTCCGCTCCCAACCTTCTATCATAAGGTCAACTGGTATATTCGAGTCTCTTTAATCATACTATCTTCAGTCATTGTTGTTATTTGTGATCCCACACCGCTGCTTTGAAGAATGTCGCTCGCGCATGCGTGCTGGCGGGGTCTTCACGAAATCCCTCATCGCAACTCCTCATAAAATAAAGATCAAACTTCAAACTGGTAAGTTCTTGTTTAATCTTGCTATTTTATGGTGTTTTGTGTGGTTTTATGCTGGTTTCACCCTGCTTGAAATGGTATGAAACTGCATTTGAATGTGGTGGCATTGCACCCTGCTTGAAGTGGTACGAAACTGCACTTGAATTTGGTGGCCTTGCACCCTGCTTGAAGTCGTCAGAAACTGCACTTGGATTTGGTGGCCTTGCACTCTGCTTCAAGTGGCATGAAACTGCCACTTGAAGAATCCATTTGGCCCACAATGTCCATAGTAGCCCTCTGGAAACTAGTCCCTTCAGCCCTTGACACCCATACTGGCACTCCAGAAACCAACCCCCCCCCCCCCCCCCCCCCACCGGCCACCAATATTGGAATTGGTGAAGAGGTGGAATATTGCATTGGAGGACCAGCCCTCCTGTGTGAACATGGGACCATCACATTTTTCCCTTCGAGGCAGAGATCACTTTCACTGAACATTTTATGCTTTATTTCTCGACTTATTACTGATTCATTACCTTGAATTTCAAACCGACCAGTTTCAAATGATGATGTCTTTGAATTTCAAACTGACCAGCTTCAACTGATGATGTCACAATGGTTCGACTAGCAGGGGGAGGGCGAATTGCTATTGCAACACTCAGGGCAAGTGCAATTGGATTTTTTTTTAAAGATCACTGCTGAGGAAGACAACGGGAGTGCTGGAATCTTACGTTCGGGAACAGCTTGAGCTGGAGGACCACGCCTCCCGTGGAAGCTATGGGTATGGGAATGGGTGCCTTGGGGGAGCAGACCTAACGATTCTGCACTTGGTCTAGTATTATATGAAAGGGTGTAGAAAAGATTTAAGGACGTCTCACTTTAGCGACCTAATCCGCGAGTCCAGAAGAGTGCCTTTGACCTTCAAGCTCGAGGGCACTCTCCTGAAAAGCCTCGAGCAGGATCGACCGGCCGCGTTGAAACCACGAGCTGCATCGACCGAACCGCGAGCTGTATCTACCGACTGCGCGGGCGCGGCGCACACACCACACACACACACACACACACACACACACATCCAGAAAAATGTTCCGCGACCTAGCTGAGGCTGCGAGTAGGTGGGAACCTCCCTAGAGCATGGAGAGTTCCAGCCACCTCATATGACCTCCTAGGACCTTGTGTCGACCATGCTGCGAGTTTGAGTCCAGGGCAAACTCCTCTAAACACGCAGCTTAGGTCTCCCAAGTGGGACAGCCCCTTTACAAGATGTCGCCAGGACTCGAGGGAGATGGTTGTGCAAACTTGGACTATTACTTGGAATGCAAGAGATTAGGGGGTGATTTTATATAGGTGTACAAAATAATGAGAGGAATAGATCAGGTAGATGCATGGAGTCTCTTGTCCAGATTAGAAGAATCAAGAACCAGAGGATATAGGTTTAAGGTGAGGGGGGAAAGATTTAATATGAACTGGAGCAATATCATTTTCACACAAAGGGTGGTGGGTGTGTGGAACGAGCTGCCAGAGGAGGTAGTTGAGGCAGGTCCTATCACAATGTTTAAGAAACATTCAGGCAGGTACATGGATAGGACAGGTTTAGAGGTTTATGGGCAGGAGAGACTGGTGTAGATGGGACGTTGGCCAGTGTGGTCATGTTGGGTCGAAGGACCAGTATTCACGATGTAAGACTCTAATATTTTCAATATTCTTCATATTTTTGGCTTTGTTACAAATCCATCTTTTCAAAATAATAAATAAATGAAATTTATAAAGCGGACAAATATCACACGCGTTGTAAATATCTGTCAACGACAACGTTAACTGCTAAACGTTTCATCTTCAAGAGAACAACTATCCTTATTCGAGGAGCTCCCAAGTAAATTTCCTGAGGGGTGAGCGTGATAATAACTGAAGAAGCAAAATCACTAACCTTGCTAAGCTCGCTTCATATTTCAAATTAATCATATAGCTTTATGATGTTGATTTAATATAATTTTTAATGTGGAAATATTAATCTACTTCTCCGGTTTCTAAGAACCCTATTAAACAGTTGTGTGAAGGTGTATTTATGCACCTGAGGATAAATGAGTTGCATGGCAACTACTTTGACATCATAAATATTTTAAAACTGATTGTGTCATTCTGATAGCCTCCATTGTTGGCTCACAGCTAACATTGCTTAATGATCTTGCCAACAAATAGGAATAATGGACTGTTTGATTAATGGACCTACGGGATGATGCAATGCATTAGAGTAATACTCTCTAAAAAATGCTGAACATTTAGAGATTTCTTCTACCATATTTGTGGGGTTTTCTGGAAATCTCCAGTGGAAGCACGTACTTATTTGTTCACCATTTGCTTTAAATAGTGATTATTTTAAATGGTCTCCATACAAAAGAATGATTCATTATATTTATTTTGAAAAGAGTATTTTGACATAATACTTACCAAAAAAAGGTTCTGGAAAAATTTCACGACCACTCTCTGATTAGTGGTCACAACAACTGATACACCACTTACTGTATTAGGCGCAGCACAGTGCTGCAGCTTGTTGAACTGATGTCTCACAGTGTTACAGACCTGGGTTCAATTCTGACCCTGGGTGTTGTCAGTATGGAGTTTGCACATACTCCCTGTGACAACACTGGATACTTCCGCCCCCCCTTATGGCAATATGGAGAGAATAAAGTTGGATTAGGTAGATGCAGGATGGGTGCTCGACGGCCAGTGTGGACTCGGTAGGCCTAAGGCGCACGTGCTCTCTCTCGTTTTTCTTCTTTTTTTTTCCTTTCCAAGGACTTTATTCAGCAATTGCATATTACAGCGTACATAAACATTCAATGGTTACAATGCACCAGTCAGTCCTTATAATACAATGGTGCAGTCAATATTAACAATGCTCTCGACGTTCACGGAAGGCCTCCAGAGTCCCCGTGGACACCGCGTGTACCCTCTCCAGAAACGACAAAAACATCGCACACTTTCCTACCCCCCCCCCCCCCCCCCCCCCGGTCTCCAGGCACTCTTGGTAATCGGCCACCCACAGCCGCTCCCACGGCGCTCCAGAAGAACGCAGGAATTCCTCACTTAATGGAGAGATCCTTTAACAAAGGAAAGTTTCTGCAGTCCAACGTTCAGTCAAACTTTGAAGACTCACTGCCTCTGTCCCTGTTCCTTCGACATAAAACCTTGAAAGGACACTTTAAAAACTTCTCAGTCGTCAGAGCAGAAAGAGACACAACCTCTCTCTCTCTCTCTCTCTCTCTCTCTCGCTCTCTCGCTCTCTCGCTCTCTCTCGCTCTCTCCTACAATAGATCAGGTGTTTATTTTTACAAATCACTGAGTCTGATAAGGGAGAATATACAACTTATTTGTATGAAGGGCCATTTGATGGTATGGTATCTTTTTTTTAAAGATTAGTAGTCAGAACTGATATTCACTTTTTTTAATGCTATTGTAATGCACATGGCCAGAGGTGAATTAAATAATGACATATTTATCCTAAATCTCATCTGTAGCCATTGACAACCCATAACATTGCAGGAGTAAACGAGCTAATATTCTAAAGCTGTCATCTTTGAATTCCACTTAATGTCTATGACATACTACAACTGTCTTTGCAACAATTTCATTGCAATCAAATATGATAATTTCAACAGTTCCTCATATGCCACAACTGCTAAATTATTTTGGTTAATCATAATTGGCAACTAATTTTTAACAATATTTGGAAATTGCAATTGTTTTCTTCTTGAATTATGATTAAAGCCGGGGAACAGATTTGATGGATTCTTCTTTCTAAAGTCTAATAAATTAATTTCAGGTGTACAAACTCAGTTCTCTATAAAGAATGGTGCACATTAAGGAAGTTCCCTAAAAACACAGGGTGATTCACTTGTCACCTTTGAGAGATCACAAGGTTGAGGAGACAGTGAATCCATATCACGAGGATGCTTTTGTGAGATTGGAATTGCTTTTCACTTAAGAAAATACAGCTGGGTTTTATTTATATCAATTGATAGAGGTGAAACCAAGTAGTCAAGTGACAGCGATGGGTCACTCCCAGATGAGTTCAATGCTTTCTGTGGTCACTTTGAAAGGAAGAGCCACAATGCGCCTTCACGAGCCCCCTCAGCCCCTTGATTAGTACAGGTGTCAGGGGTTATGAGAAGGCAGGAGAATGGTGTTAAGAGGGAAAGATAGATCAGCCATGATTGAATGGCGGAGTAGACTTTTAGTTTAGTTTAGAGATACAGCACGGAAACAGGCCCTCCTATCCTACACACATTAGGGCCGATTTACATTTATACCAAGCAAATTAACCTACAAACCTGTACGTCTTTGAAGTGTTGGAGGAAACCGAAGATCTGTGGGAAAACCTACGCCGGTCACGGGAGAACGTACAAACTCCGTCCAAACACCACTCGTAGTCGGGATTGAATAAGGTCTCTGGCGCTGTAAGCTCTGTAAGGCAGCAACTCTTCTACTGCGCCACTGTGCCAAATGGCCTAGTTTTGCTCCTATCACATATGAACATGACAACCTGTGATCCCAGTTTCTGAGGCAGACATCAGAAAATGCTTCTCCAGGGTGAATCGTCGGAAGGCGCCTTGCCCTGATGATGTGCCTGGCTATTCACATGTGGAAGTTTGCTAAAATATTCAGTGATATGCCGAATCTCCTAACCTCAGAGGAAGATAAGGCATTGACCAAGGACATTAGATCATCTCAACACATGCATGGACCAACTGGATGAAGCTTTTGTGACATCTTCAATTCTCATTACAATAGTCCAAGGTCCCCACCTGCTTTAAACAAACTTTCATAATACCAGTTCCCCAGAAGAGAAAGGTGATATGCCTTAATGCCGACTGGTAGTACTCATGTCCATGTGATTAAGTGTTTCAAGAGTTTTGATTATGCATAACAACGCCTGCCTCAGTAATCACATTGTCCTACTTCAATTCACCTACCACCACAATAGATCAACTAGCAATTGAGACGCTGCCTCTCCATTCTGCCCTGAAACATCTGGAGAACAGGAACACATACATCAGGCTGGTGTTCAATTAACACTGCTCAGTGCTCAATGCTATCATCCCTTCCAAACTCACCATCAAACTCAGGGAACTGGGTCCCTACTCATCCCGATGCAACGGGATCCTTGACTTCCTCATTGGCAGACTTCAATCAGTACTAATTGGCAGCAACACCTCCTCCCCACTGTCCATAAACACAAGAGTACCTTAGAGTTGCATGCTCAGTCACCTTCAGTCTCATGACTCTGTCGCTAGTCTACACTTGCAATATACCTATAACTCTGTAGCTAGTCATAGCTTGTACCATCTTTAAATGTGCTGATGCAACGTACCGTCGTTGGATGACTAATGGGTAATGATGTGTCAGAGTACAGGAGGGAGATTGATAATGTGATGGGGTGGTGCCAGAACAACACTTGCTATTGGCAGTAGCAAGACCAAGGAGCTCATTATTGACTTCAGGTAGGAAAAGTCGAGGGACCATTCACACGTATTAATCAGCAGGATGGCAGCGGAGAGAGTCAACAGCTTCAAGTCTTCAAGTCTTGGAAGGAAACAGAAGGTGATGGTGGAAGGTTGCTTCATGGCTAGTGGTGTGCCTCAGAGTTCGGTGCTGTGCCCATTACTGTTTGTCATCTACATCAATGATTTGGATGAGAACACACAGGGCAAGATTAGCAAGTTTGCTGATGATACAAAAGTGGGTGGTATTGCAGACAGTGAAGATGGTTGTGAAAGATTGCAGTAGGATCTTGATCGATTGGGCAGGTGGGCTGAGGAATGGTTGATGGAATTTAATACAGAGAAATGTGAGGTGTTGCATTTTGGGACTTCTAACAAGGGCAGGACCTACACAGTGAACGGTAGGCCTCTGGAGAGTGTTGTAGAGCAGAGGGATCTAGGAGTGCAGGTGCATGGTTCCTTGAAGGTCGAGTCACAAAGTAGATAAGGTGGTCAAAAGGCTTTTGGCACCTTGGCCTTCATCAGTCAGAGTATTGAGTGTAGAAATTGGGAGGTCATGTTGCAGTTGTATAAGACGTTGGTGAGACCACATTTAGAATATTGTGTTCAGTGCTGGGCACCATGTTATAGGAAAGATATTGTCAAGCTTAAAAAGGTTCAGAGAAGATTTACGAGGATGTTGCCAGGACTAGAGGGTCTGAGGTATAGGGAGAGTTTGAGGAGGCTGGGTCTCTATTCCTTGGAGCACAGGAGGATGAGGGGCATCTTATTGAGGTGTATAAGATCATGAGAGGAATAGATTGGGTAAATGCACATAATCTCTTGCCCACAGTAGGAGAATCGAGGACCAGAGGACATAGGTTCAAGGTGAAGGGGAAAAGATTTAATAGGAATCTGAGGTAGACAAAAATGCTGGAGAAACTCAGCGGGTGAGGCAGCATCTATGGAGCGAAGGAATGGGTGACGTTTTGGGTCGAGACCCTTCCTCAGACCCGAAACATCACCCATTCCTTCGCTCCATAGATGCTGCCTCACCCGCTGAGTTTCTCCAACATTTTTGTGTCTACCTTCGATTGTTCCAGCATCTGCAGTTCCTTCTTAAACAATAGGAATCTGAGGGGTAACTTTTTCACACAAAGGGTGTTGATGGTATGGATGGTATGGAACAAGCTGCCAGAGGACGTAGTTGAGGCTGGGACTATCCCAACGTTTAAGAAACAGACAGGTACATGGATAGGACAGGTTTGGAGGGATGTGGACCAAATGGATGCAGGTGGGACTAGTGTAGCTGGGACATGTTGGCCGGTGTGGGCAAGTTGGGCTGAAGGGCCTGTTTCCACACTGTATCACTCTATGACTCCTTGGGCATGTATGCCTTTGATCATCTATCCTGGATCCATCACATTGATGCAATTAGAAAGCTCATCAATGCCTTTTCTTATTTTGGGGTTTGAAAAGATTCGGCATACCACTGAATAATCTCGCAAACATCTACAGCCGTTGAGTTGCCGCCTTACAACACCAGAGACCTGTCTTCTATCCTGACTACGGGTACTGTCTGTATGGAGTTGATAGGAAGAGACCCACCAATGTGTTTGGCTTTTAACTAGCCGAGGAAACTGTTCAGATATAGACAGATCATCACCACTTTTTCAAAGGCCATGAATGTCCTTCATGTGATGCCCAGATCCTGAAAACGGATAAGCAAAAAAAATTGTTGGTGCTCTCCATAGCATCAATTGTGCTGGATAGGTGGAAGGAATTAAAAAACGTTATAACTTTTTGGAAAGAGTCAATATAAAAATAAACTTTTAGCAAAGATTCCTTGTGTGCTTGAGTGATTAGAAGCGAGAAGAAAAGGTCCTTTGCTACTCTCTGTAATTACATCACCTGGCAAGAAGTGTCTTATCTGCCTCGAAGGCTGCAGTTGACTGTTGATTCTCACTGGACTTGTCCTCTGCTAAATTTCATTCTGCCAGGGGTGGAGATTACAGTACACATATGAACTAGGTTGGGTTTTTCGATCAAATTAAAAAATGAGAATTCAAAAATTGCAACGTCTCATCCCGTGAACCTTACTGAAGAAATCTGATGACAGCAGAAAAATTTGAACCCAATATGTTTCTACAGTATCAAACAAGACATGACAAGAACCAAAACATTGTGTTACTATTTTACAAAGGATGAGGACATGTCATAACTTTAATTTCCCCCATCGTATGGAGCATATTTTGAGGCTTTCAATTCATCAGGCTTCACAAATTTATTGTATTCTCTCTGCAATTTTGAATAGCTTTCCAGTATTCTGTACAGTCATTACTTTCTGTCCTCACAACATGGTCCCTGTTTTAGTCTGGAACATGAAGCAAATCAAGAAAAACTATTTATCCTCAATCACAATTTCATTTTTCAGTCGTTCTGCAGATGTGTGGGGCCAATTCTCTTTCCACGTAATCTCAGCAAGGAGGCTTTTTATTATCTTTCTAAAATCTGACCTGCTGTGTCCAATTTTGACTGACCTTTTCCTTTTCCTGTTCGATCACCAATGGTGAACAAATGCTGAACTTCTTGAAGTCACTATTCCAAGGTGCCCACAGCATTTATCTCTTCCCACCAATCCATTTCATTATTCAAAACTTCTCAATCTGAAATGTTCACCATGATTTTACTTTGACAGTATTATGATTATCATCTAATTCCAATGCTCTCCTACATATTTACAAAACAGAAAATTAATCATGCTGGAGTAACTCAGCAAGTCAGGCAACATCTCTGGAAAAGAGTAATAGGTGATGTTTTGGGTCAGAACCCCTCTTTAGGTGAAACATCATTGATTCCTCTTCTCCAGCGGTGCTGCCTGACCTGCTAAGTTACCCCAGCTTTTGTGTCCATCTTCAGAATAAACTAGCACCTACAGTTCCTTCCTACACAGAAAATCATTAATATCAGCTAATGGTACATCAATCTATGGATGATTTTCTGAGATTCTTTAAGACTTTCAAGTAAAGATGCCTAAAATCATATCTCCACCCACTTCACTACCCCCAAAAAGAAAGTTTACTGTTGTCAGACTATCTGACAACACTTGCTCCATTTTTTGAAGATCTACAAATGAATTTGAGCTACAAAGAGGCATCATACTAACTGTCATTACATTTTGGCAGGGATTTAGAATCAAAGACATAGAGTTGTACAGCCTGGGAAAACGTTCTCCAGCCCACCTTGCTCATGCCAACCATGTTGGCATTCTGGGAGAGTGCCATTTGCCTGCATTTAGCCTGTAGCCCTTTAAACCCTTCCTATCATTTAACCTGTCCAAATGTATTTTAAACGTTGTAATTGCATCCACTCTGTTGCTTCCTCTAGCAGCTCGTTCCAGATATGGATTACCTTCTAATGAAAAAGTTTCCCTTGAGCTTTCCCTATCACCTTCAGCCTCTGTCCTTTTGTCTTAAAATAACCCCCAACCTCTTATGCTCCAAAAAGTCCCAGCCTATCCAAACTATCCCCATTACTCAAGTCAGCAATCCCAATTAACATTCTGATGAATCTACTCTCCACCCTTCCAACTTAAAGCCACTGTTCTAAGGATGTTCTGCATATCAGAAAACCAATCTAAATCTGAAGCTCAGTATCAGAACATTTTCAACTGAATATTAAGAAGGTTGTTGGAATGCTTACAGAATAGAGTATAAAACAAACGTATGCCAAATGTGTTGAAAATGTTGTTCTGGTTACAGCCTGACTACTGAGTTTGAATCTTATGTCATTGACTTGGAGAGTATGCAGAAGGCATTGGATGGGATGGTGGCAATGAAACCAAGTTGATTGATTGAAAGATACAACATGGAACCAGGCCACGCCGATCACTGATCACCCGTTCACACTAATTTTACTTCGGAGTCACGTGAGTGACTACGTGAAGAACCCGCCCCACGCTGGCACCGTCATTACGTCGACGCTGACGGCAGAAGCAGGAGCTGCAGTAAGGAGCAGCTCCTCGACAGCGGTAGGTTCAGAACCGGCAGGTAAGTGCTGTTGAAAAAACTTTTTAGGACTAGAAAACTCCGTGCCTGGTGGAAACCAGGATTTTAAAGGTTTTAAAAAACTAACTAAAAGTTTAAATTAAACAGATATACTCTGTTAAAATAACGGAGTTTTTAAAAAGAACGTCCCAGGGGAATACCCAGCGATCGGGACGAGAGATTAATTACGGGGCCGGGTTCCGATACTGGTACCGTTTAAAATACGGTAGAAAGGTTTAAATGCTCCACAATTTTGGAACAGGATATTTTTAAAAGTCAGAAAGACTGTATTTTTAAAAAAGTTAATAAAATTCGCGATATGGGAAAGTACTACTCCATAATATAAAAGAGACTAGGGTCACAGTACCCAAACAGTTCCCCAAAAAAAGACCCTGAGGGGCTTGAATGTACTAAAGACCAGGGTCACAGTACCCAAACAGTTCCCCCAAAAAAGACCCTGAGGGGCTTGAATATACAAAATATGGCTATGTGCCAAATTGAAAAATAAAAACTCTGACCCTGGATAGGGTGGAGGAAGTCTCTTTGGATATAATTCCAAGTGGATCAGGGCTGCAAAAGACAGACCCTACAAGTGGTGATGTGAATTATGAATGCACACTACAAATAAAATAAAAATAAAAGTGAGGGCCAGGTGTGCCTGAGATAGCAAAAGTTTTGCTATATCTAAAGGAAGTGGTGAGGCTATGGAAAAACCTAGCTACCTACATTAGGTATATGGTATCTCACCAACTTCATGATTCTGTGATGATTGAAATATTAAAATTGCACAGCACAGGAAATTGTGCCTCATTGGAAGAGCCTACGGTTTATCCGTTAATATGGGCATTCATGACTCCAAATATGAGAGCGTCAAATAGTGAGGTTTAAAATCCTCACAAATTACTCTGCTGCTATTATGGCTTTTGGGCAGATGAAAGGAAAACATAAAATAAAGACGCTATTGTGCAATTTTTTCTATGAACTTTTGTATAAAATAAATGGCTATTTTTCCCATTTTTTCACCCAAGGTTGCATACCTGTGTCGAGCAAGTGGTGTTTAAGCTCTTGGTTATCTGTTTGGAATAATCTGCCTAACTTATTGAAATTGGATGAAAAGCTAAAATATTTTAGCTGCATGAAACCTTCGTCTTTGGACGAAAAGGTATTTTCGCCCAGAAGGGGATTTGATATTGGAAATAGAGGCAGAAATATGTCAAGGAAGTTTTATTGTATTGCACAACCAAATACTTACCCGAATTCAGGGGATAAGGAGACCACCACGCTCATATGCAGAGGAATTAAAGACGTGTTCCCTGCTTAAAGAAACTGCGGATTAATCTCCAGTTAGAGGGAGATTACAAAAAGTTTATTAAAACTGGCTTACTATTATTTTTGATCAGTATATTACGAGCAGTTTCATTAACTACTATTACTTTTAAAAACAAGAGGTTAATCCTCCTGTACAGAATAAACCTGCTTATGTTTTCGTGTTTCTGCATTGAAAAAGCAGAGTTTTATGTCCACATTGCCTAATTATCTGGAAAAGGGGTAATGGAAAAGATTTTGAACACGAGCATAAATTTGTCTTTAATGTTAGAAGGCATTACAGATGATGGTTGCAGAAGTATTCTGGACCTTACAGGTCTAAATAAGTTTGTAGAATACAAACATGTTCAAATGGAGTCATGGAATACTGCAAAATATTTAATTCAGCAGGTTGTTATATGGCTAAGTGATGAAAAGACGCCTATTATTCTGTACCTATGTATCAGGTTTCGGTGATACTTAAATTTTTAATTGGGTTGTGACAATTATGGCAGTTAAGCTTTGCCAAATGGACTGAGTTCAGCTTTTTACTCTTTACGAAACTGTTGAAACCAGTTTAGCCCAATTAGAGCACAAAATGCACATCATTATGGCTTATCTCAATGACATTCTGGTCATTAGTGATTATCAGGAGTCAGCTGAAGACTCAGTTTCAGTTACTAAAGCTTTGTGGTAAGCTAAGGTTCTTAATTATCTAATTAAGCCCCAGCTGCAGCCAGCACAAACAATTTACTTTTGGGGTTTGTAATTAACTCAGTGACTATGTTAATACCTTTACCAACAGTTAAAGTCGATGATATTTTGGTAACTTGTCATTATCTCATTCAAAACCTTATCCTTCCATCCGAGAAATGGTGACAACCATTGGTGAACTGCTAGCAGCAGTTTCTGCATTAGAATTTGGTTCATTACATTTATTGATATCTTCGAAGGTACAAGATACAAGCTCTCAAAGAGAAGGCAGGCCATTTGACAGGCCTATGTAATTAACAAAAGAAGCTGTATTGGAATTTACAATGGTGGGTTTAAAAAAAAAAAGGAAAATGTCCCACAAGCTGCTAAATAAATATTATGATTAAACAGCCTGAAATGGTTTTACATACAGATGCTAGTGCTCTCGGATGGGGGGGGGGGGGCCACAGATTTATCCTCCAGTTGTGGAGGTAGATGGAAAACTGAAGAACAAGTGTTTCTCCAAGAGTATGGTATTAACTATTGGGAGTTATTGGGGGCCTTTTATGGGCTTAAAGCATATTGTTGTGCTAAACAAGGTCTGCATGTGTTAATACAATTACACAATAAAACAGCTGTGGTTTTACATTAATCACATGGGGAGAGTTGGATCAGTATCATGTGATTGTCTGGTCAATGAGATATGGCAAATGGTGTATTGGTCGGCAGATATGGATTGCAGTAAGCTATACTCCAGGTAAAGACAATGTGGTAGCAGATGAAAGGTCCAGGATTTTTAAAGATAATACGAAAATGGATGTTTAAGCCACCAATATTTAAGAATATTGTTCGACGATTTGGGTTGCCAGAAATTGATTTTTGCATCCAGGCTTAATCATCATTTGCCTCATTATGTGTCTTGGGAACACGATCCGACGCAGTTGCAGTAGATGCATTTTTATTACACAGGGGAAAAATGTTCTTTTATGCTTTTCCACCATTTGCTCTGATCCAGAGATGCTTGAAGAAAATAGAGCAAGATTCAGCTTCCGGATTGTTGGTAGGGCCAAATTGGCCAACTCAACCTTGGTTTCCCAGTTATGCTGAATATGATTAAAGAACCGTATATGCAGATTCTTAACTGTAGTGATATCTTGACTAATCCAGTAACAAATGAAGATTATCCATTATATGCATATATGAATTTGTTAATCTGCAGGTTTTGACCAGACCACTACAGGAACTGGGATTGTTTGGACCAAACTTGACAGTTATTGGCACATCATGACGAGATAGCACACAGAAACAATATATGACACATATTAAGAAATAGGAAGAATTTGCACACAGTCAAAATATTTCTGAGGATTATGTGAATGTTACTCATGTTTTGGAATTCCTTGCCAATTTGCGCTTTGGCCAACATTTAAGTTACAGTGCCATTAACACTGCACGCAGTGCCTTGTCGTCCTATTTAGGACTTATGACTGGTGAAAAATCAATTGGGTCGCATCCATTAATATCACGATTCATGAAAGGAATTTTTCACATGAATCCGCCAAAACCTAGATATACAGAGATTTGGGATGTGAGCATAGTACTTGCTCTACTTAGAGAATGGACGCCAATTGAAGGGTTGTCATTGGATAGGTTAACATTGAAATTGGTCATGTTAATGTCACTGGTCTCAGCCCAAAGAGTGCAAACTTTACAAATGTGGCGTTTAGACTGTATGCATGTGACTACAGATAACGTTGTATTCTATGTTTACGATCTGATCAAACAAAGTAGACCAGGGAGATCTGGGAACAAAGGTAACCTTTCAAGCTTTTCATATTGAGCTTGCTTTGTGTGTGGTTAGACATTTGAACCAATGTATTAAAGTGACGGACACTTTTCGAGGAAACGAAAAGACATTGCTGCTTACGCACAAAAAGCCACACACAAAAGCTTCAGTTCAAACTATCTCAAAATGGTTGAAACAGGTGTTGGTTTTAGCGGGAAATAGACACTGATGTCTTCAAATCTCACTCCACCAGGGCGGCAGCTACGTCCGCGACGAAGGGGCGGGACGTACCTCTTGAGCATATTTTTTAAAAAAATCGCAGGGTGGAGTAAAGAAGAAACTTTTTCAAAGTTCTACAACAAACCTGTTCACACTATGACAAGCTTTGGACACGCGGTGTTGGGAGCACTATAATCACCTGCTTTGTTTGCTATTAATTGCTATAATCAGTTGTGTAGTCACTGATATTTTTTGTCACTTATAATCATTTTTTCCCTCAAATATAAGGAGGGTATTATATGGTCTTTCAGCCATTAAAAAACTTGATTGTGAAAAAGATCTAACATTTGTGTGCTTTCTCATGTATGTGTTTACTTAGCCGGATTGTCGTACGGATTAATTCTACGACATAAAAAACACAGAAAGCTTTAAAACTCTTCACGTAGTCACTCACGTGACTCCGAAGTAAAATAGTAAGATTAAACGAGAACTCACCTGTTCGAAGTTTGATCGTTATTTTACGAGGAGTTACGATGAGGGATTACGTGCCCTCCGCTCCCACCCTCGTAAAATAAATGATCAAATGGTGGTTCTAAGTCTTTTTATGAGCCTTACTATGTTACTCCGGCTTTGGTGTTCTGTGTTTTTCATGCCGTTGCTTTGAAGTATGCCGGTGCCAGCGTGGGGCGGGTTCTTCACGTAATCCCTCATCGTAACTCCTCGTAAAATAACGATCAAACTTCGAACAGGTGAGTTCTCGTTTAATCTTTACTAATTCTACATTATTCCGCTTTCACATCCACTCCCTACACACTCAAGACAATTTACAGAGGCCAACTAACCAACAAACCCACATGTTTTTTGCAATGTGAGAGGAAACCAGAGCACCCAAAGGAAACCTATGTAGTCACTATTCAATGGTTGAAACTCCACAAAGGTAGCACCCCATCTAAGGATCAAACCTGAGTTTGTAACACTGCAAGCCATCAGCTCTACTACATGCACCATTCTGCTGCCCCGAATATGTTGGATACAACTTGGATACAAATAAAGGGAAATTGATTCAGTCAAAGAATGTTGATTACCACTGGGTATGGAATTGAGGTGATTGGCAAATGGACAAGAATACTTTTTTTGGCAAAGCAAGTTCTTTGGAATTACGGCCAAAGGTACTTTGAATAAATAGTAACTTTCCAAAGAGAAATGGACAAATTGGTAAGTGGTGAAAATAAGTGTCACTATGAAGAACAGGAGAACTGGAATAACTACAAAGTTCTATCAAAGAGTTGACACAGACAGGTTGGACAAATAGCATCGTCCTATGCTATTTCCTTCCATTTTATTCTCTGACATACCCAATAAGTTGATCTCTGAGGCCGCCAGGTTTCAGGGATAAGGAATATTACATGTGTTTGGAAGAGATAGCTGACCTGTTGTATGATTCCATAATGACGGAGTGAATTAACTTGTGAGCCAAAGATCACAACTATCAGCCAGGAGACTTTACAATATAAAAGGTTTACCACCACTGCCGCCTCTTCCACCCACGGCCCAAACCTACTGCCTGTATCCTTATTAAAAATGTCACACTTTGGCATTAGGATAGAGATTTGTAATAGTTCTGATATGGAAATGTGACTGCAATGATTCAGAGAGGGGCATTTCTTCAGCAGGTAGATTTAGGTGCATTGTAAACGTTTAATTTATATCAAGAAGTACTTAATTTACTTGAAGCTGATTAATGTGCATCTATAAAACTATTAAATGGCTCAGTACAGCTTTTTAGAGTCATTTTTGGTGATATCTCTGACAGAACTTTTAAAAATGTCAAAAATATTTATTTTTCATCTCGATTCAGCATAATATATATATGATTTATAATGGTATCAAAGGATACTTTTTAAAAAAATATTAATAGGATAAAAAACAAGTCATGTTCTATTACATTGATCGGCTCTGATTCATGTAAGATTTCATGTTTTCAAAAATGTAAATTAATTTCAGCAAAATCTTAAGTGTAACCTGCCCATAACAATGTCAAGGTCTTACTTTGTGTACAGTTTTCCCCTAAAGCAAAATGTCATCCCTTATATTTGGATTAAATTATTCTTATTGCATTGCGCAACTGTGTGTTTGACTTTCTTATGTAAGAGATCTTACATTCATACTTATATCTCTTATCAAAAGTGAATTTACAAATCTGAGCAAGACATCAAGTATTAACACAGTTCAGAGTTGTTCTTTTGCTCAGGCTAGGTTGACTAAGTGAAAACATTAGCCAAGCATTGATGTTGTAGATGGAATCCGATTTCTTATCTAAGAATCCATTTATTTCATTTTTAGTTTTGTTTAGTTTGGAGATACAGCACGGAACCAGGCCCTTTGCTCACCAAGTCCGTGCCGACCAGTGATCCCAGAACACTTACACTATCCTACACACACTAGGGACAATTTACGATTTTACAGAAGCCATTTAGCCTACAAACCTGTACATCTTTGGAGTGTGGGAAGAAACCGGCGAACACAGAGAAACCCCACACAGGTCACGGGGAGAACGTGCAAACTGCTTATAGACAGCACCCGTGGTCAGATTCGATCCCGGGTGACTGGCGCTGTAAGGCAGCAACTCTACCACCGTGCCAATGTGCCGCCCCTTCTTTCTTCTGAGTCAGAACATTGTGGGTTCTAAACTCATACGCATGACTCTAGGCTGTACACCGATGATTTTTGTGAGATCCTTCCTGGCCAGCATGATCAAACATTATTTGGAAGCATTCTAACAAACAAACCTTGGATCAAAACACCCTCCACACTCGAGAACACAGGTCAGTTTAGTTTACTGAATGCACTTGAAATAGTTACACTTAAACAAACACATCTGTCACATTTCCAAAATTAATGCAATGATCGCAAAATAGTACCAGTAAAAGGAAAATGACAAAAGGACCAAGATTAATGTATTTTTAGATTTGGAGGGAATGTAAGGACATGAGCTTAGTGAATAACAGAGGCATTGAGAGGAGATCAGCCATGATTTTCACACTATAATTTCTGGACCATTTTTGTGCCCTCATGTAGCCACCTTGGAAAGAAAAACATACAATTACAATTCTATTGAATAGTGGAAAATATACAAAGGACCTGCGGCGTCAGCCTAAACATGAGCCACTTATGCTCGAACCTTCGTCAGGAGATATGAGGGCGGGCACGTGACGTCATGGTCTAGAGGGTGTGTCCAGGTACTTAAGGTCTCTTACCTCGAGACCTAGAGGAGACAACAGGTAGCTGAGCCCGAGAGTACAACCTCGCTCAGCTACAGCAACATTGTAATATGGTTAGTGCACCAACTTAACGTGTCACCACTGATTAAACAACACTTTGAACCGGCCTGACGTCTCACCTTTATTCACCACGTTTGGTGCCGCTACAGACCAAACAATCTACTTCTGCTTCTTTTTCTCAAGATTTAATGATAGGCACAGTCACATAGCACAGAAACAGGCCCCTTGGCCCATCATGTCCATGCTGACATCAGATGCCCAGCTTATGTTCTTAAGTAATTACAGGTTGATTCGTTCGAAGGTGAATGTGGCAGGGACAAAACAATCTGATCAATTTAATAATTCATTTCTGGCAGGTGCAGCATATTTTACTGAGTGTAGAAGCAACAGTTTTTCTTTTCATTTTTTTACTGTTTTCTTTTAGAAATTCTCCAGCATGTTTGCTTTCTGGAGAAAGAATGGATTTGGAAGCCAGGCTGCCAATGCCATACCAGGTGTAGACTGCCACGTAGTGCACCTAACTGCATACAATGGTGTACATTCACTTGGCAGTGGATTTACTTTACACAAAAAGTAGACATTGAGTCATGGCACATGTTGGCACAAGTAATCAATGATCTAGGCCAATAACATTGGCATTACATGAAGAAGATGAACTTGGGGGGTATGAGTTGGGTTGGAGTGTCAAGGAAATGAAAAAAAGGTAGTGACTGGGAGAGCTGCCAACACATGGAGAATAATGGAAGGGGAAGGATTATCACTGAAGATATTACTATATTCATTTATTCAGTCTTCCTGTTAACTAAGGTCCCTGCTTTGGCTGTATCAAGGTTCTTTACCATCTGAAGATAGACACAAAAACCTGGAGTAACTCAGCAGGTCAGACAGCATTTCTGGAGAAAAGGAATAGGTAACATTTCGGGTCGAGACCCTTCTTCAGACCTTCTTCTTCAGACCCGAAATGTCACCTGTTCCTTTTCTCCAGAGTTACTGTCTGACCCGCTGAGTTACACCGGCTTTTTGTGTCCACCTCCTGGTGAAGTGGCTTGAGCCTTAGTGGTCACATATGGAGGTGGAACCTCACATCCAGCCTAGTGAAGAATTGCACCTAAAAGGGTCCAGTTGCAGTCCAGTGGCCTCCCTTCATTTCCTTCCTTTTATTCTCAATGGAGGAGATGCTGGACTTGGAATAAGTTCTAAATTATCCCAAATCTAGAGATTTGATCAATGTATGTATATATGATGGCAGGAAGCCAGGCATACTTGAGGCAGGATGAATGGGGGTAATTATAAATGGGAATTGAGAATATGGGCAGTAAAATGGGGTGGGATGGGATGCACTTTCAGCTTCCCTGGTTTAACCAGTTGGCCACTATTTACTACAGCCAGCCACACATAATATTGACTCCCCTTACAATCAATGGACCTAGGTTAGTCAAATCTGTTTTTGGACCCCTTCTCACCTGTGCTCTCAAACTTTGATCTCTTTCCAGACTTGCTTCCTTCTTCACATGGAAGTACCTTGTTGCAGCTCTGCACCTTTATCTTTCAGTCTACCTGTGAGCGACACATCACCATGTGGCGAGCTGTGGGTGTGAACACACCTTCTATCAGTACATGACACATAATGGTAAAGATACATGTAGCACCATATGGTGCCCTTTATCTTCATTCCTTCTAAAATTTCCCTTGTAAAATGCAACATATCACAGTGCTCTTCTTCACCATCGGGACTGCACCAGTAAATATAATCTGAAGAGTAACAAGCCATTGGAAAGGTATAGGCAGGTGAGGTACTGGGGTGAAATACTGGAAAAGGTGATTTGGATTAAAGAAATTCCCGAGGTTTTTTATACCTTAAAATAAAGAGAGTAACCAGGACCACACATGGATAGAGGAATGTTTTTTTGCCTTGGAGTCAGTTGAAGTAGGCAAAGTACCAATTGAGTACTTTGCATCTGTTTTCACCAAAGAGAAGGACATGGAGGCACAGTGAGGTCTGTGTGCAGCATACTAATATGCAAAGGGAAGTTTGAGATTAAGAAGGAAGAGGCTATGGGGCTCGTGAAGAAGAACATTAAGGTGAATATACCCCAAGGGCCTGATGGGATCTATCCCAAGTTATAGGGAGGTGCAAGACAGGAGACTGCAGGAGCTTTGATGAAGATCTTTGCATCTTCTCTATTCACTAGTGAGGCACCAGAGGACTGGCGAGCTGCTACAGTAATGTTGTTCCTTTGTTTAAGAGAAATAGATAGAATCCAGGGAATTATTTGCTGATAAACCTTACATCAGTAAAAGGGAAGCTATTGGAGAGGATTCTTCGGTATAGGATTTACTCGCATTTGGAAGAGAATAGGTTAATTGGAGACAGTCAGCATGATCTTTTTTATGCAGCAGGTCACATCTTACTGACTTAATTGACTCTTTTGAGGAGGGGTCAAAGGAGATAGATGAGGGTAGGGTGGTTGATGTTATCTACATGGATTTGAGTAAGGCAATTGATAAAGTCCCCCAAAGTAGGCCGATCTAGAAGATTACGATCCATAAGATTAACAGTGACTTGTTCATATAGATTCAGAACTCGCTTACTGATTAAAAAAAAACGGAGATTGGTGCGGGAAGAGCAACACTCAGGCTGGAGGTCTGTAACCAGTGAAGTTCCACAGAGATATGTGCTGGAACCTACAGTATGTTGTTTTTGTTATATATAAATTACTTGGACGTAAATACAGACAGGTTGGATAGTAAGTTTGCAGATGTCACTAAGATTGCTGGGATCATGATCTGTGAGGAAGGCTGTCGAAGGCTGGGACCCCAGCTATTTACAATATACATTAATGATTTGGACAAGGGAATTGAATGCAACATCTCCAAATTTGCAGATGATACCAAGCTGGGGGGTATAGTGAGGTGTGAGGAGGATGCTAGGAGGCTGCAGGGTGATTTGGATAGGCTGAGTGAATGGGCAGATGCATGGCAGATGCAGTATAATGTGGATAAATGTGAGGTTATCCACTTTGGTGGCAAAAACATGAGGGTAGACTATTACCTGAATGGTGGCAGATTAGGAAAAGGGGAGATGCAACGAGACCTGGGTGTCATGGTACACCAATCATTGAAAGAAGGCATGCAGGTGCAGCGGGCAGTGAAGAAAGCAAATGGTATGTTAGCATTCATAGTGAAAGGATTTGAGCAGGGAGGTTCTACTGCAGTTGTACAGGGTTTTGGTGAGACCACACCTGGAGTATCGCGTACAGTTTTGGTCTCCAAATCTGAGGAAAGGCATTCTTGCCATAGAGGGGGTTCAGAGAAGGTTCACCAGACTGATTCCTGAGATGTCGGGACTTTCATATGAAGAAAGACTGGATAGACTCGGCTTGTACTCACTGGAATTTAGAAGATTGAGAGGGGATCTTATAGAAACTTACAAAATTCTTAAGGGGTTGGACAGGCTAGATGCAGGAAGATTGTTCCCAATGTTGGGGGAGTCCAGAACAAGGGGTCACAGTCTAAGGATAAGGGGGAATTCCTTTAGGACCGAGATGAGGAAAACATTCTTTACACAGAGAGTGGTGAGTCTCTGGAATTCTCTGCCACAGAAGGTCGTTGAGGCCAGTTCGTTGGCTATATTCAAGAGGGAGTTGGATGTGGCTTTTGTGGCTAAAGGAATCAGGGGGTATGGAGAAAAGGCAGGTACGGGATACTGAGTTGGATGATGAGCCATGATCATATTGAATGGCGGTGCAGGCTCGAAGGGCCGAATGGCCTACTCCTGCACCTATTTTTCTATGTTTCTATGATATATACAGTGGGATCTAGATCAGCTGCAGAACTCATCAGAGAAATGGCAGATGGTGCTTAATCCGAGCAAGTATGAGGTGTTAGAGTTTGGAAGATCAAATATAAGAGGAAAATATACAATTAATGGAAAAAAACGTAACAGCATTCACAAGTTCACGTTATAGGTGTAGAATTAGGCCATTTGGCCCATCGAGCCCATTCAATCATGGTTGATCTCTCCCTCCTAATCCCATTTTCCTGCCTTCTATCTTTAAGCCTTGACATCTGTTCTAATCAAGAATTGATCTATCTCTGCCTTAAAAAATATCTACTGGTTTGGCCTCCACAGCCCTCCGTGGCAATGAGTTCTGCCCTTATCCCACCTAGGAAACCCAAAAGGACACCTCTGGTGACCTTGCCCGCCACCCAAAAAAAAATCAAGGTCGAGGTGACCTGCAACCTCCTACCACCTCCCACGCATATGTTGAAAACCTTCCTCGACTATGAAGAAATCCTCCTTCGACCTACAGCAACCTCCTTCGACTAATCTGAAAACTGGCTTTGTTAAATTGGTCCGCGATTGAACAACATCTCCATCGACCTCATACAACCAAATTGAAAACCAACAACGACCAGAGTCGACTGGTTACAGCTCAGTTGATCACGTGATGAAATTATGTCATGAATGTTTTTTTGTTCTTACAATAAATGCCTCCCAGGTTTTTTTTTTTTAATCATTCTGAACCATGAGAGCAGGGAAGGTACAAGTTAGGTGGATGTTACTAAAAGTACATCTACTGCTGTCAGCACAGCCCTTTTGAACCATGAGAGCAGGGAAGGTACAAGTTAGGTGGATGTTACTAAAAGTACATCTACTGCTGTCAGCAGCAGCCCTTTTGCTTCATCAGCCTTTTAAGAAAGGCAGAAGGGACAGCACAAGGGTGAAGAGGAGGCAGAAGAAGAGGTGTCAGTGGGTGAAGACCTTCTTGCAAAGAAGATTGATGCTTGGACAGTATGATAACCTGATGAATGTGCTGCAAGAGGAGGATTTGTCTGCATTTAAAACATTTCTATGAATCACCCCTGAGCTGTTTAATGAGCTGAAGGAAACTGTGGGTCCCCTGCTGAAAAAAAAGGAGACCTATATGAGGAAGCCACTGGAACCAGAACTGCGACTAGCCATCACACTCCGCTATTTGGCATCAGGGGACTCTTACAAGAGCCTCAGCTACAACTTTCTTGTAGCCCACAACACCATCAGTAAGATTGTACGAGAGACCTGTGAGGCAATCATTAAGGTACATGGGGATAATGTGATCGACTGCCCCAGAACACCAAATGATTAGAAAAAAGTGGCGCAGGGCTTTGATAAATGATGGAACTTTAAACATACATGTGGGGTAGTGGATGGCAAACATGTAGCAATCCAGTGTCCACCCAAGGGAGGTTCAAAATACTACAATTACAAGAATTTTCACTCCATAGTACTGCTAGCTGCGGTGGACTCAGACTACAACTTCCTGTATGTGGATGTTGGCACACCTGGCAGTGTAGCAGATGCCAGGACCTGAAACGTCACCCATTGCTTCTCTCCAGAGATGCTGCCGGTCCCGCTGAGTTACTCCAGCATTTTGTGTCTATCTCCAATGGTCTTGGCCCCGCTCTGGGAGTAGGAGTGGGGACGGATCCGGATTCGGATCCACAAAGGCCATGAGCCCCGTGATCGTTTGCCTGCTGCTGCTGCTGGTGGAGGTAAGACGGATGGTGAGAATGGATGGTGAAGGATTATGAGCGGGCAGATAAGAGTTGGTCTTGGCATCAGCACAGACATTGTGGGCTGAAGGGGCTGTTCCTGTGTCTCACTGTTCTGTGTTCCATGTATCCTTTATCTCTGCAAGCTATTTCTTCAAGACTCTCTAGAATGCAAGCCATCGTGTCCAGAGGGCTGATTTTCCTTTACTTTACTCAACTGGTGCTGTGATGCACAGCATGTGGCACACATCTCTCTCCATTAGAAGGAAAAGATTAGCAAAGGCAAATCCAAGATCCTTATTGAGAGAGATGGAAGAATTTGTAAGCTTGAATGAGGAAATGACAGAATTAAACATCTACTTAGTGCTTGCTTTAGCTGTGAAAGCACAAAACAACTGCCAGAAATATTAAAGAACCAAATATTAAAGACCACCTACATTGCGGAAGGGAAGAAAGTAAAATTCTAACCTTCTATTTACTTCATTAGAGACCTTCAAACTATCTTTAACAGATTTTACTGGACTTTATCTTGCACTAAATACTATACCCTTTATCCCGTATCTGTACACTGTGAATGGTTTGATTATAATCTTGTATAGTCTTTTCCATGACTAGACAGCACACAACAAAATGCTTTTCACTGTACCTCAATAGCAATAATAAACTGAACCAAACTATGTAATCTCCAAAATAAAACATAGGAGCAATTAGTGAGCTTGAAATATGATAAATCCCAATGACCCAATGATAAACATCCCAGAGTTATAGAAGAGATAGCGTAAGAGATACCGGATGGCCTGAATATCATCTTCTACACTTTTATCGATTTTAGAAATGTTTCTGTGGGTTGGAGGTTAAAAGGTGTGGCCCCACCATATGAGAAAGGAGGAATTAGCAGGGAATTAGCAAACTTTCAGCTAATGTCAATAATAGGGAATATGCTGGAATCAACAATGATGGACGTGGTAACAGAACACCGTTGAAAACAATTATAGGATTGAAAAGAGTCAGCAATTTAAAGATAAATTATGTTTGACTAATCTGTTGGAGTTCTTAGAATGTGATGAACAGAATAAGTAAGGGAGAATCTGGAGGTATGGTCCATTTGGGTTTTCGAATGGCTTTCAATAAGGTCCCACATAGGTCAATAAGATTAGAGCACACAGAGGCGGGAGTAATAGGTTGGTATTGAATGAGAATTGGTGGTCATACAGAAAGCAAAGAATGAGGAAAAGTGGCAAATGACAGAAGTTCAGAGAGATCTAAGTGTGTTGTACATGAATCATAAAAAGATAGCATATAGTTAAAACAGCAAAATATACAGTGGCTTGCAAAAGTAGTCATACCCCTTGAACTTTTCCACATTTTGTCACATTACAACCACAAATGTAAATGTATTTTATTAGGATTTTGTGTGATAGGCCAACAAAAAGTGGCTCATAATTGTGAAGTGGAAGGAAAATGATACATCGTTTTCAAATCTTTTTACAAATAAAAAACTGAAAAGTGCGGCGTGCAAAAGTATTCAGCCCCCTTTACTCTGATACCCCTAAATAAAATCCAGTGCAACCAATTGCCTTCAGAAGTCACCTAATTAGTAAATAGAGTCCTCTTGTGTGTAATCTAATCTCAGTATAAATACTGCTGTTCTGTGAAGGCCTCAGAGGTTTGTTAGAGAACATTAGTGAACAAACAATGTTCCATGGGCATCATGAAGCCCAAGGAACACACCAGACAGGTCATGGATAAAGTTGTGGAGACGTTTAAAGCAGGGTTAGGTTATAAAAATTATCCCAAGCTTTGAACATTTCACGGAGCACTGTTCAATCCATCATCCAAAAATGGAAAGAGTATGGCACAATTGCAAACCTACCAAGACATGGCCATCCACCTAAACTGTCAGGCCGGGCAAGGAGAGCATTGATCAGAGAAGTAGCCAAGAGGCCCATGGTAACTCTGGAGGAGCTGAAGAGATCCACAGCTCAGGTGGGAGATTCTGTCCACAGGACAACTATCAGTCGTGCACTCCACAAATCGGGTCTTTATGGAAGAGTGGCAAGAAGAAAGCCATTGTTGAAACAAAGCCATAAGAAGTCCCGTTTGCAGTTTGCCACAAGCCATGTGGGGGACACAGCAAACATGTGGAGGAAGGTGGTCTGGTCTGATGAGACCAAAATTGAAGTTTTTGGCATAAATGCAAAACGCTATGTGTGGTGGAAAACTAACACTGCACATCACCCTGAACACACCATCCCCACTGTCAAACATGGTGGTGGCAGCATCATGCTGTGGGGATGCTTTTCTTCAGCAGGGACAGGGAAGCTGGTCAGAGTTGATGCGAAGATGGATGGAGCCATATACAGGGCAATCTTGGAAGAAAACCTGTTAGAGTCTGCAAAAGACTTGAGACTGGGGCGGAGGTTCACCTTCCAGCAGGACAACAACCCTAAACATACAGCCAGAGCTACAATGGAATAGTTTAGATCAAAGCATTTTCAAGTGTTAGAATGGCCCAGTCAAAGTCCAGACCTAAATCCAATTGAGAATCTCTGGCAAGATTTGACAATTGCTGTTCACAGACGCTCTCCATCCAATCCGACTGAGCTTGAGCTATTTTGCAAAGAAGAATGGGCAAAGATTTCAGTCTCTAGATGTGCAAAGCTGGTAGCGACATACCCCAAATGACTTGCAGCTGTAATTGCAGCGAAAGGTGGTTCTACAAAGTATTGACTCAGGGGGGCTGAATACTTTTGCACGCCACACTTTTCAGTTTTTTATTTGTAATAAAATTTGGAAACCATGTATCATTTTCCTTCAACTTCCCAATTATGCACTACTTTGTGTTGGTCTATCACATAAAATCCCAATAAGATACATTTACGTTTGTGGTTGTAACGTGACAAAATGTGGAAAAGTTCAAGGGGTATGAATACTTTTGCAAGCCACTGTATGTAGACCTTTAATGCAAAAGGGTCAGTGGTTAAGATGAAGGAGACTTTGTACAGTTGTACAGGATGTTGGTAAGGCCAAATCTGGAATACTGTGATCTCCCATTGTTTCTGCCTGAGGACTGATGTTATTTAAACATATAAGATTCTAAGGGGTCTTGACTCGACAGGGTAGATCTTGAAATATAGAAACAAGGGTGTTGACCCAAAACACCACCTATCCATGTTCTCCAGAGTTACTGCCTGACCTGTTGAGTTGCTCCAGCACTCTGTGTCCTTATCTGTTGAGATGTTGAGAGTCTCAAACAAGAGGACATAGGTGTAAAATATGGCACCAATCATAAAATCTGAGCTGTATAGAAATTTCTTATCTCAGAGGATTGTAATTCTCGCACCAGTTCATTAGATATATTTGTGGTAGAGACATCAATATTTGAAAGATCAAGAAATTGAAAATTATGGAGAACTGACGTGGAATTAAGGCAAACATCGATCAGCCAAGATCATATTGAGGTTGGAGCAGGCTTGAGGGATTGATGCCGGTTTGTTCTCCTATTTTCCTGTGATCTTGTGAGGCACTGTGAATTATCACAGCGTATTCCAGAGGAACTGAATTACTGGAGTGTTCAGGTAGAAATTATAGTCATGCAAATTACTTTTCTTTACGCTGTGCTATTTGTCTTTGTAAAGAGATTTTCTCTGTTATCATTTATTGTATCTTCAAAGCTACGTTTTTTATGATGGATTGTTTGTTGGGAATGTTGAAGACCTGGCGGTCCCGCATAACTGTTTTGTATCAGTTGTGATCGTGTCATGTTTTATATCAGTAAGACTGTTTATATAGAATTTATTTTTCCGATTGTGACTGTCTTGTAGGATTTGCAATGTGTTGAGTTGTACTCATTGTTTGAGGAGCATCTGACAGTAGTGAAATTTACAAATCATCCTTGCCAGTTGGAGCGGTTTCCTATGTGTGGAAGAAAGGCCAGTATCAGACCGCCTGGAACATAATAACACTTTGAGGAAGCTGTCAGTTTGGACAATAAAGACAGATAATATCTATTGTTAAAGTTTTTCTTCTGCTCTTTGTTTTGAATTCTGTCATTTTGGAGGTGATTTATGTTTTGAGAAGATTTGAGATCTTTATAGTGGGTGATATTAAATGGTTTTGACTGGCTGGTGACAGTTGCTATAGTACTGGTGATGTGGAGAGTGCTGAAATCCATTATTTATGGTTAGTGTGAGGGAGGACAGTTGAATCCACTGCCATCACTTTGCATGTGCCAGCATTTGTCATGTGATGCATCACTCAGTTTGGGAAGCCAAACAAAAAACTGGTAGGTTAGAACTGAGCCACTGCAGACAAATATCAGACCTCAAGAATGGTATAATCAGTTATCCTCGACGATTTTGGCGATGATCGACTGTTGACAAGCTCGTGGTCACTCGTCAACTGCCTTTGCCTCAATAATTCGCTCTTCTGATGAGGATCAAACATGATTATTGGGCTCAACACACTTATGACTCCAGTCCACGTCAATTGATATCATCATGTTACACTGTGACATTGAAGACTTAACAAATAACACAGCCTGTGCGGTAAATCAATTCCCATGCTCGTACTTGGACATTCAGAATTAAAAACTCCCACACAGAAGCAGAATTTCTCCTCCTGACATGAACAAAAAGGCATTTTTTGTCATGAATATGTACTCAAATACCTTCAGAATATTTTCAGTACATTCTTTTATGTGGTGGCGGAGGTGGAGTTGAGAGGGGTGAAGTGGGTGGTCAATGGGGAGGGCAACAATCATGGCCCAGTAAATTTGGCAGCCTGTAGAATTCCATGTGCCACATGATTCAAGCGTCACAACGCTACTGCATTGTTGACCTATGTGGGAAGCCATGCATAGAACTGAGTGGGAGGTTACTTTTGCAGTTTGCAGCTTAGTGGATAATTAACCCAAATATGGATTCATGTTCACATTCAATTGTATAACATCTTCATTGAAGAGTGCACAGTCTTTGCAAAAAAAAAAAAAAGAATCCAGCAGGGTTTCCTGTGTGCCAGGGAAAATACTTCCAATTGAAAATGCTCTATTATCAGCACCTGTTGGCAAGCACATTGACTGTGACCTACTGGGCAGTTTCCTGAAGCACCAGCACCATGTTCCAGCTGGAACTCAACCAAAACTGAGCCACATCAATGATATCTGTTTAAGATATACATAATTATAACTATGGCTTGGAAGCCCTTCAACTCTTGTAGTGAACATTGCTTTGAATTTACAATGTGCATGGATTTAAAATCATGTAACATCTGCAATAAACTGTTTTCTATAATCTTCTAATGAGGCTTTTGAGTTATCTTATGAACTGGAAATGTTGTTGAAGGCAATTTTATATTTTTAAACAGATTGTGGTTAATACATCTTTTCCCTAAAGCAACTATTTGAGTTCTTGCATTGCATTAGAAGCTTCAGAAGTTACATTTATTTATTAAATGCTCATAATATATTTTATGTTGCATCATGTCTGGTATGTTCTTTCTTCATAAACAAATGGTTTCAATATAGTGTGGCTCTGTAAATTATTAGAGCATTACAGTAATTCAAATTTTCAATATATGGGAATATATGTGGAAATTCGGTAGCAGTTAGAATTTGAAATATCCTCCATGGGGAAAAAGCATGCCTGTGAGAGTTCAATGAAATCATAACAGTCACCGCAGCTCATTAAATGTGGTAACTTAAAGATGAGCTTTTTCTTCTCTGAAATGCCTAAAAAGCTTCTCGAATGCAGCAGTTATCATTTAATTTCATTTTAAAGTACGTTTTTTCTTGTTATTTTGTTACCATTTTGTAGGCACTCCTAGGCTGAAAAAATACTTGACTGAATGACTTCAAAACTAATTCTTACTTCCCAGCTGGTATCATTTAGTAGTTGCTCATGAAGAACTCGAGGATAAAAGCAGTAATCCATACAAAGACCTGTCTTATTATTCATTAGCACATACCACTAATATACCATGTGGAATATTATTCTGCCACTTGCAATGATCCAAACTGTAATGATCCAAATAACGGTGAGACTATTGGTGCATGTCTTCTCACAGTCTTCTCTACTTCAAAGGCTTGTGGATGCTTGATCATAACCCAGAAGTAAATGTGAATTATTATAAAGAGCAAGTGATGGGGCCTTGTGGAGGCTAGACCACTTAGGGTGGAGGTAGATACATTTTTGGAAGAGGGTGACACAGTGGCACAGCCGAAGAGTTGCTGCCTTACAGCGCCAGACACCCGGGTTCAATCCTGACTAAGGGTGCTGTGTGTACGGAATTTGTATGTTCTCATGTATAGGTTTGCATGTTAATTGGCTTCAGTAAAAATTGGCTTCACCAATTTGTGTATTGTAAATTGTCCCTAGTGTATGGGATAGTGCTATGGTACGGTGTAATCGCAGGTCGGCACAGACTCAGTGGACCTAAGGGACTGTTTCCAACGGTGTATCTCTGAAGTCTAAAGTAAAGGCTAAATTAAGGAATTGAGGGCAATGGTGGTGGCACAGAGGAGGAATTGAGAGCTGGGCAGAGCAGTTATGGTCATATGGAATGCCAGTGTAAGTCTGACGGCCTGGTAGCGTCCTCTTGATCCTATATCATTGTGTCCTTTTGAGCCGTTATTTTGGAGGACATCTGACAGTATCTTCAAGAGCATGCATGTGTGCAGTTAAACCCAATAGGTGCAGCGAAGGATTCCCTGATCACCCCAGAATCCACTAGTTTGGAAATCATCCCAACATACTCTGCAGAGATCAATGCATTGATAAAAAAGTTGGATATTACCAAACTATTCTTGATGTAAAACCAAAGCCTGGAAATGTCATACTTCATTGCAACAAGTCTTTAATGGCATTCTGATGCATTATTGCTAGTTAACAATCTCATTTTCTTCCTAAGTTAAATAATCTTATATGTGAACAATTATTCCTGTGAGTAAATACTTCAAAACAAGATTAAATCATCAAAAATAATTTGTAATATTTTATTTTTCAAATTAACCTCATGTGTATGTTTTAGTCTTTATATTGATTTCTGCAAAGTACTGATTTTTTTGTTAAAGGTGTGCTTTTTATTTTGGTCTTTGAGAATGTTGCAATGTGATTGCTGCTGAGCCTGATTGATGGGCTCACTGTTCCTGGTTCCAGAGATCCCTTGGAATTAATGCCAGTGTATGGGGAATGAAATCCATGCCATGAAGATTGCTGGACCTTTGTGAACAAATTTCTCTCAGGTCGGCAGTGACCATTGGCAATTTTCTGTTGTCTGCAAAATCAGTGTCGCCATGCACTAAAGATTAAGATACAGGGAGTATTTGAGTCTTATAATACTTCGCATTTACTTATGGGTTATGACCGAATCTAGCCTATACTAATGAAATTAAAATAATTTCTCTTTGCAAAGTTCTTCCCAATGTGAAAATGTGTGACACAGTTTCATCCAGGCTCCCAGCAGGGGTATGAAGTTGGTAATAATAGTAAGATTAAATGAGAACTTACCAGTTTGAAGTTTGATCTTTATTTTATGAGGAGTTACGATGAGGGATTACGTGAAGACCCCGCCAGCACGCATGCGCGACATTCTTCAAAGCAGTGGTGTGAAATCACAGATACCAGAGTAGACTAATATAGTAAGATAAGAGAGAACATCCATACCAGTTGAACTTTATAATAGAGGGTTTTGGGAGCGGAGGGCACGTAATCCCTCATCGTAACTCCTCATAAAATAAAGATCAAACTTCAAACTGGTAAGTTCTCATTTAATCTTACTATTTTACTTCGGAGTCACGTGAGTGACTACGTGAAGATTTCAAAGCTCTGTGATTTCATGCCCTGGAACGAGACCATGCTCACACACTGCCATTCTGGGAAGGAGGATGAACGTATTTCACACACGACACTGTGCTGAAAAACAATAAAGGTATTATTCATACCTAAAATAATATGCCCCACATTGGGTAATTTATTTTACAGAACTTAATTTTTCCCTGCAAACGTCTCAGGATCGGCCACGGGTTTATTATAAAGCATTGAATGCGTTCATTGCTCCACCCCGCTGTGGCAAGGATGTGGTCCATAGGAACTCCCATAATCCTAGCGTCCGATGTAGATGCAGCCCTGTTGGAGTGAGATTTGAAACATTAGTATCCACCACTGCACGTAATACCACCCTAACCATCTGGATATGGTTTGCACTGTGACCTTAGGTGAGGGCATTTATGGCTAATGAGAAAGCTCTCTCTGTGCCCATAAGTGTCTTGGTGACTATATATTGGAAAATATGTGTCACTATGCAGGGCCGACTATCTGCAGGATAGGCCAGAACTCTAATATTGGCCAGAGGAACCGGGTCAGTCTTGTTTAAGTACCCCTGTATGTAGCAGGTTATCTGCCATTTGTGACAGACATGACATCCTATACTAGCTTGTGTAAGGACTGGACCCGTTGTGCTGATCCAAGTGCCATAATCATTCCCATCTAGGATATTAGTTTGTCCAGAGTGAGCCCCGATATTGGTGTCCATCCTCGTAACATGGTGTACTACCTATGTCCCATATATGGGTGTATCTGGGCCTGGGGGGGATAGAGTACAAATACCCCTCATTCGTTTAGGTACTAGTGGGTGTGATCCTATAGCCAGGTGATCACTCCCTCTGCCCAGATATTAGATAGGGCACTCCTTGCACAATAATGGCACTGTAACTCAATCCTTCATCGAAATGAAGGGTGGCCAGAACTCCAGCACTTCAGTGTTGGTGGCTGAGTCATATGTAGTGTTCGTCCTGGTGCAGAACACTTCCCATTTCCTGACATATGTCAGGTACTGTCTTCTCGTGGACTCCCTGCACGACGCTGAGATGGCATTGATCGTCCTGTCGGAGAGTCCGTATCCCAGAAATGGCCTGTTCAGAAACTGCAAATCAACAAGTTCATACAGTCATGGCACGGATACTTTCCCGCACGGGGTGTGCCAACCTCCTTGGCCGTTGTTGATCCAGATGCAGGGTTCTGAGACCATCTTTGTACTGTTGGGAACCATGGTACCTGTTGCGGCGTCTTGTTTAATTATTGTAAAACTCGCCTGATGAGGCAGAAGGGGAAAATGCATAGCAAAACAAATCCCCCCCCCCCCCCCCCCCAATGCAGCGAGAAATCGTCCATCGCTGCTGCCCCTGGGTCTGGTTCCCAAGCAACATATGTTGGTAGTTGGTGAATTAGTCTGGATGGAAAAAAGGTCGATATCTGGTGTCCCATACCTGTCTATAATATCTGTAAACACTTTCCGATCCAACATCCATTTAATGTTGTCGTTGAATTTACGTGACCTGGTGTCTGCCACTGTATTTAGCTTACCTGGAAGGTAAGTGGTTGAGATCCAAATCACTCTCCCAGACACCAGTGCCAGATATTATTAGCCAATTCATCACATGATATCGACTTTATTTCACCCATATGATTATATATAGGCCCCCACTGTGGTATCAATTTGTAACATGCAACTGGTGCTCATCTCAGCAGTAGGCCCTGAGTCCATGAAACGCTCCCAGCATTTCTAGATAATTAATTCCTAGTGCTTTAAACAGAATAATCTTTGTGCACTCATCTGCCACCACAACTTGCGGTGGTATTAGTTGCTCCCCAACCTTTAGCACTGGCATCAGTCTGTAATGTACCCTAGGGATATAGAATGGGGTGATGGGGTTAGGATAATGTTGAACATTTCTATCCACCAGTTTAATTCTGATTTACTTTCCCTGGTAGTTGCATAGGCCTATTGAAATGGCCTGCATGATTTTTGAGAGCTAAAATTTCCCTCTTCCAGGTTTTAATAATGGAGTGGTCCAATTGTGCTGCTGGGAACGCAGCCACCAATTTCCCAATCACTCTTGCTCCTTGCCGAATGGATGGTTCCCTGATGCCGGTGAGGCTTTTGCATACTCCCATCAAGTCTGTCACTTTGTTTGGTGGCAAGGTGATAGACATATGAACAGAGTCAATAGTGAACCCCAAATAATCCATGGTAGTGGAGGGTTCCAATTTTGATTTATCTGGATGTACGTTAAATCTCTGTGTTGTGGCTGATACCACCAATGTAGCCAGCTCCAATTTTCACCTACAATGAGAATATCATCAAGGTAAGCCATGATGATATGGTTATGTTTCTTTAAGTATGCTAAAGCTGGTTTTAATAAATTTGTAATAGCCTGGGTGCTGATGACAACCCATTGGATAAGGCATACTGCCATAGCTGTCCCATCCAGATAAATTTCAGGTATTTACGATGATCCTGTGTGTGACAAAACGTGTCTATTTTGAAATGGGCATACTGAACGGAAGTATTTAGTTCGGTCAAATCTGTAATGATAAGGCAACCACCATCTTTTTAGTTTTTTATAAATATATTTGATACGAACTCTTGAAATTCTCTGATTGTTTTCTCAATCCCTTTTGTGTTTAGTCTTAACAGTTCAGCATGGCCTGCTGTTCTCTCTTTTTGTGAAGTATGAACTTCCTGCTAGGCGTATGCTGAACTGGGACGGTAGTTCGTATACAAATTCAATTTTGTAATTCTGAATACTTCCGAGTATGTAAAAGTTCAGAGGTAAAAGTGCAGCACACATGATGAAACAAGTGCAACCGTCCCCCAACTTTTGATAAATCGGACATGCAATGTTTTTTAAGACAACCAGACCCACCTACCTCCATGGTTACCGGTGTTGTGTGGGTTGTCTCCGCAGTTGTTTCTTCTGGTATTGTGTTGCTGCATTGTGGGGTTGGCGCATTTTCCATGAAGGCCGGGCTGGGCCATGGTCTGAAAGACCACTGTGCAGGTGGGCCGGCCTTCGAGCTTTCACCACCAGATGGTCTTCCATAGCCCCGATGTCTGGTGGGTGTGTAGGGGTGCTGCCACTGTTGATAGTGGGTTTTAGAGGTGCTTGGCACCTTGATCAGGCCTATAGCCTTGGCTTCCTCATGCAGGTCTTTCACCTGCTTCGGGAGGTCCCCCAACAGCAATTTTGGCGCCTGTGTGCTACTTGTCTTGCATAATTCCGCACTTCTTGATGATGCTCTTCCTGTAACTGTTAATCTCCACTGAGTATTTCACAGTCTGCTAGAGCATCTAGTAACTCTTCAGGCAAATCAACCCCATCAGTTGTCCTGGTACTGCTGTGATTTTAGCAGCCAGCAGTTTCCTCTGGAGCTTCCCCTCCTGGCTCCTTATAGATGGGCTCCTGTTGCCCCAGATGGGGTCATAGACTGCTGGTACTTTAAGAGAATGGAGTTCTCTGGAGCAATGTACTTCCCAGCCATAAAGTTAATGGCTTGCTCCTGTAGCTGGTTTGTATCCATGTATTTTGTACTGGCTTGCAGCTTTGTATAGGCAGTCCTTCCTGAGTTGGTACAGCATGTGTTCCCACAATCTTCTGCTGCTCTCTCTTCTGGCACCCCTCACAGTTGACTGTTCAGCCATTGCCCCTTCTTCAGGGTCAGCCCAGCTCTGACCCCTAATGCTCCCCTGCGAAGAGGGTGAGACATTTGGCAGTCCTTGAAAGGATGCTGCCGTGGGTCTGCAAGGAGACCCACTGTGACTCTGCCCCTGCATAAGCAGGTCACGCTGGAGCACTGCTCCCCATCCGCTCCCGCGGGAAAGACGCCCGCCGTCGCTATCCGTGAACGGGGTGTCTTCAGGTCCGGACCCAGCCGAGTCAACGGACCTGTCCGACTTCCGGGTGGTTTTGCCGCCGACCGCGGAGCACCTGCGGTCTGTAGCGGCGAGAAGCTGGCAGCTGCTGGCAGCACCTGCAGCTCTGGAGAGACGGCACGCTGCTGGCTGCTTCCACAGCAGCGGTATCAGCTGCTGCTCTCCCTAGCGCGACTCCATGGTGCTTCCTCCGTTCTGAAAAAGAAACACACCGAGTCGCCACGCTCACCAGAAAAGGTAAGACTTACCTTCAGTAATTTTTCAAAACTTGCGCTGGAGGAGCGGCGCTCCTCCCGACTGTCGCTTCCGCAATGCGTTCGACGATATGTCGCGCATGCGTGCTGGCGGGGTCTTCACGTAGTCACTCACGTGACTCCGAAGTAAAATTTGTCATTAAATGGCACTAAGAACTGGCAATCTCCAGGATCAAACCATTGGGATTGTAAATGTGGAAAAATAGAAAATCAATGATAAAGCATAATCAGTTAGGTTTGAGATCTCAGTCGCTGCCTTAAACAAAAAAATATAAATATAGTTATAAAATGTCACATTACATATTTACTGGGTTCAGAGTGCACAGCGCTTGTATTTTAATCCAGACTGGCTGACCTGCTGAATTTAATATATCATCTGCACATCACTTTCTCTGGCAGATACAGAAGATGCATTGCTTGTGAAAGGTCAGTGCTCTGTGCATCTATTTGTTTTTTCTTGTTGTTTCAGGAACTCTATCTTGCTTAACATTATAATGTGGTAAATATTGTATACTGTAACTGTGACTCTCACTAGCATCCCTATCACATTAGGACCAACAGTGTGACAAAATAATAGCAATGAATATTCTCTTTCTTTTTGCTTTCTTTCTCTCGGGTTTACTCTTTTGTTTCTTGCTCCATTTCTTTATAACTTCAGAAGCTTTAAGAACTGATGGGATGTGTCAGCAGTCAGTTCTTTGGGGGGGGGGGGGGGGGGGTGGGGGGGGTAGGGGAGGGGGAGGAGATAGGTTTCTCTCTTTTATTCCATGGTGTCTCACTAGCTTGCAAATGCCACAATCCTGCGAGACTGTCTGGTGTCAGAAAACAGACCCACAATTTGCTTCTTTTTGTTTCCCTTTCCTGCCTCTCTCCTCTCCCAACTCTCCTTGAAGTTGGTTTAATTCTGTAGCAAAGGATCTCACAGTTTAGAGTCAGTCCACCTACGTCCATGGGCTGCCTAACTGAGCTCAGTCAACGTTGGAAATCCTCCCACTTCCTTGTTATGTTACATTTGAATCATAATGAAGGCTCATTAAAAATTCAGCTGCCTCCACACAGCACTTTTTGTTTTGTAGAACACTGGGGACTAGTGGGGAAAGGGCACATGGCAGCAAGGCTGTTGTGTCAGACAACCCTTTCTATTCCATGTTTACAGTGTCATAATTAAATATAAGCTTCTCATTTCAAATGTCGTCTGATTTGCAACTTTCTTTATCAGAAGCTGTAGATTATTGTAAAAATTGTATGGGAGATTAGTGTCGATATCCTTGACTGATGTCCCGGGGCAGGGATGACTGACCCATGACGTTCACAATCGCGCTCCATTGTGAAAAGTATGACTCCAGCAACTGCAGGTTTTTTTCAATGTGATGTCCACTAACATCAGTTTCTCGATGTGATGTCTACAAATATCAGTTTAAGTGCACCCTGAGGCCAATCTTGATCATCCCCTGTCCCGGATATTCATGGAATGGAGGGATAAGGATCACGTGCAGACAGAGGTGATCAGTTTAAACCAGCATCATGCGCAGTGCGGACATGGTGGGCCGAAGGCCTGTTCCTGTGCCATATTGTTCTATATTCAATGTTTTATTACTAAAAAGAAATGCTCAAGAATATTAAAAGATCTGATCTTAAGTACAGAATTAATGAACAAGTAAAACATTTTTTTGATTCATTGCAAATAAAATGCTATACGCAACACAAATGCCCAATCTTCCTATATATTGGTCAGGAGTTTACTCATAAACTGTAGTGAATCTGGGAGTTTTATTTCATACATTTTCGGGATGTGTGCATTTTTGGAAGGACTGGCATATATTGTCCACCAAAATTTGCATTTAGAAGGTGGGTGTAGGTTGTCCCCTTCCTAATGATGGGACTCCCACTGCGCTGCGCTGGGTAGGGAATTTCAAGGTTTCAACACAGTGATAATGAATGTCAGAGTAACCTAGACAAGTAACTGCAGGGAACTTTGAAGATAGCACACACAGCAGTAAGTGTAAGCTACTGGAGGAGAGAACGTTATTCACGTTATTCCCTGTATCATGTATCTGTACACTGCGGCTGGCTCGATTGTAATCATGTATTGTCTTTCTGCTGACTGGTTAGCACGCAACAAAAAGCTTTTCACTGTGCTTCGGCACCAAAGTAACAATAAACTAAACTCAAGATCAAACCCAAACTGAACGGCTGACAATGAATAGGATTACTTTGCCCCTGAATGTTGTCAAGCTTCCTACCAGTTTTTGGAACTGCACACATCGAGACAAGCGAAGAGTATTATCCACCGGTCTGAAGAAGGGTCTCGACCCGAAACGTCGCCTATCTCCTTCGCTCCTTAGATGCTGCTGCACCCGCTGAGTTTCTCCAGCTTTTTGTGTACCCTCGATTCTCCAGCATCTGCAGTTCCTTCTTTAACACAAGTATTATGCTTCTGACTTGTGACTTGTAGATGGTAGATAGTCTTTGGAGGGTCAGAAATTTCAGGAATTTCTTCCATTTGTATTCTTTATCTGGAAGTTCAATCCATGTGCTGCTTACTCTATGAATTAGAGTAAAATTAAATGCAGGGAATCACAAACATTCAGACATCTCTTCTAAAGAGTTGATTCAACCATCGCCTGTTTTGAATGAAAATTTATTTCCTGGTATCAATCTTAAAAGCAAGTCTCTAATTTGAGCTTGTCTCCAGATGCCCTAGTTCTATTGTTTAATTTAATGTCTTTTGTTTTTGTATTTAATAATGTTCATTGGCTATGCAAGGTCACTTTACTAAAATATCCTCATTCGTCTTCTGGCATGCAAAATATCACCTCACTTTAGCCATTTTTGCTGCCTGACGTATTTCCTTAGAATCATCATCTACAGAATAACAATGAATCTCAGATGGATCAAATTAGGGTTCTCAGATGGAGGAGGTTAGGAATCTCAGAAAAACTATGTTAGAGATCAAAGATGGATCAATAGACAAAAGGCGCAGGAGCATGCCATTCAGCCCTTCGAGCCAGCACCGCCATTCAATGTGATCATGGCTGATCATCCCGAATCAGTACCCAGTTCCTGCGTTCTCCCCATATCCCCTGACTCCGCTATTTTTAAGAGCCCTATCTAGTTCTCCCTTGAAAGTATCCAGAGAACCGGCCTCCACCGCCCTCTGAGGAGGAGAATTCCACAGACTCACAACTCTCTGTGTGAAAAAGTGTTTCCTCATCTCCGTTCTAAATGGCTTACCCCTTATTCTTAAACTGTGGCCCCTGGTTCCACACTCCCCCAATATCGGGAACATGTTTCCTGCCTTTAGCGTGCCCAAACCCTTAATAATCTTATATGTTTCAATAAGATTCCCTCTCATCCTTCTAAACTCCAGAGTATACACGCCCAGCTGCTCCATTCTCTCAGCATATGAGATTAGAGATCAGGTTAGAGATCAGGTTAGAGTTCATGTTCATAAGTCATAGGAGCAGAATTAGGCCATTTGGCTCATCAAGTCTACTTTGCCATTAAATCATGACTGATCTTTCTTTCCCTCTCAACCCCATTCGCCTGCCTTCTCCTTATTACCCCTGACAACCGTACTAATCAAGAACCCATCCGTCTCCACCTTAAAAATACCCATTAACTTGGCCTCCACAGCCTTCTGTGGCACTGATAGACCAGGTAAGAAATCTCAGATAAACCAAGTTAGGGATCCCAGATAGATTTGGTTATGAATCTAAGAAAGCCCAACTTAAGGATCTCAAATAGATCAGGCTGGGAATCACAAATTCTCAAGTGAAACTTCCTCCAGCATCAGTGAACACAAGAGCTTCCAAATAGATGAGCCCTTTGCTTTGGGTTTTTGCCATTCCTTTTTGTGGACATCCATTTGGCTTCATTTGAAACTCCCTTCTCAGGAGCCTTCATATGTTTTTTGCTATCTGACTTGAAAGCACTTTGCAGTTGACAAGATGCTTTAACATACCAGGAAGTCTTTGATCTTTCCTCAAAATATATCAGTTCATTTTCAGTTCAGTTTATTGTCAGGTGTACCGAGGTACAGTGAAAAGCTTTTGTTGCGTGAAATTACAATCGAGCCATTTACAGTGTATAGATACATGGAGGTTGGGAGGGGGGAACTGGAGTGTTTTAGTGCAAGGTGAAACCAGCAAAGTCCGATTTATATTCCTGATACTGGAAATCAACTTTCTCTGGACTGTTTCCGGTATCTTAATGCTTTTCTTCTTTCTCTGCTAACATGGTAAATCTGATAAACCACCAGTTCCTCTGACTAATTTTTACAGTGCCGTTGTGTGTGGCTACCCAATTCAAAATCCTATTGTTTTTATACACAAAAAGCTGGAGTAACCCAGCAGGACAGGCAGCATCTCTGGAGAGAAGGAATGGGTGACGTTTCGGATCGAGACCTTTCTTCGAGCCGAAATGTCACCCATTCTTCTCTCCAGAGATGTTGCCTGTTCCGTTGTGTTACTCCAGCTTTTTGTGTCTACCTTCAGTTTAAATCAGCATCTGCAGTTCCTTCCCTATACATCCTATTGTTTTTGTTAAGTTCCGTTCTACTTTAGAAGATAAACCTTCATTCCTCAAAGAGCCTCTGACGATTGCAGCATAATAGGTGGTGATTCCGCACTTGAGTCCACGTCGGTTCTTTGTAAGAGCAATCCAGCTATGGCCCTTTCAACTTAATTCATTAACTACTTCAACATGGTGTAAACATATTAAAAATCCTTTTTGTGATTTTGATTTTGTGGCACTACAATGTCTGCTGTTCAAAATAATTTGGTAGAAATTCAGCTGCTACTTCCAGACCCACTTATATAACTTGTTAGGTGAATTCAATTTTTTTTTTCATTACACATCCAATTTGCTTTCTTTGTGCATAATTCTCTTCCATTTGTAATTATTACTCTTAATTCTCCATATGTCTGACAAATAGAATTACTAAAATCCTCAGTCAAACCTTTTGCGGCTTTGAGAGAATGGAGCGGCTGGGCTTGTATACTCTGGAATTTAGAAGGATGAGAGGATATCTTATTGAAACATATAAGATTATAAATGGTTTGGACACGCTAAACACAGGAAACATGTTCCCCATGTTGGGGGAGTCCAGAACCAGAGGCCACAGTTTAAGAATAAGGGGTAAGCCATTTAGAACGGAGGCGAGGAAACACTATTTCACACAGTAAGTTGTGAGTCTGTGGAATTCTCTGCCTCCGAGGGTGGTGGAGGCGGGTTCTCAGGATGCTTTCAATAGAGAGCTGGATGGGGCTCTTAAAGATAGCAGAGTCAGGAGATATGGGGAGAAGGCGGGAACGGGGTACTGATTGGGGATGATCAGCCATGATCACATTGAATGGCAGTGCTGGCTTGAAGGGCCGAATGGCCTGCTCCTGCACCTATTGTCTATTGTCCATTTTTCCTCCTATTTTTATGTCATCAGTAAATCTCCTTACAATGGAGGTGCAAGCACTGAACTCAGCAAAATTTCATTTAAAGCATTCTCCTTTTGGGGATGAGCTTTAGTGAACTTTATTGTCTATTGTCTATAGTCTATTGTCTATTGTCTATTGACATCTTTCAAAAACATCTGTATATCTGTGGAAATGGCTTTGAAGAACCATTATGTCCACTGATACTTCATTTTGAGAACAATCATTTCACTCTCATAATATTATTGCTCGACATCTCAAGACAGACGGCCAGAACCAAACATTTTATTCTCCTTGTATAGGAATGAACTGCAGATGCTGGTTTATACTGGATATACAGAAAGTGATTGAGTAGCTCAGCGGGTCAGGCAGCATCTCTGAAGAAAAAGGATGGGTGATGTTTTGCGTCGGAACCTCTCCTGAGACTGAAAGTTGGGGAGTAGGAGGTTGGGAGGGGGGAACTGGAGGTTGGAAAAGGCCAGAACAAATCAAGGTCAGCAACAGATGATCAAAGAAGAGTAGAGCTCTCAATGAGATTGACTGTTATCTCTTCTTCCCCAGCCAACTATGGGCCTTGATGGGTTCCATCCTTCCTTGGTCATCTGTTGCTAATCTGCCTCGCTAACAGGAGTAAATTTCACCCAGTCTGAAGAAGGGTTCCAACCCGAAACATCACCTATGCATTTTCTCCAAGGGTGCTGCCTTACCCACTGGATTACTCCAGGACTTTATGACTATTTTTTTAGGGGTGAATTTCAAGTTTGCCTTGAGAATGTTCCAATTTGCATCCTGTTCTCACTCCACAATGGATTGGTTATCCAGCTCTTTGCAACTCTACCCATAGGGTGAGACTAAAGATGGTATTTAAGATTCCGATAGTGACAGTTTTATAACCCAGGTCCAGGTTTTGAACTCTGCTGAGCAATAAAGTTATTTACTGCCGATGATGAATTGATTACCTCGTCACTTCCAAGGCAGCATGGTGGCGTAGTGGTAGCGCAACTGCCTGAGAGCGCCGGAGACCCAGGTTCAATCCCGACTACTGGTGCTTGTCTGTACGGAGTTTGTACGTTCTCACCATGACCAGCGTAGGTTTTCTCTGAGATCTTTGGTTTCCTCCCACACACCAAAGACGTTCAGGTTTGTGGGATAATTGGCTTGGTATTTTTTTTTAAACTGTAACATTGTCCCTAGGCATAGCGTTAATGTGCGGGAGATCGCTGGGGTCGGTGCGGACTCGGTGGGCCAAAGGGCCTGTTTCCGCGCAGTATCTCTAAACTAAACTAAACTTATACAGCATCAGTGATACTCTGGAACACTTCACCTGACAGTGCAGTTGTTTCCATTATGAAGCTAACACACTTTGCCATGATAAAAATTGTTTAATTAGCGGATAAGAAATATGAAGCAAATAGATTGAGCAATAGAGCATAGAGATGAATTTTAAGTCAACCTAATAAATCAAATCATAGAGCACACGTTCTCCAGGTACATCTTAACACTATTCACATGCATCAATGCAAAGCATATGCACAACTTCAATAGGAGTGGGTTAAGACTGAAGTTAAATACAAAAAAAAGAGAAGGTAAGGTCCTCTATGTAAGAAGGCACTGCAGATGCTGGTTTACGCTGAAGATAGACACAAAATGCTGGATTAACTCAGCAGGTCAGGCAGCATCTGGTCCTAGACTCTCCCACTAGTGGAAACATCCTCCCCACATCCACTCTATCCAGTCCCAGGAAATCTGCAATCCAATAAAATGTCAATGCCCATTCCACCTTCTCCAAGCTGCTGATGGAATAAATGTACAATGTACAAGTCTCCACTCTCTGAGCGTGAATTTGCCAATGTAGCAGTAGGCAGCATTGGGCCCTTGACCTGCAAGAGTGATGTAATTGAGGTGCACATGCATTTGCGGATCACAGATCTCAGTGAAGCCAAAGGATGCATGTTCCCCCTCTCGATAGCACATCTGCCCCAGCCAACAATGGGCCATTATGGGCTCCACCCTTCCTGAGGTCACCTGTTACCAGCCCTGATTTGTTCTGGCCATTTTTCGTGTCCAGCTCCCACTCCCCCCCCCCCCCCCCCCCCCCCCCCCCCCCCCCATCCCCCACCCCCCCCCCCCCCCCCATCACATTTCAATTTGAAGAAGAGTTCCGACCCAAAACGTCACCTATTGCTTTTCTCCAGAGATGTTGCTTGACCGCTGAGTTACTCCAGCAATTTGTGTCTATCTTAAGTGTTGACCTTAAATGTCACCGTTTCTGAGGGAAATGGGGCTGGTAATAGCGGACTGTACAGAAGAGCATCAGAACATTCCAGTTAAGGTTAATCTTACGTTGCACTTCACTTGTGGGAGTTTGAGAAAGCTGCTGAGGAAAACAAGATCAAAATTGTCCAATAACTCCAGGATCCCACAAATGGGCACAACATTACTCTAAGGTAGATACAAAATGCTGGAGTAACTCAGTGGGACAAGCAACATCTCTGGAGGGAAGGAATGGGTGACGTTTTGTGTCGAGACCCTTCTTCAGGTTGATGTCAGGGGAGTGGGTGGTACAGAGATAACATGTAGTCGGAGACAGTAAGACTGGTGGGAGAACTGGGAAAGGGGGAGGGGATGTAGAGAGAAAGAAAGCAAGGGCTACTTGAAGTTAGAGAAATCAATGTTCAAACCGCAGGGGTGTAAGCTACCCAACCAAAATATGAGGTACTGTTCCTCCAATTTGTGCTGGGCCTCACTCTGACAATGGAGGAGGCCCAGGACAGGAAGGTCAGATTGGGAGTGGAAGGGGGAGTTAAAGTGCTGAGCAACCGGGAGATCAGGTTGGTTCAGGCGGACTGAGCGGAGGTGTTCAGCAAAACGTTCGGCAAGCCTGCACTTTGTGTCGCCGATGTAGAGCAGTTGATATCTGGAATTTCTCCCTCACCTGAAAAGACTGTCGGGGTCCTTGGATGGTGTCAAGGGGGGAGGTAAATGGACAGGTGTTGCATCTCCTGTGGGTGCAGGGGAAAGTACCTGGGGATGGGTTGGTTTGGGTGGGAAGTGATGAGTTGACCAGGGAGTTTCGGAGGGAACGGTCTCTGCGGAAAGCAGAAAGGGGTGCAGATGGGAAGATGTGGCCAGTAGTGGGATCTTGTTGGAGGTGGGGAAAATGTAGGAGGATTATATGCTGTGTGCGACGGCTGATGGGGTGAAAGGTGAGACCAAAGGGGACTCTGTCCTTGTTATGAAGGGAGGAGGGGGAGGAAGAGGTGCAGGATATCGACTACTTATGATAAACACAAAAAGCTGCAGTAATTCAGCGGGACAGGCAGCATCTCTGGAGAAAAGGAATAGGTGACGTTTCGGGTCGAGACCCTTCTTCAGACTGAGAGTCAGGGGAGAGGGAAACGAGGGATATAGATGATCATCGTTACTTTATGCATATCTTTCATTCATTTATTCTATGCCTCTCTATATCACCATCTATATCTCTCATTTCCATTTCCCCGGACTCTCATTCTGAAGAAGAGTCTCGACCCGAAACATCACCTATTCCTTTTCTCCAGAGATGCTGCCTGACCTGCTGAGTTACTCCAGCTTTTGGTGTCCATCTGCGGTTTAAACCAGCATCAGCATTTCCTTCCCACACATCACTCTACTCGAGGCTGAGCTGACCTTCAACCGTGCACAACCATTCTTTCTGAGGTGCAAAGGAATTTCGCACCTTCACTGCTCTGGATATGGACAGCTCAAGGAGTTGGAGGCAACAAGCAAAGCTACATGAACTGAAACTAAACCGTGCCCTGTGACATCAAATAGCTTGTGATTCAGTGTGGATGCAACATAGAGTGCAGTGTCATGGTGCTGAGAAACCTAACCAGCTGTTCTTAATGAGTTCATTGAAGGTAGCTGCAGAAAGGTTAACTGTAAAGGGGTGGATTATCTAATCGGTGTACCACCTGAAATCTGAACCCTGATCACACCCCAAATTGCGCATTTTTTCTGACTGCCTTCTTCAATCTCCTTCACGATCCTATTGGAGTATCATAGATTACATAACATGGCAAGAATTGGACAGTGTTTAAAAATTGTGATTAAAAAACTTGGTAAATATGTTACAATTGCATGGTTCCATGAAGGTCGAGTCGCAGGTGGATAAGGAGGTCAAAAAGTATTCTGGCACTTTGGCCTTCATCAGTCAGAGTATTGAGTATAGAAGTTGGGAGGTCATGTTGCGGTTGTATAAGACGTTAGTGAGACGGCATTTAGAATATTGTGTTCAGTTCTGGGCACCATGTTATAGGAAAGATGTTGTCAAGCTTAAAAGGGTTCAAAAAAGATTTACGAGGATGTTGCCAGGACGAGAGAGTGTGACAATAGGGGAAGGTTGAGTAGGCTGGGTCTCTATTCCATGGAGCATAGGAGGATGAGGGGAGATCTTATAGAGGTATACAAAATCATGAGAGGAATAGATCGGGTTGATGCACAGAGTCTTTTACCCAGAGTAGGGGAATCGAGGACCAGAGGACATAGGTTCAAGGTGAAGGGGAAAAGATTTAATAGGATTCCGAGGGGTAACTTTTTTACACAGAGGGTGGTGGGTGTATGGAACAAGTTGCCAGAGGAGGTAGTTGAGGCTGGGACTACCCCATCGTTTATGAAACAGTTAGACAGGTACATGGATAGGACAGGTATATGGACCAAGCGCAGGCAAGTGAGACTAGGTAGCTGGGACATTGTTGGCTGGTGTGGGCGAGTTGGGCCGAAGGGCCTGTTTCCACACTGTATCACTCCATGACTATGACTCTAAGAGTGATAATTTGGTGTAATTTAATTAATAATGCCAAAATAAGACTTTATTACTAATATTATGCTCTTTAATTTAGTCGCTGAGAATAACCAGAATTCATGTTACTGAAAATGACCTTAAAATCTGTACAGAGCCAATCATAATTTGTTTGTGGGCAATTTCACAGAAAATTAAAATTAAATTCAAGTAAAAGCTTTCAAAATGTATCCTCTAAACCTGGAATAGATCTAATTCATGGAAACTCACAACTGTGATTAATTTGAGCTTTTGGGCAAGGCTTGCTTTGAGTACAAAATCTTTTATATTGCCACAAAAGAACACACAAACTTAAGTTGTGCTAAATGTAACTTGCACATTAAATACTGCCATCTTTTGTGTCATGAAATTGACACAGATTAGCAAAATCCCCAAAATGATCAATTTCTGTAAGTTTAAGAGCAGTTTTAATGCTTCATCTGGCCTACAAAAGCTTCCCCTAGCCGTCACCCACCCAAAGTCCATGTTCCCAATTTTCTGGATTAGGTTTACTTCATTGCAGAGTGATGAGAACTTTAAGTCCCATCATCTGCATGCTCTCGAGTGGATAAGCAGTGGATACACTCCCAGGAAGTAATTATCATAAAGATGTATCAGGAGATCTGGATAGTTGTGAATTAGGGTTGTAGCTTCACACACAACAGACCAGCCACCTGATGTCCACCAAACTTTGATGTCAAATTCCTGAAATCCTGCCTTGCACTCTTAGATAACATGAACTTGCCTAAAGAAAGTCATGGGAAAAGAGTTGAGGTATTTCTGCCAGGTTGTAAGATCCTTCTAATTGAGTCTTCTGTTTTGTTGAATTGTACCTTTTTCACAGATCCACACCTTCTCAATGTGAATGGGATCGGTGGCACAGAATTTACAGCAATGTCATTCCTTCCCACTTACATAACTACAGAACCGTAAAACACAATTATTTCAATGCCAGATGGCATCACTGATAAATTAACCCTGTAAGATAATCTGAATAAAGGCAAAGACACAATTTCACATTTTCTCTCCCAATGTAGCAGCTAAGAAACTTATAAACTTTATGCCCGAATAATTATTTTTTTGTTGAAAGTCATTCCTGCCCTCACCATATATATGGATAAAGATATTGCCTTTCTATTGAAGATAATATCTGGATAAGATATTACCTTCAATAGATGGGAAGTAAAATAAATAAACTGTAAATTAAAGTATTTGATACTGTTTCACTTGCAAATTTATAGGTAAAATCATTATCACAAGAGAAATCGTATTAACAAATTAAATAAATTCTTACAGAGCTTGACAACATTTTACTGCCTTGAACCAGTGGTCACAGATTCAAAACAAAGAGATGGTCATTCAGGACAGAGATGTGAGGACATTATTTCACCCAGAGGCATTATGGTTCAATGGGTAAAGGCAGATAATGGGTTAAAGTGGACAGTGGGCTCAGGCAAATAGTATGAAGTTCGGCATGTCCCCAACAACTCTCTCCAACTTCTATAGATGCTCCATGGAAAGCATTTTATCACGGTGCATCACAGCTTGGGAACAGCTCCATCCACACCAAAAGAAATTGCCGCAAATTGTGGGCGCAGCCCAGACCATCACACAAACCAACCTCCCTTCTATTGACTCCATTAATACCTCACGCTGCCTCGGCAAGGCCAGCAGCATAATCAAGGATGAGTCACATCCTGGCCACTCCCTCTTCTCCTCTCTCCCAACGGGCAAAAGGTATAGAAGTATGAAAACGCACATCTCGAAATTTAGGGACAGTTTCTTCCCAGCTGTTATCAGGCAACGGAATCATCCTCCCACAACCAGAGAGCAGTCCTGAACTACTATCTACCTCATTGGTGACCCTCGGACTATCTTTGATCGGACCTTGCTTGCTTTACCTTGCACTAAACCTTTATCTTGTATCTATACACTGTCAATGGCTTGATTGTAATAATGTATAGTCTTTCCGCTGACTTTTTAGCACGCAACAAAACCTTTTCACTGTACCTCGGTACATGTGACAATAAACTAAACTGACTGAACTGACATACAGTGGGCTAAGGCAGGTAAGACCAAGATGTAAGATGACCCTCAAGCCTGGTTGAGGGGCCTCATTGAACCCTCATCCTTCTAAACTCCGTGATTCTACACAATACAGGAATGTAGCACTGATGTACAAGATCAGAAATGATCTCATTGAACAGCAGACCATACATTGGGGCAAAATAGCTTACTCCTCTACTGTTTCTTGTGTTCTTATGGTTTTAATCAAGATGATCTGTCACTGAAATTAATTTAGGGCTTGTTGGAAGCTAGAATAGACCAAAAATTGCAGTCAGATACTGTTTATACTGTTCTTAACTGCAATGTGTCATTTTAAAAGACTTTTTAACCACCAAGTCCCTCATTTATTGGCCAGTATTAAAATATCCTATCGTATATATTCATTTTTTTTAACCCTTTGGGTTTTAGACTGTGCCTGAAGGTCTGGGTGGGAAACATCATGACATATTGCACAAAGTAAAGACACAACTTAATAAGTGATGTAAGAGCTTCTAGCATACTAATCTTGCCATGTAAGTTTAAGTTTTAAGACACAAAGGAATCTGTTCTTTATTTTTCATGTTTTCCGGGTACATTAGGGCAGGTTTAGGAGGATATAGGCAGGTGGGACTAGTGTAGATAGGACATGTTGGTCAACATGGGCAGGTTGGGCTGAAGGGCCTGTTTCCACACTGTAAGACTCTATGTCCCTATAACTCCATCAGCACCTTATCACACCTTTCTATCACAATGGCCCCCTTTTTCAGCCTCAGGTGAAATTACAGTGATTTTGCTATCTTTTGAGGCTGTGTTACTGTAGAGAAGATAGGCAGACACCTTAAAGTCTTCACTACTTTATTTAGCATACATTATATATATCCCTGGCTGTACGTGGTCTGTCACGATCACTAGAGAGCGAGCTAGGGGCGTGTGGGTTACAATTATACTAACTGGTGGGGAGTGGTTAGCATGGACATTGTTACTATTAATTAAAGGTGTACACACATATCATCTACACCCTTCCTCTACCAAAACAAACAGTGAGTGACAGGGCGACCACGTCTCATGCGCTAGGGTGAATGCAAACAGTAAAGCACAGGAATACAGGATCACATGTAATCGCCGTAACGGACCGGCAGCCTGATCACACGACCAGACCGGGTCCGCACCTCACCATCACCTCCTTCCCCGACGGGAACAAGCGGGGATGCAGCGGCATGGTGGGGGCTACGGACAGGAGAACCCCTTGGCGACGAAGGCATCGGGGGGGACAGAGAAGAGAAGGGCGAGGAAGCCGGAGAAAGCAGGTACTGCAGCCGGGAGGCGTTCAGGAGGAGGACGAGGGGAGGTCGGCCCCAGAGGAACGGGCAAAACACAGGGCCGCGACAGTGGCAGCGGGGGGGGCATACGGAGCCGTCGGGGGAGGGAGAGGCTCGTTCACGAGCCGGAGATGCTGGCGGGACCGGCGGTACACCCTTCCGTCGCGGTTGACAAGGTACGAACGAGGGGAACCGGCAGAACCGACGACCACGGCCAGCTTGGAACGGCCAGAAGAGGACCACATACGGACGACCTGGCCAGGGAGAAGAGGGCGGAGGACACGGCAGGACCTGTCGTGGGAACGCTTCTGGATACTGTGTTTTTTGGCAATGCGTTTCCGGACCAAGGCAGGTTTAAAGACGGAAGGGGACAGGGACTGCTGAGACACCGGGACCGTGGGCCTCGTGACTCGGGACATGAGTCGCTGAGCCGGGGAGCCCAGGGCATGGTCGCGGGAGATGTTGCGGAGGTTCAGCAGGGCCAGGTAGATGTCGGAGCGGGATAGGCGACAACGTTCCAACAATCCTTTGGCACTGCGGACCGCGCGCTCGGCCAGTCCATTGCTCTGCGGGTATTCCGGGCTGTTGGTGTAATGACGAAAGTTCCATCGTTCAGCAAAAGCGCGGAACTCGGCACTGGTGAAGTGGCTGCCGTTGTCCGACTGCAGGCTGACCAAGACCCGAAGGTGGCAAAGTGGCGAAGCAACTTCTCGATGACCGCGGAGGAAGAGAGGGAGTGGAGCTGGTCAACTTCAAACCAGCTGGAGTAAGAGTCGACAAGCACCAGGAAGTGCTTTCCGTGCCACTCGAAGATGTCGGTTGCTAGCGCAGACCATGGCAGGTCAGCAGCTGGCTGCTGCAGGAGCGGCTGCCGCTGTTGCTGTGGAGCGAGGCTGTTGCAGGTAGGGCACGCGGAGACCCTATCCCGGAAGTAGCGAGGCATGTCGGGCCAGAAGAACTGGCTCTGAGCGATGGAAAGGGTCGCCTCGGCCCCGGGATGGCCACGATGAGCGGTTTCGAAGTATTGTTCTCGTAGTGCTTCGGGCACCACCACCTTGTGCCCCTTCACAATCGCACCATCACACAGCACCAACTCGTCACGAACCAGGAAGTAAGGCACCGCTGCGGCCGGCAGGGAAGAACGGCGGTCTGGCCAACCCTGCTTGATGATCGCGGCCAGCTGCTGTAGCGAAGCGTCTGCTGCCGTGTGCTTGGCCGGGGACTTCAACTGACCGGAGGGCACGAAGTTCACGCCCAGGACTATCAGATCGGACGTCTCATACGGATGTTGGGTTGTGGATGAGAGAGGCGCCCGAGACAGCGTGTCGGCAACAAACATGTCCTTGCCTTTGCGATAAACCACTGTGAAAGTGAAGCGTTGTAGCTGGAGCATCATGCGCTGGAGCCGGGAGGAGGCCATGTGTATCGGCTTGTTGAGGATGGTGACCAGAGGCTGGTGGTCCGTCTCGACAGTGAAGCAGTTGCCCAGGATATAGTCTTTGAATTTGGAGCAGGCAAAGACAACTGCCAGCAGTTCTTTCTCAATCTGGGCATAGTTTTGGTCAGCGGACGTCATTGTGCGGGACGCGTAGGACACAGGCAGTTGCACCCCGTCATGGATCTGCAGGCAGGCGGCCCCGAGGCCAAACTTAGATGCATCACACGTGAGAACGATGGGGTGCTGGAGGTCGAAGTACTTCAGTTTGGCATGGTGATCAGCTTTGATTTGAGGGTGTCAAATGCTCGCTGGTGCTGCGGGAACCAGGCCCAGGCAGTGTCCTTTTTCACCAGATCCCGCAGAGGGGCACTCAGTTCACTCAGGTCGGGGATGAACTTTCCCAGGTAGTTGACCATGCCCAAGAAGCGCTGCAGGCCAGGCACGTCAGCAGGTGCAGGCATCTCGGATATAGCGGCCGTCTTCTGCGGGTCGGGCTTCAGCCCCGATGCCGTGAAAACATGCCCCACGTAGGTGACCTCAGGGACCCGGAATCGGCACTTTTTCGGGTTGAGTTTCAGGTTGACCTCCCGGGCCCGCTGCAGCACCTGGCGAAGGTGGTGGTCGTGCTCAGCGACATTCATCCCATAAACCAGGATGTCGTCGACAATGATGGCACACGGAAGTCCAGCAAACAGTTGTTCCATGGTCCTTTGGAACACCTCGCTGGCAGAGTTGATCCCAAACGGCATGCGGAGGAAGCGATACCTGCTGAAGGGCGTGCTGAAGGTCGTCAGGTGTGAGGATTGCTCGTCTAGAGGTATCTGCCAGAACAAACTCTTGGCATCAAGAACCGAGAACACGGTGGCAGGGCCGACCTGTGCAGCAACATCCTCCACCATCCGCATGGGATAGTGCAGGCGCCTGATGGCCAAGTTCAAGTCCTTAGGGTTGACGCAGATCCGTATTTCGCTCTTGTCTTTCTTCGCAGCGACAACCATAGTAGAAACCCATCGGGTGGAGTCCGTTACTGGCGCCAGGATGCCCGTGGCCACCATCTCGCGAAGAGCAGACTCGACCTTGCCCCTCATGGCAAAGGACACACGGTGCGGGGGACGGACGACCGGCGTGATGTTGGGATTGAGGGCAATCCTGTAGCTGCAGGGCAACATCCCCAGCTTCGAGTCAAACCGGCCCGGGAATTCGGCCAGCGGGTTCAGGGGTGCCTCTACCAGGTGGACATCACTGTGGAAGCTCACCAATCCGAGGTCCTGGCAGGCCTCCACGCCGAGCAGGGGGTCACATTTACCGTCTAGCAGGAAGAAAGAGAGGGGCCGAGTGGTCTTCAACACCTTGCAGTGGAGAGTGGCCCTCCCCACAGGAACAAGTACGCCACCCCCATAGGCACGCAAAACAGCACTGACTGTGGAAACGGGCTCATTATTTCTTATCTTCCTGAACAGGCTTGTTGACATAACATTGGCAGCAGCCCCCGTATCGACCTTAGCAGAGAAGGCATTGCCATTCACCGTGACTCGGACGGTCGGGTCCGTTATCAGAGCAGCTGCACCTCGCAAGGAAAACACACTCAGCTCGCTCTGAGAAGAGTCAGGGTCAGACGGGGGAAGATCATCGTGCTGGAGATGGGAACCAGACGCTGAATCACCATGTGTCAGGTAGCGAGACGGTCTCTGCTGTGGCTGTGCAGGGTTCTCACGGGAACGGCATGCAGCCGAGAAGTGGTTGGGCTTGTTGCAGAAATTACAGGTTTTCCCCAACGCCGGGCACACATTAAAACGGTGTGAGACAAAGTTACAATTTGGACATCGTTGAGGCAGTCTGAAGCCCTGCAGTGGTCTTACCCTCTGTTGCCGGGGAGCATTGTACTGGGGACCAGCGAGACTGGCTGTGTGGACCACAGGGTCAGGTACAGCGGAGGAGACAGCCTCAGCTAAACGAGAGGCATGCAGCGCCTCATCGAATGTCAGATCAGGCTTACGCAGCAGCTCAGAGCGCAGCTTATCATCCCATAGACCAAAGACCAAGATGTCACGGGTCAAAGTATCAGGGGTCAGAACATGCAGGTCACAACGGCGAGCCAGTTGGCGCAGCGCGGCCACGAAATTGTCAATAGATTCCCCAGGGTTCTGGCATCTGGAGAACAGTTTGAAATGCTCTAAGATGTGGTTAGTGGGAAGGTCACACATCGCCGTAAATTTAGCAAGCAGGCAATCAGGGTCCTGGATACTCTCCCACTGTCCATAGATGAACGACCAGCCAGGTTAAGCAGCAGGGAAGCCTTGACAGCGGGGGCCACAGCAGGGTGGGCGATGGCAACATAATGCTCAGTCCCATCGGAACACACTTCAGCGATGAGTGATGTCTGCATCAAAGACTAGGATGTCAGGTTTATGACTGGAGGCGTGGGTTCGAATCCCACCTCTGACACCATGTAGAGAAGATAGGCAGACACCTTAAAGTCTTCACTACTTTATTTAGCATACATTATATATAGCCCTGGCTGTACGTGGTCTGTCACGATCACTAGAGAGCGAGCTAGGGGCGTGTGGGTTACAATTATACTAACTGGTGGGGGAGTGGTTAGCATGGACATCGTTACTATCAATTAAAGGTGTACACACATATCATCTACAGTTACTGTTTAGCATACCTTCACAGCTTCTGTTAATGCACCACTTCCAGAAGTAAACCCTTTGTATTATCAGTATCACCTCTATTGACAAGAAATCAATAGTGAATTAATGATATGTAAATACTGCACAGTGGTGCAGCTAGTAGAGCCATTGCCATGCAGCACCGGAGAGCAATTCTGACCTCGGATGTTGCCTTTGTGAATTTTGCACATTTCCCTGTGGTCATGTGGATTTCCTTTGGGTGTTCCGCTTTTTGTGGGTAGCACAGTGGTGCAATTGGTAAAGCTGCTGCCTCACAGCACTAGTTTGATCCTGACATCGGGAGTTGTCGGTGTGGAGTTTGCACGTTCGCCCGTGTGACTGCGTGGGTTTCCTCCGGGTGCTCCAGTTTTCTCCTACATTGCCAAGGTTAATTGGCCTTGCCCTCTGTAAATTGCCCTTTGTGTGTAGGATGTGGATGAGAAAATGATAAACATAGAACTAGAGTGAAAGGGTGATCAATGGTTGGCATGTATTCAATGTGCTGAAGAGCCTGTTTCTATCTTTCAATCAATTCAAGCAATCTAATAAATGGATAAAGATAAAAAATATTGCCATAATCTGAAATAAAACTGTAATTTCTGAAAATGCACAAGCTTTGAGATGAGTTTTTAAAAAAACCACGCAATGTATCTTTGAAGCATTTCACTAAAGAAAGTGGCACATTTTTTTTCTTGTTCATAGCTGGCAGACCCTCATATATTTCACCATATTTTTGTTTTATTTAATAAATTAGTTTTTGTTTAAGTTAGTAGAACCTATATTGAAGAATTTTTGAACTAAATGACAAAAAATTGTGTAGAAAGGAGGTGAGGAGGAACTTCTTTAGTCAGAGAGTAGTTAATCTGTGGAAGTCATTGCCGCGGAGTGCTGTGGAGGCCAAGTCAGTGGATGTTTTTAAGGCAGAGATAGACAAATTCTTGATTAGAACGGGTGTCAAGTGTTATGGGGAGAAGACAGGAAAATGGGATTAGGAGGCCTGATTGAATTCAACCCTGAATGAATGGCGGAGTAGACTCGATGGGCCGAATGGCCTAATTCTTGTGAACTTGTGAAATACAGCAGCTAAAGGGCCTGTCCCACTTTCGCAACCTAATTCACAACCTCTGCCGAGTTTGCCCTTGACTCATACTCGCAGCATGGTCTTCACGAGGTCATAGGAGGTCGTAGGTAGGTCGTAGGTAGGTCGTGATGCTAGTCGTAGGTACTCGTGGCATCAAGTAGGTCGGGGTGTTTTTCTAGCCTGATGAAAAATGTCCACGAGTAAAAAAGGTCGTGAATTAGGTTGTGAAAGTGGGACAGGCCGTTAAGCAATATTTTGTTCTATCCTTTCCAGGGTTTGATCTCTTTCAGAAAATTTAACGCCTTTATGCTAAAGTAGCACATTTTATCAAGCACATGGTACAAAGTGAAATGTTTCCCGTCACAATAGACTTAAACTTGATCAAAGTAAAGAAAGAGTTTTGTTCCTTTTTTTACATTCGAAAGGATCAAAGTGATAATGTGGGAGAAATTGGCTTATCTTTTCACCTGTAATTAAAAGGAAACCCTGGAATTAAAATTGCCATATTTCCATATCCTGGTGGTAGGATTTGTGAGAAGTATTTTAAGATCGAATATGAACCACTTCACCTTGTACAGGAGCTGTATTGTTCATTCAGCAGTAAATGTATTACATTGCAGCGTTCATTATTTGCTTTAAAGGAACCCTTCCACTGACCCTGTGGATAACTGCAATTGGCAGGTAATTGAGTAATCCCAACATTTAGATTTCTACATGCATTATCATTACCCCCTAAGCGTGCGAATCAAGAGAAGTAATAACAGAAAGATATATTATGATTTCAATAGCTAGACAAAAATGCTGGTGAAACTCAGCGGGTGAGGCAACATCTATGGAGCAAAGGAAATAGGCGACGTTTCGGGTCGAGACCCAATATATCGTTGTCTCTTGCTCTGAAAAAAAAAATCTGGTGGATTGGTAAAGTAAATAATTGGAATATAAATAAAATGGGTCGCACTTCGCTAATTGGATGCTACTTTTGTTATTGGAAGCACAGAAAAACAATCGAGTGGTTAGCGAGAGCAGACTCAAATATTCTTAACTCACGAAGGGTCTGGACCTGAAACGTCACCCATTCCTTCTCTCCAGAGATGCTGCCTGTCCCGCTGTGTTACTCCAGAATTTATGTCTTCCTTCAATTTAAATCAGCATCTGCAGTTCTTTCTTACATTTCTTATACATACTTTTTAACCTTTTCCAATCACAATACAACCCATGTTTATTGACAATTTCTATGCTTTTTCTGGAATCTATGGTCTGGTAACTTATTTGGTTTTAGAAGAAACACAACCGTTTCCACTGAACAGTTATGGGCCTGTCCTACTTAGGCGATTTTTCAGTGGACTGCCGACAACTGTCAAGTTGCCGGAAGTCGCCTGAAAAACCGGCAACTGGAACGGCGACTGTCAAAGTGGAACACACACACACAAACACCAGCCAGTTATGCAGGCGGAGAACAGGGCAAGCGGGGGGAGCATCTGCAGTTCCTCAGAGCAATATCCAACTCTCTCTTGAATGCATCTAATGAATTCTCCTCCACTATCTTCCCATAGAAGATAGAAAAGGGAATGGCCACGGTGGCAAGTATCATTGACGATACTTCCAGTCTTCCTGATGCAACACACTGTACAGATGGACTGATGGAAAGAAGTGGCAGGCCTTTGACGGAGAGGGCTGCATTCACTGCTCTCTGCAGGTTCAGGTGATCAGGAGCAGAATAGTTGCCATGACAGGCTGACATGCATCCCATCAGAATACTTTCAGGAATGCATCTGCTAAAGCTTTATATAACAATAGATGAACTGCAGTTTCAAATGTAAAGTGGAATATTTTGACACTGTGACAATATCAATCGTGTTCTGCCGAATGTGATCTGATTCATTCAGGTACATAGGCATTGCCATATCCTGCTTACATGAGTACCTTCAAAGACAAGCTGATTAAATGAGTATTCAATAATTTGTCAAATACTGGAGCTCAATAATAAACAACAATATCCTCAATAATAAACAACAATCACCATTTGTTTGCCACAAACGTACTGCTTAGACAAGCGCAGAAGATGCTGAAACTACTCAGTAGTCTAAGTAACATGCGCGTAACATCATAGAGAGAAAAGGAGTAAATATTTCAGGTCACACTCATAATAACCCTAACTCTTCCTTCTCTCTCGATAGGCATTATCTTCTTCACTTGGGTTTAATACTAGAAAAGCTTCCATTGCTGTAGAAAAGTAGCCAGGATGATTATTGCTCTTCATGTAACTCTTGCAGAATTTGTCAAGGAAACGTTTTCCCACCTGCATCCTTTCATTCCTTTTGAGTCCAGTCTTATGGTCCAGCACAGGAGCACATGATACCAGCTCTCATTCTCATACAACAAGTACTACCCACTCCTTGTTCTCTTCACAGAACTTACTTTAATCATTGCATTTGTTGGTCTCTGCAAAATAATTATCTCCACTCACTCCACCCAGAAAATAACTGGGTGAAGTGAGTGGAGATAATTATTTTACAGAGATGATAAACTGAAAATAAATCATCTTTGCATTCACATTGCTTGCCTAATCAGCACCATCCTTTGTATGTGGCAGGCACTAACCTTCGGCCTCTGCTCGTACAGGAGGAAAATTACACACAACAGTGAGAGATGTAAGATCAGTAAATCTTTCTACCACAGGTTAGGCAGACAACCCCATGAGCAAGTAATGCATTCCCACCATGATAGAACCTCTGGTGGCAGCTCTATGTCTAGACAGCTCTTTACTCCATTTGAATATGGTCAGATACACCTGGAATATAGACCATAAGACATGGGAGCAGATTTAGACGATTCAGCTCATGGAGTCTACTCCGTCGTTCAATCAGGGCTGTTTTATTTATCCCTCTCAACCCCATTTTTTTTTATCCTGCCTTCCCCCTGTGACCTGTGACAACCTTCCAAATCAGGAAGTGTTCCTGCATTGCAGGTTGATTGGGGGATAAAGTCAATTTCAATCAAGCACCCTGGAAAACAGGAGGAGGTTTCAATCAGTTTGGATGCTTCAAATTTCAGAGAACGAATAAGACTCACTATCTCATTCCACAAAAATCATGTGCTCCCTATTACCATGTCTAAGCTTTTGAGTTCAGTGTCCATGGAGGTAGAAGAAGTAAGATGAGCGATATGACTTCATCCAAGTAACATGATATTCTTATTCTTTTGCACCTGTATTATACATGGGAGTAACAGGTACTGTTCAAATGTTAAATAGAATAAATGAAGGATTTGTGGCAAAGATCTTTTCCTTTAGTAGTAAAAGCTCATGACATGAAAAGAAAAAAAAGGTTTAATGGAATTTTGTGCACAAGTATTAAGCTAAGCAGCTGAGTGGAAACGGTGCAAAAATTGATGTAGCATCAATCTTGCAATGCACAATCATAAAAATATTAATTGTAATGCTTGAGATGAAGAATGCACATCTATGCAGAGCTCAATGGTACATTGAGTGTTCCCATCAGGGGGTCTTCTATATGTTTGTTTTCTATCTCACATTCTTCGTGATAGTGGGCTGAAATATTCAAATAAGTGTTATGTTGTCACTTATCATCACTTTATATTGTAAATTCAAGTCAGTTGAATCTTAGGGATGGAGTACAGCATTATGTTAATAACAGCCCAGATCTTCCTGTTGGAATAGCAATGAGGCTAATGGCGCTTGCCCTTATTTATGCGCCAATGGCACAGCGCATGAGGCAAAGAGCAGACGTGCAGTTAAACTCAAATATCCAGTAGCTGCTGTCCAAGATGCATTCCTCCACCATTAACTTTGTGGCGGGTTCACCTTCCGAAATGTACCGAACAGCATGAAACTTATGTATTTGTACAGTAAAAATGATCCCAATACTCATCCCAATTAAACACTCATTTCATTCTCAATGCTTTTAAGACAATCTGATAAATGTTCAGTTCTGCAGAGCAACCACTCAGGCAATGAAAATGGGACATTGCAAATGTAAAGTTGAACATTTTTGATTTTTTTTTAATTTCAGAAATCTTTTAAATGCCTTTTGAGAAAATGGAATGGATGCAATGTGTTTTTTTGGATGTGATAAAAGTTTACTTTTAGTAATTTATTGTTTGGGGAACAGGACATCACTGACAAAGCCAGAATTGACTCCTTATCCCTGATAGTCAAGGTGTTATTGAAGTCCTCATGGGAAAGATTCTCCCACAGTACAGTTCAGTAAGGAATTGAGGTAGGGTAATCAAGATCCAGATGACATAGGTTTAAGGTAAAAGGGGAAAGATTTAAAAAGAACCTGAATGGCACATTTTTCTCTCAGGGGGTGGTGGGTATATGGAACAAGCTGCCAGAGGAGACAATTAAGGCAGGAACTGTATTTAAAAGGCATTTGGACAGTATATGGATAGGAACGGTTTAGAGGGATATGGGCCAAATGCGGGCTAATGGGACTAAGCTTGCTCATCAAGGACAGGTTGAGCTGAGGAGCTTTTCATGCTGCAAGACTCCAATGCCCAATATCCTGACAGTCGACATTTTCTCTCCTCATATGCTGTCCAACCAATATTTTCATTTATTATTTCCAATTTTCCGTGCCCACATGATATTTATTTATATCTCTTTTGACACATGCAGTGTGACTAAGTGTGACTAAGTGTGCAGGTGGGATTTAACAGGAACAAACCATCCATAATGCTTCGGTGGCATCCAGCCAGTGAACAATATGCCAGCCAGTCTACAATGGCTCAAAACAGAATTCATTCAAATGAGCAGGCAGTATTAAATTGTCATATTGCCTGCCTTGCAAAAATGATCACAGCTTAACCTCAACCACCCCCATTTTTTGGAGCCTATCCAATTTAGAATCATCAACCTCAAAATTACTCTTTTTTGGTTTCTTATCTTTTATGTGGGATGGTCGGCATGCCACATAAAATGATTTGGTCGGCACGGACTGGAAGGGCCGAGAGGGCCTGTTTCCGTGCTGTAATTGTTGTTAATTGTTATATGGTTATATGTCTTTTCCAATATATCCTTCTCTATCGTTCTTTTCCTCTTTCCAATTTGACATTGATTTCACCAATTCTAAATTCAATTTTCTTCTTGTCATTGTTCTGTTAGGTTTTACAATCCTTTAATCTCCCTGCTGATATAAATTCACGGCTCCTTTTCGTGTTCATTGGTATCCTTCAATGTGATATTATCATCAGTATCTTGCTCCATTATTTTATTTTAGAAGGTAAATCTGGTGATACTGTTAGATGCCAATATATGAAAATGTAGCTGAGCAGATAGGAATTGAAACTTGGTTGGTAAAACTGTAATTAAACAAATAGGCAGCCTTTAAGATGGACATATTTCAGCTATAGTTCTATGAACTCTGCCATGAGGGAGAAGGGTAGGGAACATAAAGCTGAGGTTGCTGAGATGGTCAAAAATGTAGAGGATAAAATAGAGCAGGAAAAGGACCACTTGACATTTGGCAGGTCATTAACACAAGTATAACCAGGCCAAGTACAGAAAGTTCAGGGAGGAAAGAAAGAATGAAATAAGAGGCATAGGGAGAGCATGAGAAAAAATTGGCAGCAAATAGAAAGGAAATCCCAAAACATCATATAAACATGTGGAAAATAAGCTTTTTAAGGGAGAAATGAACAGATCAGAGATCAAAGAGGAAATCTGCACATTCATAGGTCATAGGAGCAGATTTGGGCCATTTGGCCCATTGAGTCTACTCCGCCATCAATCCTAGCTGATCTATCTTTCCCTCTCAACCCCATTCTCCTGCCTTCTCCCCATTACACTTGACACCCGTACTAATCAAGAATCTGTCAATCTCCATCTAAAAAATACCCAATGACAACCTCCACAGCCGTTTGTGGCAATGAATTCCATAGATTCACCACCATAGACTGAAGAAATTTCTCCTCATATCCTTTTTAAAGTACAGTGGCTTGCAAAAGTATTCATACCCATTGAACTTTTCCATATTTTGTCACGTTACAACCACAAACGTAAATGTATTTTATTGGGATTTTATGTGATAGACCAACACAAAGTGGCGCATAATTGTGAAGTGGAAGAAAAATGATAGATGGTTTCCAATTTTTTTTACAAATAAAAAACTGAAACATGTGACCTGCAAAAGTATTCAGCCCCCTTTACTCTGATACCCCTAAATAAAATCCAGTGCAACCAATTGCCTTCAGAAGTCACCTAATTAGTAAATAGAGTCCTCTTGTGTGTAATCTAATCTCAGTATAAATACAGCTGTTCTGTGAAGGCCTCAGAGGTTTGTTGGAGAACATTAGTGAACAAACAGCATCATGAAGCCCAAGGAACACACCAGACAGGTCAGGGATAAAGTTGCGGAGAAGTTTAAAGCAGGGTTAGGTTATAAAAAAATATCCCAAGCTTTGGACATCTCACGGAGCACTGTTCAATCCATCATCTGAAAATGGAAAGAGTATGGCACAACTGCAAACCTACCAAGACATGGCCGTCCACCTAAACTGACAGGCCGGACAAGGAGAGCATTGATCTGAGAAGCAGCCAAGAGGCCCACGGTAACTCTGGAGGAGCTGCAGAGATCCACAGCTCAGGTGGGAGAATCTGTCCACAGGACAACTATTAGTCGCGCACTCCACAAATTGGGCCTTTATGGAAGAGTGGCAAGAAGAAAGCCATTGTTGAAACAAAGCCATAAGAAGTCCCATTTGCATTTTGCCACAAGTCATGTGGGGGACACAGCAAACATGTGGAGGAAGGTGCTCTGGTCTGATGAGACCAAAATTGAAGTTTTTGGCCTATATGCAAAACGCTATGTGTGGTGGAAAACTAACACTGCACATCACCCTGAACACACCATCCCCACTGTGAAACATGGTGGTGGCAGCGTCATGCTGTGGGGATGTTTTTCTTCAGCAGGGACAGAGAAGCTGGTCAGAGTTCATGGGAAGATGGATGGAGCCAAATACAGGGCAATCTTGGAAGAAAACCTGTTAGAGTCTGCAAAAGACTTGAGACTGGGGTGGAGGTTCACTTTCCAGCAGGACAACGACCCTAAACATACAGCCAGAGCTACAATGTAATGGTTTAGATCAAAGCATATTCATGTGTTAGAATGGCCCAGTCAAAGTCCAGACCTAAATCCAATTGAGAATCTCTGGCAAGACTTGAAAATTGCTGTTTACAGACGCTCTCCATCCAAACTGACTGAACTTGAGCTATTTTGCAAAGAAGAATGGGCAAAGATTTCAGTTTCTAGATGTACAAAGCTGGTAGAGACTTACCCCAAAAGACTTGCAGCTGTAATTGCAGCAAAAGGTGGTTCTACAAAGCATTGACTCAGGGGAGCTGAATACTTTTGCACGCCACACTTTTCAGTTTTTTATTTGTAATAAAATTTGGAAACCATGTATCATTTTCCTTCCACTTCACAATTATGCACCACTTTGTGTTGGTCTATCACATAAAATCCCAATAAAATACATTTACGTTTGTGGTTGTAACGTGACAAAATGTGGAAAAGTTCAAGGGGTATGAATACTTTTGCAAGCCACTGTATGTCCTTTTATTCTAAGTCGAATTCAATGTTCTGAAATGCAAAGTGCTACACAGCAGGTTTAGCCACAACTGGAATATTATGCTCAGCTCCAGCTGAGGGGTGGCACAGACGTAGAGTTGCTGCCTTAGAGTGCCAGAGACCCGGGTTCGATCCTGACCACGGGTGATGTCTGTACAGAGTTTGTAAGTTCTCCCGTGACCACGTGGGTTTTCTCCGGGTGCTGCGGTTTCCTCCCATGCTCCAAAGACGTACAAGTTGGTAGGTTATTTGCAATCAGTAAGAATTGTAAATTATTCCTAGTCTGTAGGATAGCGTTAGTGTACGGAGATCGCTAGTTGGCATGGACTAGAGAAGCGCTATATCTCTAAACAAACTAAACTAAACTAAATGAAACTAAACACTGTAGAAGAAAAAATGGGAAAAGTAAATGTTCAGCAGAGGGTGCAATTCTGAAAGGGGTACAAGAACAAAGAGATCCGAGGACACGTGTGCACATTTCACGGACGCTGAAAGTTTGCAGAGATGTTGAGAAAGCATCCAGTATTTGGAGCTTTGTAGGCATAGGTGTGACCGCAGGGAAGTCATGATAAACCTTTATTAAAACACATGTTCAGCCACAACTGGAGTATTGTGCTCAGCTTCAGCTACTATGCCTAAGTAAAGGCAATGGGCTTAGAGAGGTTGCAGAAGGTATTCACCAAAAGAATTCCAGAAAGGAAAGGCTATTGTTATATGAATAAATCAGAAAAGCACTTTGGAACAGAGTTGGTTTCAAGTAGATATTTAAAATCATAAAGGGTTAAAACAGATTAGATAGAGAGAAACTGTTTCCGTACCTATTGACAGAAGGGTCAAGAACCAGTGGACCTGAAATAAAAATGATTTGGTAAAATAACAAAAAGATGACCTGAGGAAAAAAAAAACATTTTTAGCAGTAAAGTGCACTACCAGAGGTTATCATGACAGCAGATTCAATTCTGATGTTCATAAGGAAGCTGCATAAATAACTGAAAGGAAAGAATTTACAGGGCTTCAGGGAAAGGGTGGTGACTAGCCAGATTGCTCTTATATCGATTCAATACAGACATGTTAAGACAAATGACCCCCTCCTGTTCTTTAACTATTCTGCAATACTGTGAATATATATGCACACAACTACAACTGGACTGGGTTGTTTCTGTAAAATATGGGCATGCAAACAATTTAAACAGTAATTTAAATAAGAAATATTTCATATCACAATTCAAACAGGGTCAAGATTCTGAAATAAAAATATAAAATGCTGGAAATACCCAACTGGTTGGTCAGTTTACGAATGATAACCATGTTAAGTGTAAAAGAGAGTTACGGCTGTTTTATTGTCATATGTCCTGAAAAGGAACAATTAAATTTTTACTTGCAGCAAGACAACAGATATGTAAGCACATGTAGGAAGGAACTGCAGATGCTGGTTTAAACCAAAGATAGACACAAAAAGCTGAAGTAACTCAGCGGGTCAGGCAGCATCTCCGGAGAAAAGGAATAGGTGCTGTTTCTGGTCAACACCCTTCTTCATGGTACTCTATAAATATACAGATATATAAACATAGTATTATGTAAATAATACTCAATAAACGTGTTAGTGGAGATTCAAGAAAGCAGCATGAATCATCAAGGATCCCCACCATCCGAGCTATTCCCTTTTCTCATTGCTACCATTGGACAGTATGTACAGAACGAAGTCCCGCACAACCAGGTGGGAAACTGTTAATTTCCTACAACTACAGGTTCTTGAACCAACCTACATAGCCATAATCCTATTTCAGCAACAGAACACCTTTTTCCACTACCGTGGACCTGTTTTCCAATTGTGTTTTTGCATATGTCTTGTCTTTTGCACAGTCTTTTTCTTTTTGCTGTCTTGGATCATTTATGCACAATTTATGTTTTATGTGTGATGCCTGAGTCCATGTGCCTACATTGCTGTTGCAAGCAAGGTTTTAATTGTACTGATACCTCAATATACTTGAGCGTATGACAATACTTAAATACTTGGTACTTCATGAAGCTGTGATATTCAATGCAAAACAGTGTCAAGAAATGGTCATAAAGTGCTGGAGTAACTCAATAGGTCAGGCAGCATCTCTGGAGAACAAGGATAGGCATCCCCAGAGATGCAGTCAGATAACCCACTGAGCTACTCCAACACTGTTTTTTTTTTCTCGTAAACCAGCATCTGTAGTTCCTTGGGTCAAGAAATAGATCATGTGATAAGTGGTTTAGGAAGTGACTTACTAAGCAAACCTAGTTTATTTAATGTATGATCATCCTAAAATTTATTTGAGTAAAAATAGTTTGGTATAGAAAAATTGGATGACTTCAAAACTACATACAATTGTCAAATAATTTTGATACCCAAATTAATTATGTTAATTACTTTTCCAAAAAACAGATCATATAAACAATAGTACTAACATGTTTACAATAGTTTGGCGTTGCGTGGTATTTTAATTAGGAGCCTACTAGACATTAAATCATCATCATCGGCGGTCACTCAAAATGAATATGACTGTCCTGTCATCTCCATAGAGTCATCTACTTGTGGGTACTTAATCCGGGGTGTTAAGGTGCATTTCCCTATATGGAAGATGCCTGGGAGTGACTTTGTTTAATGTGGGGAGATGGTGCACAGACAGCCACCACACGGTCCTTGACTATTCTGGATCAGGATTCAGTGGCATTGAGTCCAAGATGACCATGGACCCTTTTCTGCTGCAGCCTTCATCCGCCTTCCCAGCCGTTGTGATGCTCCACTAAAGTCAGCCATCATCCTCCACCTGTTCCACCGTTGAGGTCTTGGTTAAACATTAAATAGGGCTTAGTAGAATGATGACGATATACTCTCTGATTCCTGATCTTTCACTTCTCCATTTATCCTAGTGTAATGAAATAGCACATGTGATAAATGTTTGATTTGAATAGATGCATTTATCTTCTTTAATTTTGTTTTTATCTGTCACTAATGGTACCTGAAGAGATTTTTTTTCAAACTGTCACTACATGTGAATTTTATGTACTAAAAATTTTAATGCATTCCAATAGTTGAACAAGCAATGTCAAGGGCATGGTACATAAAGTCAGACGTTGCTAGTCTGAGGAAACAGAGAAAGATCACACATGACTGCTTCAGTGAACTTGTCCATTTTCAAGGACTCTACGGCCAACATTAATTAGTGTACCACTGCAGTCACAGACATCATCAGTAAGTGTGTAGAGGACTGCTTGCCAACAAAGTTAACCCAAATATTCCAAAACTGGAAACCATAAATGAACCATGAGTCAGCTCCCAGATGAAGTCCAAGTCTGTGGTGTTCAAATTTGGATGATCCTTACCTGTACAAGAAATGTAGGTACGTCCTGCACAGAGTCATTAGAGATGCCAAAGACCATTCAGGACCAAGGTTACAGTCCCAGAATTACCACATGAACACCCGTCAATTGTGGCATGGCTTGCATGAGTTACAAAGAGAAGTGGGGCAGTATCACTGGCAACAACACATCACTCCCCAACAAGCTCAAATACTCTCGGGTCATTTCAAACAGAAGGTTAGTGTAATAAAATCACATGAACCGACAGCCTCGGATGCCCTTGTACCCATGGCCTGTGTCACACATCAAATCAGCCTTCCAAAATCTTTCTGTGGTTCCCACTTTCCTTACGAAGACCACTATCATCCAGGTGCCAAGAAAAAACAAAGTAGCATAACTTAATGGCTGCGATAGAAACATAGAAAATAGGTGCAGGAGTAGGCCATTCGGCCCTTCCAGCCAGCATATGATGATGGCTGATCATCCAGAATCAGTACCCCGTTCCTGCTTTCTCCCCATATCTCTTGTTTATGTTAGCCCTAAGAGCTACTGTATAGTATATCTAACTCTCTTGAATACATCCAGCGAATTAGCCTCCACTGCCTTCTGTGGAAGAGAATTCCACAGATTCACAACTATCTGGGTAAAAAAGTTTTTCCTCATCTCAGTCCTAAAAGGCCTACTACCCCTTATTCCATCTGGTAGCTCTGTCATCCACACATCATTAAATGCTTCGATAGGCTGGCCATGTCACACATCAGATCCAGCCTCCCAGGCAGCCCAGATCCACTGCAATTCACCCATCTCTGCAACAGGACAGCAGATGCCATATCTCTGACCCTACACACTTTCCTGGGACATCTGGATTACAAGGACACCGATGTCAAACTCTTACTTGTTGACTACACCGTAATTTCAGCCTCACAACAAGAGATTCAACAGCAGTTCTTCCTGTTGTTATCTGACTTTTTACCGGATCTCACACGTGCAAGGGATGTATTCCAGATTTTCCAATGCACCTAACTGCGGCACTTTTTTTAATCGGCACTTTCTCTGTAGTGGCAACACTGTATTCAGCACTCTTTTTATTTTTCTCTTTTGCGCTACCTCATGAATAGTATGATTGCATTCATATATGGTAAGATCTGCACTCAGGTAAGATTTTTTTCACTGTGCCACAGCACATGTGCAATAACAATCTGGAATTTCGTTCAGACTGAAAGGTCTGAATGACAATAAAGGAATCTAAATCTAAATCTAAATCTAACAAACAAGACCAAGACCCTTGGAATCTAGGAATACACTTTAGACTTTAGAGATGCAGTGCAGAAACAGGCCCTTCAGCCAACCAAGTCCTTCAGCGCGCCGACCAGTGATACCCGTACATTAGCATTATCTTACAAACTAGGGCCAATTTACAATTTTACCAAAGCCAATTAACTTTCAAAGCTGGATGAAACTGGGACTCTGGCATTGTAGGCAGCAACTCTACTGCTGTGCCACCATGCTGTCAGTGATCCAAAAGTTATCGTTATCACTTTTCACTCTGGGTGTAACATCAATCAAAATATGCATAAGATTGATGGAAACAGATTTCGAGACATAATTGTATCTTATATTCCAGTGTGTGGGGCAGTAGCTGAGAAAGATTATAGTCTCACATACAGAGACATTGATCTTCATTGGTAATTAGAAAAGGTTCAACATTCAAGGTGTTGATATTGCAAACTACAATGTCATTCCAAGAACTCATTTTATGTTTATAAATTATTCCATATTTAGGAGAACCCTAAAAAAGACTCCTTAGGTATATTAAGAGCAAATGGATAGCTGGAGCGACAGTAGGTTCCCATAAAGATTAGTGTGGAAGCACATGAAGCAGAAGAGTCGTAAATGAATACCTCTTGCCTGTATTACCTTGGATCTTGGAGAAGGATGTGGATGCGAGTGACTGAAGGGGAGGGAACAGAAATATCCTGGAGCATATCATCATTACAAAGGAGCAGGTGTTTCGAGTTTTTGAAATATATAAAAGTGGACAAATCCCTGGGGCCTGACCAGGTGTATCCTCACACATTTTGGAAAGCAAAATAGGAGATTGGCAGAGTTCATAAGTTCATAAGAGATAGGAGCAGAATTAGGCCATTTGACCAATCAAGTCTACTCCGCCATCCAATCATGGCTGATCTATCTTTCCCGCCCAACGCCATTCTCCTGCCTTCCCCCCATAACCTCTGACACACATGCTAATCAAGAATCTATCTATCTCTGCCTAAAAAATATCCATTGACTTGCTTCCACAGCCTTCTGTGGCAAAGACTTCAACAGAGTCACCACCCTCTGACTAAAGAAATTCCTCCTCATCTCCTTCCTAAAGAAACATCCTTTAATTCTGAGGCTATGACCTCTGGTCCTAGACTCTCATACTAGTGGATACATCCTCCCCACATCCACTCTATCCAAGTCTTTCACTATTCGGTAAGTTCAAATGAGGTCCCCTCTCATTCTTCTAAACTCCAGCGAGTAAAGGCCCAGTGCCGACAAACGTTCATCACATGTTAACCCAGTTATTACTGGGATAATTCACGCGACAAATACCTGAGATTTCATAACTTTGTTAGCCACAGACAAGGTACCAGATAATCGGGGATTTGAAGAGGACGTTTCCAACACAAATGATGGTGGATATATGGAATGAGCTGCCATGGGAGGTGGTAGAGGCTGGTACAATTACAATGTTTAAAATACTTTTAGTTAGGTTCATGGATTGGAAAGGGATGCAGGCCAGATTAACGATATGAACCAATCACAGTGAAATAGGGTTAACATACAGTAGATAGGCACCTTGGTCGACACGGGCACGTTGGGTCAAATGATTCTTCTTCTGCGCTTTATAAGTTTATGATTCTATCACAACTAGATTCTCTGTATTTGACAAACATCAGAATTTTAAATCCCTCAAACATACTAATATTGAGTGACAAGGAACCAATTATAGAATTCCTTAAGAACTATTGATAATTAAGCTAATTGAAGAAAGCAATGCGATTACCCAAGAGAACAGACATTAGTTCATGGTAGAAAATCTAATGTGAGTGCAACTAATCACTGGCTGGAGCACTTGTGGGTCCTGTTCACCTCTGCACACAACAAAGGAATTTTATAACAATCATACTGTAATTAAAACACAGATTCGGTCTCATTTATTGCAGCCCTAGAAATCACATTTGAACATTTTGTTTTAAACTAAATATTATTCCATTTGCCTATCTGTCAATGCCACCCTTGAAGGTGACCTTGAACAACTGTATCTCCCAAAGTTACGATCTCTGTCTTTTAGTTTAGTTTAGTTTAGAGATACAGCGTGGAAACAGGCCCTTCAGCCCACTAATGCTATCCAACTCACATTAGGGACAATTTATGATATTTACTGGCCAATTAACCTACAAACCTGTACGTCAGTGGAGTGTGGGATGAAACCGGAAATCCCGTAGAAAATCCATGTGGTCACGGGGAGAACGTATAAACACCATACAGGCAGCACCCTTAGTCAGGATCGAACCCAGGTCTCCGGCGCAGTAAGGCAGCAACTCTACCACTGAGCCACCCATGTCTGTCTCATTTGTGACTTCTTCTGATTTTAAAATTGGTTATAATGGCACAAACCGGGGCACCGTCCTGTATGGGCATGGCTGCCCAGCCTGCAGCTGTCCATTTTTTCACCTATTTTTTTTATTTTTAATGAGTTAAAGTGTTTTGTTTTTGGAGGTTTAGTCTTTTTTATGTGGGGTGTGGAGGGGGGGGGGGAGGGAGAAACTGATTTTCAGGGTCCCTACCTGACGGAGAAGCGGCTTTCCTCCGAGCAGCACCTTTGACCCGTCCTCGCGGCCTACCATCGGGGTCTGGGGCGGCCAAAACCTCAGCGTTGGCGGCGGCACAGCGCTGGAGCGCTATTGCGGAGCAGGCGATGCCTTGCCTGGGTCGCCGCGCTGGAACTCTGGTATGCTGGGACCGCCGATAAAAACATCACGGAGCTGCGGTCTGTGGAGCACAGAAATATTGTGGATTTCTCGCTGAGATCACCAGTGGTGGAGCTCCATCCAGCGCGTCCTGTCGGCTTCGGAAGCCGCGATCTCGAGTAAGGAAGCGGCCGTTCCAGCTTTCCCAAGCCGCTGAGAGGATTCTCCCGACGCAGGAGCACCATCATCCGGCGAGAAGGCCCTGGAACATCGGGCCTCCGTGAAGGTGACTGCGGAGGCCTCAATGGGCCCGACTATGGGTGGACATGGGGATGGGGACTGGACTTTGGTCCTTTCCTCATAATGGGGGACCATTGTGGGGGGATGTTTTTACGTTTAAATGTCGTTATCATTGCTATGTTGTATTCTTTTTAGTGTGCTGCAATGGCAATCCGCATTTCACTACACCATTTGGTGTATGTGACAAATAAAGAATTTTGAACCTTTGAATCTTTGAACCAATAGTCAGAGAAAGATCAATTGCGATGCAGGACATACCATGCCTGGTGCCATATGAATAAACACTCCCTCCGTTTCCCATCCAGCTCCTACTCATCCCCTCATCACCAATTATTCCCCTCAAGGGATGTGGCCAGTCAGAATCAGTGCATAAGTGAGAAATTTTGCTGAATTCCCTCAGGATATCTTGTGCTCTATCTTTGCAGAAACCCAGAAATTGTCACAACGTATTAGGGAATGTCTCTAGAAATATGTCCTCTATTTCAGCAGTAGGTAAAATACAAGCTTGGGGAACAAATATATGCAGTCACATTGTTTGCACCAGTGGCCCTCAACAAATGCCAATCTATCACAATAAATGATTCAAATGCTCAGGATTGTAATGGAGGAAAAGAAAGAAACAACGCTTAAAAATAAAGTAGGTTTGTTTTATTGCTTCAACTTGAGATTCACCCTCAAGCAATTAAGTTGGTAGCCTGCAAGTTTAAAATCAATAATTACTTCTGTGGCATCTTTACTCTATAGAGGTGATGGATATAAGGATTGATTTTACACATGCAACAGGTCACACCTCAATATGACAAGAAAATAGACTGATCTCCAAACATTGCGATAAATTGCTTTAGGTTTTGGGATGTTTTGTTAAGAGCACACATGAGCCCAATTAAGACTTCTCCATAGGAATGCGTGGTAAATGTTGCCTTGAACAATTTTCAACCTTGTTTCTTTTGCAAACACTTTACATATTTCTAATGCCTCTGCTCTTTGACATCCAGCAACTTCAATAAACGTTGGATTATTTTGGCTTTCCTCAGAGTGCTGCCAAATGAGTGTCTTTTCCTGCATTTACATAATTGCATTAACTTATTTCATGAACTACATTTTTATTTTAATACTTCATTTATATCCATGTATCCATTTGTTCCCAACTGTTATCAGGCAACTAAACATCCAACCAACCATCTTTGATTGGACTTTACCGGACTTTATCTTGCACTCAACGTTATGCACATTATTCCCTTCATCATGTATCTGTATACTATGGATGGCTCGATTGGAAATATGAATTGTCTTTCCGCTAACTGGTCAGCACGTAACAAAAGCTTTTCACACAACCTCGGTACACGTGACAATAAACTAACTCGACCATTCCTTTTCAGCCAAACTCTCTTTCTGCTGCCTGATATTTCCCTTGCGGTGACCAACAGCTAATTAGCGTGAGGTGCAGGAATTAACAAAATAAGTTGCACTGCTTTTGAAATGTTGTGATCACTCCCATTTTTACCCCTAGAGCCACCCCCATAAACGTAAATATGGTGGGTGGAATGGAAAACTGGATGGCTGGGTCTTAAGGCCTATCGCTGTGTAGAAATAATCAATGCAATTTCACGCAATTACTTGTGAGAAAGCCAATCCCCTTCTGCAGAAAAGCAATCACTGTGTTATTCCACGTCCTCTTTTTCAACCAGAGGGCATATTTCTTAGAAGGATGTTCCTGTCTGTGAAGGTAAAAATGATCAATACATTATATTTATATGCACCATATTTTTTACAAGCAATCACAGAAAATATTTTATATGAAGAAATCTTGTTTGCTTTCTCCATTTGGAAGGGGCCCAGAAAAACAAGAAGACAAAGCACTTTGGGAATGTTGTAGGTTTACCAAAAATCTGGGATGTTATTAACAGCAAATATATATGACCATCTGGGCCATAGGCAAGGCAAAGAACAAGTTCAATTTTATGGAAAGGTTGCTGTTTTAAAAAAAAAAAGAAAAGAAAAAAATGGTATCTGAAATGGTAAGGGTCACTATAGATCAGAAATACAAAAAAAAGCACTTATTTCTTGCACCAAAAAAATTGCAAATAAGGGCAGTACGGTGGCACAGTGATATAGTTGCTGCCTAACAGTGCCAGAGACCCGGTTGCGATCCTGATTACGGGTGCTGTCTTTACGGAGTTTATACGTTCTTCCTGCGACTGCATAGGTTTTCCCCCATGGTCCAATTTCTTGCCAAATTTAAAAGACGTACAGGTTTGTAGATGAATTGGATTTATTAAAATTGTAAATTGTCCCTAGTGCTAGTGTAACGGGGATCGCTGGTCAGTGCGGTCTCCACGCAGTATCACTAAACTAAACTGAAAGAATGAAACAAATCATTTCAGAAGATTTATTTTACCATATTAATGGAGAAATGTTGGCTAGGCCATTCCTTTTAAAATGTCTCATAAGGTCATAAGGAATATGAGTAGAATTAGGTCATTTGGCCCATCAAGCCTACGCCATTCAATCATGGCTGATCTAACTCTCCCTTCTAACCCCATTCTCCTGCCATCTCCCCATACCCTCTGACACCTGATTGAATCAAGAATCTATCTATCTCTACCTTAAAAATATCCACTGATTTGGCCTCCACAACCTTCTGAGGCAAAGAATTCCACAGATTCACCACTCTCTGACTTAAGAAATTTCTCCTCATCTCTTTCCTAAACGAACGTCCTTTAATTCTGAGGCTATGACCTCTAGTCCTAGACTCTCGCACTAGTGGAAACATACTCTCCACATCCACTCTATCCAAGCCTTTCACTACTCTGTCATGTCCTTTCACATAGCCTTTCACTATTTCTGTCTCAGAAATGTTTCACAACTTCATATACTACCTTGTTTTAATTGTTTTCCAAATCAATGCATTGAAGTGTCAGTCTGCAATCTAGTTTTCAAATTAGGGGAGGGCCTTCCTCTGTCAGTAAAAAGGAAGAAAGGGATACAACAATAAAACAAATTGTTATTAGTCTACGGTCAAGCTAGAGTTGAGAATGAAATGTGGGAGGGACAAAAATAAATAAATCTCTGTGAAGTCAAAAGCAGCAAAAAAAAAGTTTAGCATATATACTTCTGGTTTAGAATATATACTTAATGTCCTGTTATGTATTAAAGTAAGCACTCTTTAATTTAGGAGTGACAGCTCTACTGACTGGTTCAGGTATGCAATTAGTGACTGCAAAAAGTAGAACAAATTTGTTTACTTAACAAATTAAAAATTGGTTTATTCTGACCCATCTGCTAATGAATTTTGTGTATGATTGAGGAGGTTCCAATCTAGAATGGAGGGCTGCAAGTTGATTAAAGCATTCAGCCATTGCCGTGTGTTTTAATCAGTCCTCTGTCCCCTTTTTAGTATTGAGCTCTACTCAATCACGCACTGTAGCCTTATTAAATATCTGTTCCGCACAGCATGCTTTCAAGAAAATCTTGCTTTATTTTTAAGTTATAGGTATGTAGAATGGGAACTAGTTTACAAAAGGTATTTTTAGTTTTTCATAGTTATTATGTTTTTGCTCTATTAAACAAACATTTGATTTAGAAATGTGATGTGAATGCTTCACTCAATGGCAGGAATTATTTTTTATATTTATTTCTACAATTCTCATTTTCCTTTCAAATGCAGTTTTAACCTCTGCACCATATGGTTCCTTTACTGTTGAAAAAGTGCAGTTTAGTACTAAATTGTTATGAAATGTGTGAAAAGTGTCTGTAAGAGTTCACACTCCAATTCTTTTTTATTAATCTATTGAGTATGATTGCAGCAAATGAATGAAAGGATTGAGCAGGTGAACATTTTTATTCGGAGAACAATTGGGATCTGGAGCACCACCGAAAACAATGGTGGAAACAAATTCCTCATTAGCTTTTACAAGGGACATTTTGAAGTCTAAAGTGTTCAAATGATTCTGAAACCATCTAAATGGTACAGAGAAAATAGCTGTAACATGCCACTTTGTGTAAGAAGCTTTGATTACCTTATAAAAACTATGGTTCTCAATTGGAAATTGTGTATATTTCTTAATGCTGTGTATATTATTGGAACCTATCTATAAGGTTTGGCTGGTATAACCATTGCCTATTATGCTACTAATTTCAATACAGCTGATTTATAAATGTTGATGAAGTTAAATGTAAAATTAGTTAAAGGACTAAAAAAATATATATTTCTATTTAATTTGAGGGCATGAATTCTTCTGGTTCAGTTGCAGGAACTATTAGTTTAAGAACTAATCCATTTTGCAGGAAAAAGCAGAGAAGGTTCAGCACAGAATGTGCTGTGCAGCAATCAGTGTGCAACAGAGGTGTGCGGCTCCGCATGTGACCCTGTCATTTCTTTGGTTTAAATTTAGTTTAGTTGAGAGATATAGCGCGGAAACAGACCCTTCAGCCTGCAGAGTCCGTGCCGACCAGCAAATCCTGCACACTAATACTATTACACACACTAAGGACAAAATGTGTAGGAAAGAACTGCAGATGGTGGATGCAAAATGCTGGAGCAAATCTAAATTGTCCTTAGTGTGTAGACACAAATGCTGGAGCAGCTCAGCGAGACAGGCAGTATCTCTGGAGAGAATTCCTTCTCTCCAGAGATGCTGCCTGTCCCGCTGAGTTGCTCCAGCATTTTGTGTCTACACACTAAGGACGATTTACAATTATACCAAGCCACTAAGCCCACAAACCTGTACGTCTTTGGAGTGTGGGGTGAAACTGGAGATCCCAGAAAAAAACCCACGCAGATCACGGGGAGAACGTACAAACTCTGTATAGACGGCACCCGTAATCAGCATCGAACTCAGGCCTCTGGCGCTGTAAGACAGCAACTCTATCTCTGCACCACTGTGCCGTCCATTCTTATTTCTTTGTAAACAGAATATAGCAAGGATGGCCATGTCTACATGGCAATCCTTGCTCATTCTTCATTGCTCTTTCAACTGAACGGCTTCCTCAGCCATTTCAGAGGATGGATAAAAAATTGCCACAATGTCATCGATCTGATGTTGCATTAAGACCATTCAGGGTGAGAATGGAAAATTCTATTCCCTGAATGATATTAGTGAACCAAATGAATTATCACAATGATCTTAATAGCATTGTGAAAAACATAAATGATATGTTCTTTTATTCCAGGTGTTTTTAATAAACTTTTTTTTTTTTAATTAAGACTACGCAATCCAAGTTTTCTACCCAATCCACTACCCTGTTACATTCTATTGAGGAAACCTACGTAAAATATAATTACATTGCATTACATGCAGATCAGCTGCCTAATGGCAATTTCCAACCCCTATGCGATTCCTCCTGCTCTCGGACACAACGACGACCACTTCTTAACCCAAACTCGCTCATATCTTTAATTCATATCTCTCTACCTCACCGTCTATATCTCTCATTCCCATCACTCTGTAGAAACTTCACCTGTCCCTTTTCACCAGAAATGCTGTCTGACCCGCTGAGTTACTCTAGCTTCTTGTGACTAAGAGTTTGTTGATAACACTCTTAAAGCTTACATTTTGCTGTAGCGCTCCACATTAAAAAGGCCTACAATTGTTCTTCCTGATTCCAACTCTGCCCACATCCAGATTCAATGGAAGACCAGTCAGCTCTCTCATACAGCCAACATCTGGTCCCCAGAGTATACGGCAGCATGATGGCGCAGCAGTAGAGTAGGGTTCAATCCTGACTAAGGGTGCTTGTCTGTACGGAGTTTGTACATTCTCCCTGTGATCTGCATGGGTTTTCTCCGGGATCTACGTTTCCTCTCACACTCCAAAGACGTGCAGATCTGTAGGTTAATTGGCTTGGTATAATTGTAAATTGTCCCCAGTGTAGGATAGTGTTCGTGTACGAGGATCGCTGGTCGGCACGGACACGCTGGGCCAAAGGCCCTGTTTCTGCGCCGTATCTCTAAACTAAACTAAATTAAACTATTACTATAAAGTGAGGTACTTAGTGAGCCAGTGCACTGTGTAGAATGCAGGGTCCATCCTCCGATTAAGACAAGTTTAATCACAACCCCCCTGTCTTTTCAACTACAAAACAGGAACATTGCCAGAGATCCCTATTACTCTGCCACAGGGAAAAGCAGTTCCTTTCCAGAGAATCCTCAGAGATATCTTCCCACTGTTTCTCAAAAGGTTAAAGATTGGCAGGAACTTCAGACAAACCCTTCATCTCCGAATGTGAGCGAAAAGCTTTTCAAACCTTCGCTTCTCGTTTTGTCAATGCTTTTTTTCACAATTCACAGCTTCCCTCTTTTAAACAGTTACAGCACTCAGAACTGTGACTGACACTAAACTGTTCACCTTTTATTGCTAGTCTGCTGATAGCTCAAACAGAAGTCATAGGTTTGGGGATCAGGCAAACTACTGCTTTTCTCTCTGTGTCACACATAGGCAGAAGGGCTGGGCCTCATTAGGCCTCATGAAGTGAGTTTGGCCAAGCCCTAATGAGCTATGTTTGCCTCTGAAACATCTCAAAAAGCACAAACATGAGTCTGAAGAGCCAGTCATCCTTCGAAAGGCAGATGGCTTCTAAATCAGTAGGAATTGCCTGAGGTGTTTTTAATGCTGGAAGCTAATTTAAAGGGATCACCACTGCTTTTGCATCTGGCTATGAAAATAATGATCAGTGTTAAATCTTTGGCTACTGGATGTTCCCAGGCTTGAAGAGATATGTCTAATTTCTCCATCACTAATTGAAGGATAGTATTCCTCAGATCAAATGGCTGCTCCTGTCACGATAGCCCAATGCCATATGGACAGGGAGCAATGGGACCAGTTTTCAGAAGGCACTCTCCAAGAAAACGGGACCTATATCTTAACTATAGACATTTGACCCTTCAATGCAGCAGCAGTAAAGTGGTATCTTACTTAATGAACTTGCTCCAGCACGAGTCCCCTCTTTATGTTTGCTGCAATGGTGGCATCAATCATAGAAGTGCTATGTGTTTAGTTTAATTTAGTTTAGTTTAGTTTAGTTTAGAGATACAGCATGGAAATAGGCTCTTCAGCCCACCAAATCAACGCCGACCAGCGATCCCCGTACACTAGTGAAATCCTACACACGAGATGTAATGTCTACAATTTCCAATTTTGTTTTACCGAGGCCAATTAACCTACAAACCTGTACGTCTTTAGAATGTGGGAGAAAACTGGAACTGCTGGAAAAAATCTACGCGGTCATGGGGAGAAAGTAAAACTCTGTACGGACAGCAGCTGTAGTCAGGATCAAACTCGGGTCTTTGGTGCTATAAGGCAGCAACTCTACCGCTGCACCACCGTGCCGCCCCATTCTTGACCGTTTTATTAATACTTATTTATACTAGATATGATGTAATATATTATGTTTTAAGCTGCTTGACATTACCCTCATGTGATACAGACCTACAAATGTAACAATATATTTCAGTGCAGACAATCAAAATGCACTTTAGACACAGCAGAATGTGACAATGTCCACTTCCAAAAGTTGAACCAGTTGTGAATTATGATCATAGAATTTTGGCATTCGATATCAAAATACTAACATTCCCCCAAACAACTTTCCCTTTGGAGAATTGCTGCGTAAATTAATCCCCACTGTGGAATAATTAATCAAGCTAAACTTCAGATTGCCTACAAACCTTTCCTCCCTCCAGCCCTAACCACAACTCCCTCCCCAAATTCTGATAACAACCACATCCCACAGCCTTCCCACCAAGCTCTAATCAACAACAGTATTTCGCAACCTTCTCCATCTCTGCTCCTCCATCATCAACTCAACCTGCCCCATACCTGCAAGGCCCATTTGCAACCCTCATGTGCCAGCCCTCCTCCCGTCTCAACCCAACCCCTATCCCAGAAAAGGTCATAAGGTCATAAGGAATTGCAGTAGAATTAGGCCATATGGCCCATCAAGGCTACTCCGCCGTTCAATCATGGCTGATCTATCTCTCCCTCCTAACCCCATTCTCCTGTCTTCTCCCCATAACCCCTGACACATGTACTAATCAAGAATCTATCTCTCTGCCTTAAAAATATCCACTGACTTGGCCTCCACAGCCTTCTGTGGCAGAATTCCACAGATTCGTCACCCTCTGACTAAATACATTTCTCATCTCCTTCCTAAAAGAACATCCTTTAATTCTGAGGTTATGACCTCTAGTCCTAGACACTCCCACTAGTGGAAACATCCTCTCCAGATCCACTCTATCCAAGCCTTTCACTATTCTGTATGTTTCAATGAGGTCCCCCCTCATTCATCTAAACTTCAGCAAGTACAGGCACAGTGCCGACAAACGCTCATCATAGGTTAACCTACTAATTCCTGGGATCATTCCTGTAAACCTCCTCTGGACCCTCTCCAGAGCCAGCACATCCTCCATCGATATGGTGCCCAAAATTGCTCACAATATTCCAAATGCGGCTTTACCAGCCTATGCATACATTTACATTTGTATGCTCCACAATGATCACCTTACATTATACTAAACAAACACTGTCACTTAATCAGAATCTATTTTGTGTCATTGCTCAGGTATCGGACAACAAAAATACAGCAATTGGCTGCCTTCGGCCTGACTCTGAAGCAAAAGCTGGAACAGTGCTACAATTCAAACTTGTCCTTTGGGGAACATTTGAAAGTGACAAAGGTAAATTTGGAAATTTGCAAGCTTTGAAAATGTATTTGTTCTTCAATTGCTCTGATGAATACCAAACTAAATATTTTAGCTTACTCTTTAGGTTTCTCGCAACTGGATGTGACATTGTTATTATTTAGAAAGAGAGTCCCAGTCTGCCCAAAGACAAACAAGGATTGCTGCTAATATCTGTGGCATATTAGTTGAATCTCAGGTTGTCACATAGCTGATACTCTGGCGATCCTCAGAATGCACAAGTGTTAAAAGTCAGGCTAGCAACCTGAGAAGAGAAGGATGCTAATTATCAACAGAAGGGGTACTAAAGAAGCACTTAACTTTGTGCTTTACTAAACAAATGCATGTTAGCGAAGTGAAGGAGTACTAACCATAAGAGCAGGTGGTTAAGCTGAAAGGCGACAAAGAACCAGGCCCGAACAAGGAACTTTCAAGAACCTGAACATGTTAAGGTAGAAAATTTCAGAGGTTCCCAAAAAATTGTCAACCCATTTTAAAATACATAGCTTGCTCACACCATGGCTGCACACAATTTCCAGGGCCATTTGGACTATGAAACCATGAACCATTATTAAAATAGAAAAGTAATTTTTATAGCTGTATTTATTCTTTAAAATCAATGGCAAAAACATGCCGAACAGAAACACAAAATGCTGGAGTAACTCAGCGAGACAGGCAGCATCTCTGGATAGAAGGAATGGGTGATGTTTTGGGTCGAGACCCTTCTTCACACTTGCCCTTCACTTTCACTTAGACCTCAGACAGATGAAGAACTTTCTGAGGTAAAGAATTATTGTTAATTCATCTTTATGATTCCACTTTATTGTATTCATTTTATAGAAATAGAAACAAATTTTACTGACCAAGATTCACAAAATATTTAAACTGAGTTATAAAAGATTGATTTTAGCAAATAATTTAACAATGGTAAAATTGTTAATTGTCTCTAGTGAGTGTAGGATAGCGTTAGTGCGTGGGGATCGCTGGTGAGTGTGGACTCGGTAGGCCAAAGGGCTATATCTCTAAATCTCCTTAGTCATTCCCTGTAGTTCCATTAATTACCTTTCTTAATTGCACACCTAGGTCCTGTATGGTCCATTAATCTAGGTCCATTAATGTTTTTGGAAAATCAGGCCTGTAATTCCTTTTGGGGGGGTTGCGAACAGTAATAAGGCAAAAACAAAAAATCTAATTATTTATCCAAATCCACCTGCAGCCTATACTTTAATAAATCCAAAGGTGAGTTTACAAATTGCTGTGGTATTGTTTCACCTTTTCCAAAATTAGCATATCAATATCTCTGCGCAGTAACAATGATTGAGAACTATAAGCTCTGGGACAGGAAAATTATAATTGTACAGGGTAAAATATATCATTACGATGAAGAAGTGTTCTGTAAAAGTCACTCAAGTACTCAGATGGTTAATTCTGAATATGTTGGCCACTGCTGAGCATTCATCTCCATTGAGCCACTTGTACTTCAGGAAATCATTCACAACATCAGAACAGCTTTTCATTAAGGACTTTGTGATAGGGAAACATAAATTACAGTATCAATTTGGACTAATTTATGCCATGCTTTCTATTGAAGCAGTGTTTAAGACCATGCATGTATTTGTTTACTTCCAATCCCTCAATTTTTTTTTATTCAGTTCACTTTTCTTTATTTCCACGTTACAATGCAGTATTTTTTTAAATATAAGTTTCACCTTCCTTGCAATGAGACAATTGAGGAAGGGCAGCCAAAGGAAAGCGCAGAAGGGATGAAGCAAAAATTGGAGTTAACATTTTGGTGACGTTAATTTACATGGAAATTAAGTTTAAATACATTATGGGAATGAAATGTGACAATGACCTCTGGATACAGCAGTAAAATCAAGACTAAATCAGAGAATTTGGGGGGAGCTTCAGGATAATTGACCTGTTGATTGAGATATGCAACATGACATTTGAGGTGAATCTTTGGCTGCCATTAGCATCACATGGATAATTTTCCAACCTTGAATTCGTGCTGAAAAACCTTGACCACCTAAAGTGCCTTTCAGGCATTCTAGCACACATGGCGGATGGATTTCTCACCAGTGCAAATGACAATTATTGCTCCTTTTATTGTTTGCATTATACACCTGCAGGAGGTGGGGCTGCCCACCAAAGGTGTATAATTGGAAATCCATCCTTTCAGTGCCAGTTTGATCGCACCATGAGAAAGTAGTATTAGTATGGTATGAACATTGAATTCTCCAGTTTTGATAACTGCTAACCACCATCACCACCTCTATCCACCCTCCTCCTGCCCCCCAACTGGACTCGCACCCATTTCTCCCCTCCCCCTGCCTTTACACTAACATTCCATCAAATGTATAATATTACTACACCAAGTGGGACCCGTTGGGTCCCTGTCACACGGGAGGCCTGGTCCCCAACGCAACCCGTTCCCGCAACGCAATATTCCACCACTCATCCATTTCGCCCTCGGGAGGCCTGGTCCCCCAAGACAACCCGTTCCCCAATGCAATATTCAACCACTCACCCGTTCCCCAATGCAACCCTTTCCCCCAACACAATATTCCACCACTCACCCATAGCCCCCCAATTGCTCTGGAGCGGCTCATTTCCCCTTATCCCCCAGCACTCCCTCCTCCTCCTCTTCACCCTCCCTTTGTTTTAAACTTAAAAAATTGACTTTTCACTTTTAAAAATCCGATTGCAGTTGTGCCACGACACAGTGTCATGTGATTTGCAACATTGTAACAGGCAGGGCCAGCAAGTGCAATTGGATTTTTTTACTGTGAAAAGTTAAGCCGGCAGTTTATGTAAATGAGACCCCATTGTGACGTCACAGCTGCCACTTCAACTTCAAGTGATTTTTCTCAAACTGGATTTAGTAAAGTTTAACATTGTCAATAATTTGTAAAATATACCATAAATCTGAAGGAAACTTGATACAACACACCGCAGGACAATGGTGAGTAAGGCGGTCCAGACATAGTGTACCGTTTTGGCGTAATTCAAGGCATGACTCACTCACACACAGACACGCACGCAAACAGACAGATTCACAAACAAGATGAGAGTTTTAGTTATATATAGATAGATTTTCAGTATTTTGACCTAATCATGATTCCAGTCTAAAGAGATGACATGGCTTTATTTATGAAAATGAAATAAGGTAAGCTTTACTTTTAGTTAAACAGCAGGAAATTCAATGGCAAATGTCAATTTACCATATAGATTACAAAAGGGGTTCATTGCTAATTTCTCGAGTCAATGTAATTGGGCACTAGATGTTTGCCAATGATGCTCATACATATCAAATAAATAAATTAAATGAATGTGACAATTGTTTTTCAGATTGTGGAAATCTGCCACAGAAGCCTGTGGAGGCCAAGTCAATGGATATTTTTAAGGCAAAGATAGGTAGATTCTTGATGATTATGTGTTTCTGGGGTTATGGGGTGAAGGCAGAGGAATGGGTTAGGAGAGAGATAGGTCAGCCATGATTGAATGGCGTAGTCTTGATGGGCCAAATGGCCTAATTCTGCTCCTATCACATGAACTTATGTAATTATAGTTAAGAATTATCTACAAAATATGTACTTGCTTTGATAACATCTTAAAACTGTCAAGTTACTTAAAATAAGTTAAATAATATAAATTCCAGCAGAAAAAAATATATATATTTATTTATTTATACATTATACTTATGGGCGCCTTATCAAAGGCTCTCAAGGACACCTTACAAAATTTAATAAGCAGATTACAAAACATATAAGCAGAATAAAACAATATACAAAACAAAAATAGTAGGGACAAGACACAATTCAAAGAGAGAGCAGCGGCAGCCAAACGCACCAGCGTTCACTCTCCCTTCCGGCAGCCATCTTGGACAAAACAAGCAAAACATCTTTTAACTTTGAACATCCACCACAGTGAATCCTACACACTCCTCGCTGTGGTGGAAGGCAGAATATAGTTCAAGTCCTTCCCCTTGCTCTTCCGCAGTCATGGGCCTCGAGCCCCCGTTGACGGGACGATTTTGGCTCCCGGAGCCGGTGTTCGGGCCCTCCGCATCGAGGCGCTCCACTCCCGCATCAGGGGGTTGTCAGCTCACCAACAGCGGGGCGAACGAACCTCGCGTCGGGGCAGGTCGAGCCTTCCGCGGCGTTGGAGCTCCCGACTAGCCTCGCCCCGAGACTGCGAGCCCTTGCTGATAAAGTCCGCAGTGGTCATGGTGGGAGTGATACCAGGCAAGGGATCCGCTCCGATGTTAAGTCCACGCCCCGCGGTGGGGCTCACGACAGTCCGAGGAGGCTTCCTGCTCCAGCGATGGTAGGCCACAGAGCCCGGAGAATGTGATCCGAAAAGTGATCACATCTCCGGGAAAGTAAGGATTTGAAAAAAAGTTTCCCCCGATCCCCTCTCCCCCACATAAAACACACCAAAAAACATTAAACATTAAAACAAACTTCTAACAAACTAAAAATAGCAAAAGAATGGAAAGACAAACAGACTGCTGGTTGGGCTGCCACCTCCCCCGTGGCCACGCCCCTCTATTCACTGTGTTTCATAAAATTCACTCTATTCATAAAATTGGACATGCAAAAGAAACTCAGCAGGTTAGGCAGCAATGAAGGGTCCTGGATCTGAAATATTACCTATTTCTCTTTCCACAGATGCTGCTTGACCTGCTGAGTGTTTACAACATTTTCTATTTTCATTTCAGATTTCCATCTTGCAGTCTTGCTTTGATTGTCAATTTTGATTCCATCATTGGTGCTTTTCTGTCACCAACAGTATTAGGCAGGGACCATAAACATATGGGCATAAACAAATGATAAATCATGTGATGTCATTACTGCTCAGTAATTATGTTGTATAATCACAGTTTATATTGACACAATAGCCAAGAAAAGGCAGTCAATTATATTATTGCACAATTAACAGACTCACTTCAAATTTTCCTTTGTGATGCTTTTAAATTAATTAAAATAATGGCAATTGGGGAGTAAAATGTTTATGCAACAACCATTAATTTCCAGGCCCACAACTCCTGCTTTTCTTGTACTGCTCATTCATTTAAGTCTCCAATCAAAAATACAACATAACCATCATCAAGCATATCAAAGTCACAAAGGTTGTAATGAGGCACTTAGCGTAGCAATCAAAATTTTGTAGCTTTAAAATAGGTAAAGATAAATTTGGAATAGATTGCTGATTATAAAATCTGATCTCTTCTTGGCAAACTGATTCCATATGAAATGTTATCTACGTGGAGTTAATTGCAAACATTTTAAATGTTTCGCAAAGTTTATGAAGTCATCTGAATATCTTTATTTTAAAGTTACTCAGTAACCAAATCAGTGATTTGTTACAGAAGCAAACTCATGATCAGGAAATAAGAAAATGTTGCTCCAATATCCCAGTAAAGCGTGAAGTTACCGCAATTTATGTAGGAAGGCACTGCAGATGCTGGTTTACACCAAAGGTAGACACAAAATATTGTAGTATCTCAGCGGGTCAGGTAGCATCTCTGGAGAAAAGGAATAGGTGACTTTTCGGGTTGAGACCCTTCTTCAGACTGAGAGTCAGGGGAGAGAGAACCTAGAGGTATGAAAAGGTACAAAGAACAAATGAATGAAAGGTGTGAAAAGAACAAATCAAAGCCAAACTACAATTTTTTTTAGATTAAATTACCTTACCCATCGATAGATAATTAGTAAATTAGCCTTTTTTTTAAGCCATAACTATCTGTATTTAATGGTTATGATTTCAATTCATGAAAGAAACGCCAGTGAAGGATTGCATCAACTACTACTTTAGATACTACTGTATGTATTATTGTTCTATAGGCTTCCTTCTCACTCATTTACACCATCATATTCTGTTTTTTTTTTTCTCACAACTTAATTATCCTGCTGCAATGTTGCTAAAGAGCTAGTTTCCATCCAATGACAATATTTTCATCATTTAACCAAGAGCTGGATAAAATATCTTTCCACTGGCTACTGTTATATACAATAGACAATAGACAATAGGTGCATGAGTAGGCCATTTGGCCCTTTGAACCAGCACCGCTATTCAATGTGATCATGGCTGATCATCCACAATCAGTACCCCGTTCCTGCCTTTTCCCCATATCCCCTGACTCCGCTATCTTTAAGAGCCCTATCTAGCTCTCTCTTGAAAGTATCCAGAGAACCAGCCTCCACCGCCCTCTGAAGCAGAGAATTCCACAGACACAACTTTCTGTGTGAAAAAGTGTTTCCTCTTCTCCGTTCTAAATGGCTTACCCCTTATTCTTAAACTGTGGCCTCTGGTTCTGGACTCCCCTAACATGGAGAACATGTTTCCTGCCTCTAGCGTGTCCAAACCCTTAATAATCTTATATATTTCAATAGGATCCCCCACTCATTCTTCTAAATTCCAGAGTATACAAGCTCAGCTGCTCCATTCTCTCAGCATAAGACAGTCCCGCCATCCCGGGAATTAACTTTGTAAACCGACGCTGCACTCCCTCAATAGCAAGAATGTCCTTCTTCAAATTTGGAGACCATAACTGCACACAATACTCCAGGTGTGGTCTCACTAGGGCCCTGTACAACTGCAGTAGGACCTCTTTGCTCCTAAACCCAACTCCTCTTGTTATGAAGGCCACATGCCATTCGCTTTCTTCACTGTCTGCTGTACCTGTGTGCAAACTTTAATTGTTGATCAATTAACTGCACTGAAGAGTTGCAGCACATTGCATGAAGGATGGATGGTTCAATCAATGCTTCAATGTTTCAATGGTGCTTTTATAATCACGTGCGATGTGCAAATGCACAGTGAAGTTTCTTTCTTGCAAAAACAGTCCAGTAGAGTTTTGCCATAACCAAGCACATCCCCGATTAACAAGTGTTCCAAAATAGTCTGCTGATTTCCCTGTGTTTTTGGTGCCATTTTCAAAGTCCAGTCCACGCTCTTGTTGTTATTAATGTTGCCCATTCCAGGCAAGTCGCAGACGACTGCGGGCCTCCAGCCATCGCCTTCCTTGGACATATGGATCAACTAGCAAACCGACGTCCCTCTCCTCGCCCATCCACCTTTGATCCCCATGGGTGTCTCCCGCAGCTGAACTCCCGTAGGCCATACCTCGCCAGTTACTCCCATCATCGTCACCGGCTCTATGTTTCGGCTCTGGTCTTCGGGGGATGAGTAGGGGCCTGCTCAGCGGGCTCCCTCTTCCAGGCCAAAGTCATAAGTTCATAAGGAATAGGAGTAGAATTAGGCCATGTCTACTCTGCCATTCAATCATGGCTGATCTATCTCTCCTTCCTAACCCCATTCTTCTGCCTTCTCCCCATAATATCTGTCACCTGTTCTAATCAAAAAGCTATCTATCTCGGCCTTAGAAATATGCACTGACGCCTCCGCAGCCTTCTGTGGCAAAGAATTCCACAGATTCACCACCCTCTGACTGAAGAAATTTCTCCTCATCCGTTTCCTAAAAGAACGTCCTTTAATTCTGAGGCTATGACCTCTAGTCCTTTACTCTCCCACTAGTGGAGACATCCTCTTCACATCCACTCTATCCAAGCCTTTCACTATTCTGTATGCTTTAATGAGGTTCCCCCTCATTCTTCTAAACTCCAGCAAGAACAGGCCCGGTGTTGACAAATGCTCATCATAGGTTAACCCTCATTCCTGGGATCATTGTTGTAAACCTCCTCCGGATCCGCAAACATATCCTTCCTCAAATATGGTACCCAAAATTGCTCACAATATTCCGCTGGGTCCTATGAGTGTGGGACCCCTTTTAGGCCGTAGTCAACCGGGTCACGTTCAGCCTCGGGAGACTCCCCTGGCCGCCATTCCCTACAGTCCGCAACCCTCTGAGAGCTTCATCCACGCGTATTGGTTAGGTGTTTGTGTGGTTGTTGGAAGCAAATCATCCTAAACCCAGGGAAATACTGGAGTAGTTCTTCAGGAGATTGACCTTGGCTTAAGCATCTTTAGCTATTTCATCAGCAACCTAACTTACATCATAAGGACAGAAGTGAGGAAGTTGACTGATCATTGTATTGTGTTCTGTACTTTGCACATATCCTCAGAAAATGAAGCAGCTCATAATTGCATGCAGCAAGACAATTAAACGTTGGCTGATAAAAGTGGCAAGTAACATTAACACCACCTAAGTGCTAATCATTTCCAAAGAGGGAAAGGATAGCCAGAGTCTGGTCAAATCTCCTGGATATTAGATGGCAATAGCTCTGCTGAATCCGCAAACTATCAACATCCTGGGTTTATAATTGACCAGGAAATTAACTCTACCAGCCACACGTACCATGGCTGCAAGAGCACATCAGGAGCTGGGTAACTTGCAGCAAGATGTAAATCAGGGTTGTGAAGGAATGTCGTGGAGGCTAAGACAATTGATATTTTTAGGGCGGATATTGACAGATTCTTGATTAGTACGGGTGTCAGGGGTTATGGGTAGAAGCAGACACATAGGTTTGAGAGGGAAAGGTAGATCAGCCATGATTAAATGTGAGTCCAGCATGAGGTCACTGGGTATCAAAGAAGAGGGGGTCCAATTGACATTATTTCCATTTCCAACCATGGTCACTTCTGATCTCCTTGATATCATCCTGACTGAGAGCAACTAATTAAGGACCGTCTTGATACAATACGTTGGGCTTTGCTTGTCTCCATGGCTGAGCAACACGTTGTTAGAACTTGCCTTGATCTATTGAGCTCACAAAAAGGTTTTGTGCTTTACAAATCTCTAAAGAAACACTAAATAAGCAATAGAAATTTTAACGATGCAAAATTCCGTGTAGATATAATCTCCTTGTCTTTGCAATGACATTGCTTTTTCTCTCTGTCACTCAATTTCCTTTCTCGTTCTCAATCACTCACACACACTCTATGTTTGTCTCTCTTTCTCTCTGCCTCACCACCTATCTCTATCTCTTTTAGTTTCTCTCTGTTTGACTGTCTATTTCTGACTTCCTACCCCCCTCTCTCTCTCTCTCTCTCTCTCTCTCTCTCTCTCTCTCTCTCTCTCTCTCTCTCTCTCTCTCTCTCTCTCTCACTCCCTGTCCATCCGTCGCTCTCTATTTCTCTCTCACTTGAGCTTTTGTTTTTTTTCTGAATTTCTCTCTGTCCATTTCACACTCTATTGGCAGCAGAGCTTTCAGTTGTCCGAAACCCACTGAAATGTTTTGTTCACAATCTCTCTGCCTCTCTCGCCACATATCAATCTTCGACAAAGTCTTGCGATACCCTTCTAATCTCCTCCTTCCTAGTTCAATATTCATATTGTTAAAACTAATCTGTTAATTATGTTCCAAAAGTTTTTACATTAAAGGTAATGTGATAATTGTAAGTTGTTACAAAAAACGAGAGGATGTATGAAGGATTTGTGGGTAGGTATTAATGCTGACTCTGATTTTGCACAGAGTCAACTACAAGTGGAACAATGAAGAAACATCTCCAGTCCAATGCAATAAAAGAGTTGATTAAGGATCAATACATCTTGGAGAATAAAGCAAGAGTGGGTGTTAATGACAAACCTTTGGTCTCCAAGCATAAGGTATGTTACTTTGTCATCTAGGTTGGAACGTTTTATTTTGTATGGAACACAATAACAAATTATTTCACATTTCTATAACTTATGTCACAAGGGAGAACAATCTCAAAAATGCAAGATAGAAAAAAGGGCATTCTGCCATTGATAGTTCCTGAGAAATATTTCACCCTAGATGTTGAATTTTTTGATGACTGATCCAGTCAAAGCAGGCATTATTATTTGAGGCTCATTATGAGCCAAGTAGTCAAAGAGTATCCCGACCGATAAGCCCCCCAGCCAATTGATGAGAGAGATATTGCATCATAACATCGTAATCCCGGTGTGGGAGCATGCGTGTGTCTATCAGAGCAGAAGAGCAGATCTGTAAACTACAAATTCCTGTTCCAATCAAAGCCTTTCCAATACATCAGTGGATCCAGTCAGAATTAAGAATCACTAGTCAGAAAATGTTGTATGTACACTTGAAATCATTGAAGTTATTATAGTAACCACAGCTTTATGAAGACCGGGAAACCCTTTGCATTCTGCTCACACCACATGGTACAAAATAGGGAATGTGATTGCTTTTGTAGGAAAATTGTTCACCATCTGATTTTGTTTAGGAAATTATTAAAATTTATGCTTTAATACAAACTAAGTGGAGTTGTCACATTTTTTAAACATTTAGTGCACGTCAAAGACAATTCATTTCCATCCCGTAGTGTCAAGCGATCAAATAAATTAGTCACTTCTATTATGTTTGTTGACTACATGTTTGAAATAATCCAGAGTAGAGATCTCTTTTTATTTCTTGCATAAAAGACCACATGCTGTGAGTGAAGCTCCTCGCTGTAACGTTTCTTGGGATAGACAATCAGAGCACTCATTGTGTTACATTAAAGTAAGGAAGGGACATCTAAATTACCAGCCTGTCAAATGTTGCTTTCAACATCCATGTTGCTCATTAACACATTATACCCAACAGCAGTTTATTAGTATCGCCTGCAGGTGCATGTTACGCTACAGAGTGCTGGAATCTCTATCCTCAATATCCTACTTGTGAAATCCTTGGTTTTAATCAATGTCTCGTGGAGAACTGTTGAGTGGCCTTCTAACATTAATTTAGAGATACAACAAGGAAACAGGCCCTTTGGCCCATGGAGTCCACACCGACCATCGGTTACCCGTTCTCAGTAGTTCTATGTTATCCCACTTTCCCATCCCACTCCCTCCACATTAGGGGCAATTAACAGAGGCTAATTAACCTACACACCCAGCCAAGTTGCTGCCTCACAGCCTCAATGACCCAGCTTCAATACTGACATCCACTCCTGTCTATATGGAGTTTGCACGTTTTCCCTGTAACTGCATGGGTTTACTCTGAGTGCTCCAGTTTCCTCCCACATCCCAGAAATGTGTGGGTTGATATGAGTAAATTGCCCTAGTGTGTAGCTGAATGATAAAATCAGAAATGGTAAGGAAAATGGTGATGGGAATGTGAAGAGAACAATATGGGTTAAGATTATGTAAGATTAGTGTTAAAATGGGTGTGTGATAGTCAACATGGATTCAGTGGGCCAAAGGGCCTGTTTCTGTGCTTTACCTCCGTATGTTTTCTCTAAATGCTTCATATCATTGAATATTCCCTAAGAAAGAGGATACAATTAAACAAATTGTTATTGTGCGGATTATTCCCTCAGGCTTGACTGTAAAAGCAGTATAAAGAAATGCAGAAGAAAGTTCTTACATTAAATAATTGTGAAAGTTTACCAGCTCAGTGAAATCTGGTGTGTTACCCAGCTTACAGCCTTATTCCTGGCTGTGGGGTGATAGTGCAAGGAATGCAAAGATCGGCCACAATGATTCAGGACGTTTAGTTTAACTGAATGTTGGAGCGGAGAAGCAATGTTTGAGGAAGGGCACAGATGCATGCCAGCAATGCGTGCCCTGTGACACACACTCAGCAAGGCCTGACAGAGGAGTACTTTGTACTGGTAGAATGCGAGGCCCCACATTCGTAAAAGAAAGCTTTGAGAAAGCAAGCCGATTGAATTTGAAGGTTATTGTGAGGCGGTCCATAGATTTGTTATGAGTAAAGTTACTGCATTAGCATTAGCTGCAATAGTCTCAACACAACTGCTATCTAATGCCATACAAATAATACAATGTAATTTATCATCATCGCTACCAAGCTTTACTGGTTTTATTGACCCACTGCAAAAATGTTTCAACTTTAGTGTAAATCTGACTGGCATTTCTAGTGGTGCTTCTAATCAACACAATCTGGAAAATAGACACGAAGTGCTGGAGTAACTCAGCGGGCCAGGCAGCATCTTTAGCGGACATGGATAGGTGACATTTTGGGTTGGGACCCTTCTTCAGCCTAATTGTCGGGGGGGGGGGGGGGGGGGGGGAGGGGGGTTAAAAAAGCAGGAAGAGAGAAGGGGCAGGACAAAGCCTGCCAGGTAACAGGTGGATGCAGGTGAAGAGGGGGTTTGATAGGCAGATGGTTGGACAAAGGCCAGAAATGAAAAGACAGGAGGTGTGAAACAAAAGGGTTGAAGGGTTGCGAATTGTGAAGGTAGCGGAAGGAATGTAGGTGGAAGGGAAGGGGGAGGGGAGGAATAGGTGCAAGTCCAGGTGGGGCATAGGGGAGAGTAACAGGAAGTATGAAGCAGGGGATTTGTAGTCACCTAAAATTAGAGAATTCAATGTTCACACCATTGGGTTGTGAGTTGGGATACCTTTCTGAACTTTTCAGTTCCTCCTTCCCAAAGGTCTCTTAATTGTCCATTATCATCGAACATTTTTAAAGCCTGCAACTGTGAAGACTATTTTAAAATTATTAGTTGGATTAAGTGCTTTTTTTGTAGACTAAAAGGAGCTGGCAAATCATTCCTTGCTGTTGGTGTCTCTGGCTAGTCATTGTCCTATAAGCTTCCACAAGCTGTTTAATGGTTTGACCAACTAAGTTAATTTAAAATTTTATTTTTAAACTTTGGTTATTACATTTTCATGTAATATTAAAAATTCTAAAGAAATGAAAATCTAGTTTTTATCTTTTTGGGGTGCAGGTATATGTACACAGAAATGACATCTCTTGTTCCATTCTTAATTCTCCAGTCTCCTCCTCCACAAGACCAGCATTTAATTTAGTGAATATTTTTCCTTTTATGCAACTGTGGAAGCTTTTACCATTTGTTCTTAATGTATTTTCAAGTTTATCCTCACATTGTATCTTCTCCCTTATTTTATTTTTGTTAAATATCTTTAGTTTACTTTAGAGATACAGTGTGAAAACAGGCTCTTCCACCCACCGAGTTCATGTTGAATAGCGATCACCCCGTACACTAGCACCATCCTACACACTAGGGATGATTTGCAATTTTACCAAAGCCAATTAACCTAGAAACCTGCACATCTTTGGAGTGTTGAAGGAAAGCAGAGCACCTGGAGAAAACCCACGTGTCACAAACACGTTACAGACAGCTCCCGTACTCAGGATCAAACCCGGGTCTCTGGCACTGCTAGGCAGAAACTCTACCAATGCGCCACCATGTCATCCTTTGAAGGTCCTTTAAAATTACCCACCTCTGGCATACTACCAATTTTTACAAAATTGGTAGTATTACATGCCCTCTCTTTCAATTTGATACCATTTCTGAGTTAGCTAAAGATGTTGATTTTTTCTCATAGAACTTTCTTTCCTTGTCTGAGTATCCTGTTGCTGTGATTTACAAACTACTCCCTTGAATAACTACCGCTGCTGATCTTCCACCTTACTTTAAAAATAAATAATTTCCAGCCAACTTTAGCTTACTCTATCCTCGTGCTATTTTAATAACCTTCAATTAAATTTAGGATGTTAGTTTCAGACTTACTGTAGGCTTCTCAACCTCACACTAAATTTCATATTTTACCATCCCTTGACCACTTCTTCCTGGGGATAAATTACGAGAAGATCATTAATTAATCCTGTCTCATTATACAATAACAGATCTTACTTTGTCTGCTTCCTAAATGTATTGCTGTAAGAAACTGTCCCCAATACATTCTATGAAGTTGTCCTCCAGGCTATCCTTGCCAAATAATTTGTCCAATCTATATGATAATTAAAATCACCCATATTATTGCAGAGCCTCTCTTACAAGCCACCATTCATTCTTGATCTGCACTGTGTCCTATAGTACTGTTTCGGGCATCATAAATGCTACTCATAAATGCTACTCATAAGTTCTAGGAGCAGAATAAGGCCGTTCAGCCCATCAAGTCTACTCTGCCATTCCAGCCATGGCTGATTTTTGCACCATAACCCATGACACCCTTAATAATCACGAATCTGTCAATCTCCACCTGAAAAATATCCATTGACTTGGGCTCTATAGCCATTTGTGGCATTGAATTCTACAGACTCACCACCCTAAAGAAATGTCTACGCTGACCAGCGATCCCCATTACACCGGCACCCATTACTCACTTAGGGACAATTTACAATTTTGAGCGAAGCCAATTAACCTACAAACCTGTTTGTCTTTGGACTGTGGGATGAAATCCATGTGGTCACGGGACAAACCTACAAACTCCATATAGACAGCACCTGTATTCAGGATCGAATCCCGATTCCTGGCGCTGTGTGGCAACAACTCTACCACTGCGCCACCGTGCTGTCTTATATGTCAAAGTATGCATGAAAAGATAACTCCAATAATCCAACAGCCTCATACATGTAACAATACTTGTGGTTGTACTAATTTAGCAGATTTTCATGATTTAATGTAACTCCTATTAATGCGTAATGTTACACTGAAGTGTAATACATTTTCCAGTGAACCCAACGAGGTTCAAGGGAGTGGGAAATGTATAAGAAATCCAGATCTCTGCTCTGGCCGCAAATTTTGCCATATGCTTGAGCCCTGATGCTCACAACCGCAGATCGGCTTCAGCCACTCACCTGACCCACAGTCCCAAGCCCAGATGAGCCTCAGCTGCCTTACAGCGTCAGTGATCCAGATTTGATTCTGACTCGTCTGTACGGAGTTTGTACATTCTCCCCTTGACCTGCATGGGTGCTCTGGTTTCCTCCCACACTCCAAAGACGTGCAGGTTTCTAGTTTAATTGGCTTTGGTAAAGATTTAAAATTGTCCCTGCTGTGTAGGGTAGTGCTAGTGTACGGCGATCGCTGGCCGGCACGGACTTGGTGGGCTGAAGGGCCTGTTTCGGCACTGTATCACTAAACTAAACATCTCTAAACTAAGCTAAACTACCCACCCAGCCTACAGTCCCATCCCAAGTCCCACAGCCAAGAGCCCCCAGCCCCGGCCTTAGCTACCCACTCGGCCCACAATCCCATCCCCAGATCCGGCCGCACCACGCACCCTTGGCTCTGGCCATACATCTCACTTGCACCCTCAACCGTCAGCTCACATTCGGCACTAATGGTTAGTTAGGTACAGGCCCACCTGAACTTCCAAGCCCTCGGATGTCAGGTTATCAGCCTTGAAACGATACTTCTGTCAGATCATACCTATTTATTGGTTGTACGCCAATCTAATTTCCAGTTTGTAATGCCAAATAAAATAGACATTTTTTGCTCTGTCATCCAACATTGTCCTCAACTTTGGAGTTATCAACAGCATCAATAAAATGCTATCCCTCTATCAGTACTTATTAAGAATTCAGTTCCCTACATTAAATAATTCTGCACCAGATAGAGAGATGAATTTTATTCATGCATGCTTGGTTTATTTCTCATACAATCTACACTGTAGATGTTTACCAGAAATAGATTAGAGATCTTCTTAGAGATATTTGATGTTTTATATACATTGGCCAATATTCACTTTTCTTTCAGCTTTCTATACATTCCCTTGCAAGCCAGAAGATTGTTGGTCAAGTTATTAAATTCTAATAGTTCAATCAAATTATTGTGTCAGGAGCTTCTCTAAATATATCATCTTATCCTGGTCAAGGAGTTTGACATTTAACATAGGTTGTGTTTATTCAGAGTGGCCCAAGTTTAAAAAACAAATGTTAGAAACGTTGGATTACTACAGGTCATTATAAAAAGGTCTTACATACTATTTAGCTTGTACTTTCATTTAGATCCATACTGATTCTCTGCCATTCCACCTGCCTTGACGTGTCCCTTTCTCTCACCGGCCACGGATCCCATGTTCCATTTAGATTTACCTGCTTCTGTTTCCCATGCTCTCTTGAAATGCACTATATATTTTTACCTTCCCTCCCTTTCAATTACTGAGTTCACTGGAAATTTTATTTTTCCACTGCATAACATCTTTGAAAAAAAGTGAATGAAATCTATATGCACAAGGTGCAGGTGCCGGTCTACAAATAAAGACACAAAGTGCTGGAGTAACTCAGTGGGTCAGGCAGCATCTCTGAAGAACATGACTAAGTAACGTTTCAGGTACACCCATGTTATCCAGAGATGCTGCCTGACCCAGTGAGCTACTCCAGTACTTTGTATCTTTAAAAAAATAATAAAACTGTGTTGAAGTATTAAAATGACAACATCCAATAGTCCTGAAAATCTTCTTATTTTCACCACCAAAGTCCAAGGCATGCCAGATTAACAAAGTCTTGGGCACAGCGAAATGTAACTTAGCCCTAAATAGGGTTTAAGGCTGTATGGTGGCTACTACCTTACAACGCCAGAGTCCCGGGTTTGATCCTGACTACGGGTGCTGTCTGTACTGAGTTTGTACTTTCTCCCCGTGACATGACCTGCATGGGTTTTCTCCAAGATCTTCGGTTCCCCCCCCCCTCCAAAGACACACAGGTTTGTCGGTTAATTGGCTTGGTGTAAATGTAAACATTGTCCGTAATATGTGTAGGATAGTGTTAATGTGCGGGGATTGCTGATTGGTGCGGACTCTGTGGGCCGAAGGGCCTGTTTCTGTGCTGTATCTCTAAACTAAACTAAGGCACATTGCAGTGGAGTGCAATTTGAAAGCAAGCAAATTCAACCCAATCTAGCTTAGGCATTAGAATACATTTAAGTTTTGCCAATGAGCTTTTTCTTTCGTGTGGCGTGCACAGCCTAAAGTTGTTGGACAACTTGTTCTATTTGATCTTCCGTTTGTGCACGTCGGGTTGATTGCATTAGTCGAAACAGGTTGAAGGTTACACGTGAAGGTTACAACCTTACACCCTGCCAATGAGCTGTGGATCCAGCTGTAAATCCTACTGGGAAGTTGATCTCCTTTCAATTTGAATTGGCCAGTGGGTGGGATTCGGCAGGGTGGAAATGGGAAAGAGGTAGTTATTATGAGGCAGGGGAGCCTGAGGGTGAGGGTTGCCCTACGATAGAACAGACCTTATTTTTGTGGGGCAGGCAGCAGGAGTGTTCCTCCTCGTTCAATTGAAGCAAAATATTACTTGGGTGATTTTCTATAAAAACCTCCAGCAGTACTTTTAAGGCAAGCTCGCTTAGGATGGACTGCTCATTTGTTCTTGTAGTTGATGTCCCCTAAGTGGTCTGACAGTTTGTATATTTAAACAGCCTTCCGCTAACAGTAGTCAGGGGAGCTGGTTGCCTATTCACAGGCTCAGCTTCCACATCTATCGGGCTATGCTTTGAAATATGTTTCTCTATACACGGGTGCCTTTGAAAACATATGAAATAAACCTTTAAAAATGTTTAATGGTACTTTATTGTCACATGTACTTAGGCACAGAGAAATTCTGTTTTTCCATACAATTCAGTAGCATTCTTACTATATATATATGCACAATCATACTTAAGCGCAAGAGTGTAAGAATAGTAGATTACATTGAGGTAGTAAAATCATAGTCATACAGTGTGTAAAACGGCCCTTCGGCCCAACTTGCCCATGCCGACCAATATGCTCCATCGTCACTAATCCCACCTGCCTGTGTTTGGCCCATATCCATCTAAACCTAGGGTACACAAAAGGCTGGAGAAACTCAGCGGGTGCAGCAGCATCTAAGGAGCGAAGGAGATAGGCGACGTTTTGGGTCGAGACCCTTCTTCAGACTGGTCAGGGATCAGGGAAACGAGAGATATAGACGGTGATGTGGAGAGATAAAGAACAATGAATGAAAGATATGCAAAAAAGTATCGATGATAAAGGGAACAAGCCATTGTAAGCTGTTTGTAGTGTGAAAATGAGAAGCTAGTGCGACTAGGGTGGGGGAGAGATAGAGAGAGAGGGAATGCCAGGGCCCGAGGGCTGAGGGAGAGGTGGGAAGGGGAGGAGACAGCAAGGGTTAACAAAATTGAGAAAATTCAATGTTCAAGCCCAGAGGATGCAGACTCCCCAAGCGGAATATGAGGTGCTGTTCCTCCAACTTGCGGTGTTGCTCACTCTGGCCATGGACGAGGCCCAGGACCGAGAGGTCGGATACAGAATGGGAGGGGGAGTTGAAGTGCTGAGCCACCGGGAGGTCGGGTTGATTAATGTGGACCGAGCGGAAGTGTTCGGCGAAACGATCGCCAAGCCTCCATTTGGTCTCACCGATATAGATCATCTGGCATCTGGAGCAGCGGATGCAGTAGATGAGGTTGGAAGAGGTGCAGGTGAACCTCTGTCGGACCTGGAAGGACTGCTTGGGTCCCTGAAAGGAGTGGAGGGGGGAGGTGAAGGGACAAGTGTAGCATCTCTTGCAGTTGCAAGGGAAAGTGCCCGGGGAAGGGGTAGAGCGGGAGGGAAGGGAAGAATTGACAAGGGAGTTGCGGAGGGAACAGTCTTTGCAGAAGGCAGACAGAGATGGGAAGATGTGGACGAGTGGAGGGGTCATGTTGGAGGTGGCGAAACTGACGGAGGATTATGTGTTGTATTTGCCGGCTGGTGGGGTGAAAGGTGAGGACCAGGGGGACTCTGCCCTTGTTGCGAGTGGGGGAATGGGGAGAGAGGGCAGTGTTGAGGGGTATGGAGGAGACCCTGGTGAGAGCCTCATCTACAATGCGGGACGGGAATCCCCGTTCTCTGAAGAATGAGGACATTTGTGATGACCTGGTGTGGAACACCTCATCCTGGGAGCAGATGCGGCGTAGACGGAGGAATTGGGAATAGGGAGTGGAGTCCTTACAGGAAGCAGGGTGGGAGGAAGAGTAGTCCAGGTAGCTGTGGGAGTCAGTGAGTTTGTAGTGGATGTCGGTCAGGAGTGTATCACCTGCAATAGAGATGGTGAGGTCAAGAAATGGTAGGGAAATGTCGGAAATGGTCCAAGTGTATTTGAGTGCCGGATGGAAGTTGGTGGTGAAATGGATGAAGTCAGTCAGTTGTGTGTGGGTGCAGGAGGTGACACCAAAGCATTCATCGATGTAACGGAGGTAGAGGTCAGGGATGGGACCCTGGTACGCCGAGAACAAGGATTGTTCGACGTACCCAACAAAGAGGCAAGCGTAGCTGGGGCCCATGCGTGTGCCCATAGCTACGCCTTGTGTTTGGAGGAAATGGGAGGAGTCAATAGAGAAGTTATTGAGGGTAAGGACCAACTCCGCTAGGCGGAGGAGGGTGTCAGTGGACGGGTCTGGGTTGGTCCTCTGGTCGAGGAAGAACTGGAGGGCTTTGAGACCGTCCTGGTGGGGGATGGAGGTGTAGAGTGACTGGACGTCCATGGTAAAGATGAGAGGATGGGGGCCTGGAGAATGGAATGCACGGAGCCGACGGAGAGTGTCTGAGGTGTCTTGAACATAGGTGGGGAGGGATTTAACAAAGGGGGATAGGATGGAGTCAAGGTATGTGGAAATTTGTTCGGTGGGGCACGAACAGGCAGAGATAATGGGTCTGCCAGGGCAGTCGGGTTTGTGGATTTTGGGGAGAAGGTAAAATTGGGCCGTGCGAGGCTGGGAAACGATGAGGTTGGAGGCTCGGGAGGGTAGGGAGCCGGAGTTGATGAAGTCAGTTATGGTGCTCGAGATGGTGGCCTGGTGTTCGTCAGTGGGGTCATGGTCCAGGGGTAAGTAGGAGGAGGTGTCCGAGAGTTGGCGCGCGGCCTCAGCTTTGTAGAGATTCGACGCACCAGACTACCACGGCACCTCCCTTGTCGGCGGGTTTGATAACCCAGTCTGGGTTTTTAGGAGTGAGTCGATGGCAGTACGTTCAGGGCTGGAGAGATTGGAGTGAGACAGGGAAGTGGAGAAGTCGAGGCGGTTGATGTCCCGACGGCAGTTCTGGATAAATAGTTCTAGAGCCGGAAGGCTACGAGGGGGGGTCCAAGTGAAGGGGGTACGTTGGAGACAGGAAAAGGGATCATCAGTGGGGGGCGAGGACTTCTTCCCGTGGAAGAACGCTGTGAGGCGGAGGCGACGGTAGAAGAGCTCCAAGTCGTGGTGGATGCGGAACGCATTGAGGTGGGGTAACGGAGGGGGACAAAGGTGAGACCTCTGCTGAGGACCGACCTTTCGGTGTCGGAGAGGGGGAGGTCCGGTGGGCATGGTGAACACGCGGCAAGGATGGGGGTTGTGGCCGGAGGAAGGCAGGTGAGTGCACTGAGGACGGAGCGTTGTGTGGTGGGGGGGTGGAGGGTGATCAGGGGGTGGGGGGGGGTATGGGGGCTGTGGTGTGGGTGGGGAAGAGCAGGGGTTACATGGTGGGGGGAGATGGGGAAGACCCAGTGGAATAGTTACTAAGGTTACCGGGGCTGGGGAGACGGGCACTAAGACCCAGTGCCGTTAAAAACAGAGCGGTGGGAGGAGTTAGCAACGTGGAGGCTTCAGGCCCACTGCGTAGAGTCTAGTCTGCAGGTGAGACGATGGCTTCGGCTGCTGGACTGCGGACCCGAAGGTAGGAGTTCCGCGGGCAGTGGAGTCGGGGTCGGCGGGCGATGCGTTGGAGGTCCCGGTGGGCGGGTGGTCGGTCCTGACCGGTGAGGCGGCGAGATGAGTGGGATGCGGTGCGGCGGCCATGTTCAGGGAGCCCCGGTCCGGCGGCGATGCTCTGTAGGCCCGGTCCGGCGGCGATGCAATCTGAGGCGGGTCCGGCGGTGATATTCGGCGGGCCCAGTACAACGGCGATGCTCGATGGGGTTAGGTGGTCCCGGGGGATGGCGAGGTTCGGCAGTCGCGTTGTGCTGGTGATAGGCGGTGGAATCGGGGAGGGGGAGATAAACAGAGTTACCGGGCAGGCAGCGGGGCTGGGCGTCATCGGTAGGCAGGTGGAGGTCGGCGGCAGCATCGGCGTGGAGGTCGGTGACGGCGGCTTCCTGGTGAGTCCTGGGCGCGCTCCTTGTGGCCAAGATGGTGTCGGGGGACTCGGGTCGGTGGCTCGGGCCAGAGTTGGGGCCCGGGGCCTGCGGGCGGTCGAGTCAGGGATTGTCGGTGGCTGGACCGGCCTGGAGGCGGGCTAATTTCAGGTCCTTGGTGGAGGTAAGGTGGGACAGGAATTGTTGATTGAAGCGGTGGATCTTCCGGAGGATGTAGTGTAGTTGGGGTCCGTTGCAGGTCTGGGTGAGTGAGGCCCGAAGATTCGGGAGAGTCAATGCGAGGTCCTGCTGGTGTCGGCGCATTGCAACCAGGGTGGATCTTAGTGCCCGGTTGGAGAATTGTACAGTGTGGCGGCAGATAGCCAGTCGGTACCGATAGTCCTGCTGGGGTCCGAACTGGGAGGCAGGGAATTAGAGCTGGAATCCACAGGGTATGAGATGGAGGCGCAGGCAAGCCCCGCATCTAAACCTATCCTAACCATGTACCTGTCCAAATGTTTTTTAAATGTTGTGAGAGTACCTGCCTCAATTACCTCCTCTGGCAGCTCGTTCCATATTCCTACCACCCTTTGTGTCAAAAGTACAAAAGTACACAAAAGTCATCATGTTTTCAACACCATCATGTATCCTTCAACTTCAAACATGTCAGAGATTTATCTCAGCCATAGAAGCCCATTGTCACTCCAGTGGCACTGGTCTGGTATTGCGTGGGTTGGCCAGGCCAGACAATGTTATAAGCCATAAGTCTTAAATAATAGGTCGCAACTGAAAAAAAAAATGTTTTTAATTTCATGCAAGTAATTAGATTTTGCATATCTTTTTAACTCGCTGCTAAAACTCAGTAAAATTTTAAAATGGGATACCTAGAACGGTGAATTTCAAGAGAATGCATGGAAATACTCAAATGATCTGAAGACGATCTTTCCTAATAACTACCCAGTGAATGGTAGGATGTATGGAAATCAGCATCTGAAACCCAAAGACAAATCGATTGGGATTTCTAATAGTTAGATGGCAGTTTATCTGAGTTTTGCTGCAATGACACTACAATAACATTGTCACCTCCATGTGCCCCAACCAAATGCGCTCTCATTTCTCCCACAATTATGCTCCTCTTTCCTCTTCCCCACCTATATCCCACCCTTTCTCCTAATCACTACATGCCAAACAGATCCCTCCTCACCTGTATCAACTTATCACTTGCCAGGTTTTGTCCCGCCATCATCTCTCTTCCAGCTTTTTCCCCTCTACTACAATAGATCTGAGGAAGGGTCCTGACCCAAAACAATACCTACCAGTTCAGGAAGGTACCCCAACTTACAACCCAATGGTATGAACAATTCTCCAAATGTGGGAAACTATAAACTCTCCCCACCCATCATGGCTGATCTTTCAAAATCAGTAACCCGTTCCTGCTTTTTCCCCATATCCCTTGATTCTGTTAGCCCAAAGAGCTATATCTAACTCTCTCTTGAAAACATCCAGTGAATTGGCCTCCACTGCCTTCTGTGGCATAGAATTCCACAGATTCACAACTCTCTGGGTGAAAACGTTTTTGCTCATCTCTTTCCTAAATGGCTACCCTTATTCTTAAACTGTGACGCCTGGTTCTAGAAACATAGAAAATAGGCGCAGGAGAAAGCCATTTGGCCCTTCCAGCCAGCACCGCCATTCATTGTGATCATGGCTGATCATCCCCAATCAATAACCCATGATAGAAACATTGAAAATAGGTGCAGGAGGAGGCCAATAGGTGCAGGAGGACTCCCCCAACGTAAGGAACATTTTTCCTGTATCTAGCCTGTCTAATCCCTTAAGAATTTTTCTGTATCTACAAGATCTCCCTCTCATCCTAAATTCCAATTAATATTAGCCTAGTCGATCCATTCTTTCATCATATGTCAGTCCCGCCATTCCAGGAATTACCCTGGTGAACCTACGCTGCACTCCCCCAATAGCAAGAATGTCCTTCCTCAAATTTGGAGAACAAAACTGCACACAATACTCAAGGTGTGGTCTCACCAGGGTCCGTGCGACTGCAGTAGGACGTTCTTGCTCCTATACTCAAATCGTCTCGCTATCACGGCCAATATGCCATTTGCTTTCTTCACTGCCTGCTGTACCTTACCTTCAGTAAACTTTAATATTTGATATTATGATTACCTTACTTTATTTTTTAAGAGCTTTAGGTCAGCATGTACTTTCCATCAGCTTATTCCACAAAAAAAATTCCTAGGTCCCTATGTATGATGTAAACTGCCCACGTAAATTTGCCACAGAGTAATTACCCACACCCATCATTTGTGTCTGTGGATATTAATGTGAGGCTCTCATCAGGGTCTCTTCTATACCCCGTAGCTCTGCTCTCACTGCCCAACACCCCACTTGTAACAAGGGCAAAATCGCCCTTGTCCTCACCTTCCATCCTACCAGCCATCACATACAATAAATAATCCTCCAACGGGATCCCACCACTGGCCATATCTTCCCATCTCCTCCCCTTTCGGCTTTCCATGGAGACCGCTCCCTCCGTAACTCCCTGGTCAATTCATCCCTTCCCACCCAAACCACCCCCTCCCCTGGTACTTTCCCTTGCAACCGCAGGAAATGCTCCACGTCGCTTCACCTCCACTCTTGATCCATTCAAGGACCCAAGCAGTCTTTCCAGGTGCGGCAGAGGTTCACCTGCACCTCCTCCAACCTCATCTATTGCATCCGCTGCTCTAGGTGTCAGCTGCTCTATATCAGTGAGACCAAGCGTAGGCTCGGAGATCGCTTCCCCCAACACCTCTCCTCAATTCGTATTAACCAACCTGATCTCCCGGTGGCTCAGCACTTCAACTCCCCCTCCCATTCCAAATCCGACCTTTCTGTCCAGGGCCTAATTCAAGGCCAGAGTGAGTCCCACCGCAAATTGGAGGAGCAGCACCTCATATTTAGCTTGGGTAGTTTACACCCCAGCGGTATGAACATCAACTTCTCCAATTTCAGGTAGTCCTTGCTTTCTCCCCCTTTCGCCTCCCCTTCCCAGCTCTTCCGCAGCCCACTGTCTCCGCCTCTTCCTTACTTCTTCCTTCCCCCACCTCCATATCAGTCTGAAGAAGGGTCTCGACCCGAAACGTCACCTCCTTTGCTCCATTGATGCTGCCTCACCCGCTGAGTTTCTCCAGCAATTTTTGTTTACTTTAGATTTTTACAGTTCACTTTGTATTTCAGCACATCTTCATCAAATTGTCTGTTGGTGCTGTTCTATTAAATTTGGCCAATGTTAAGAACAGAGAGAAATGATCCATGCTAAATGCTGTGCAGACTGAATTTGTTTTCTAATTTCTCCATAATGATGTTTGAATCTGTAGTCAGGCATATGAATGCAAAAATCAACATTAATATTAGTCTCTATCACAGCAGATTTCAGTTTGTATGAAATTGGCCCAGAGTTGACATAATCTTGATACTGATTAGCCAATTGTCAATCTATCATTCTTTAGTCAGCCGATCATGGTGCTAATTTTCAGGGCATCTTTAGACTTTAGTCTTTAGAGATATAGCAGTTCACCCCATACACTAACACTATCCTACACACTAGGGACAATTTACAAATTTACCGAAGCCAATCAATCTACAAACCCTTATGTCTTTGGAAAGTGGGAGAAAACTGGAGCACTCGGAGAAAACCCATACGGTCACAGGGAGAACGTACAATCTCCGTACAGCGAGCACCCACGGCCTGGATCAAACCTGGGTCTCTGGCGCTAAATGGCAGCAACTATACCAATGTGCCACTGTGCCACATCTGTGGAAAACATTTATGTTCTGCCTTGCAATCAACTGCAGTAACCATGATTACCAGAGACTTAGTTTAAACTCCATCCCTGTTATTCTGATCATTTTACAGAATGTAAGTTTTTTTGCCTATGCAAATTGTGTTAATTAGAAAATAGCTTTACTTTAAAATGTGAGGGCTATAAATTTAATTTTCATAAATTTGCAAATATACAGTTTTTGTTCTTATAGTATATTAATCAATTATGTTAATAGTATCTCATTTGCATTGCCTAATTGGGATGCCTTGAAAATAGAATTTCATTGAGAATTCAACAGTCATAATGCCTTATTTTGTAAAAGCTATAAGCTTTATGTTATTAGGGATAACATGGTAATAATTGGGCTAATTATAATGAATTTGCGTGTGCAGATTTTTTGATGAGGAAACGGAAATTCCTCCACATTTCATTAATGTTTCGGTTATGAATAATTTGATTAGACAAAGGGAAAACACAGGAATGTATGTATTGCTGGCTCTGATTAAGTATCCTGTGCTTTAAGAAGTTACAGCAACTATATTTATATCTATTCCAGTGAGTTTAATATATTTGTTGGCTCTTGATTGCTATGGCCTTGGTGAAACACTTCATCACCTTGCTGACCCTGGTAGCTAGTTGTGGCCTCAACCAATTGGATGATTGTCCCTTCTTTTCAAGTTCATAAGTTCATGTTATAGGAGCAGAATTAGGCCATTTGGCCCATCAAGTCTACTCTGCCATTCAAGCATGGCTGATCTACCTTTCCCTCTCAACCCCATTCTCCTGCCTTCTCCCCATCACTCATGACACCCGTACCAATCAAGAATCTATCAATCTCTGCCTTAAAAATATCTTCCAGCACCCGCGTCCCATATTATTTGTGCCCTGAGTAAGGTTTGATCAGACTTTTAAACCATTGATTCTTCTACTAATGAGGAGACCATTAAACACAACAAAATCAATTTCCTAAATGATCCTCAGGAAAGTTTTTTGTGTTTGATAATATATTTTTATGTATGTTTTGAGTGGGTTGGTTAAAAACAGCCAGCCAGCCATTCCCCCCCCCCCCCCCCCCCCTGTCCTGTCCCTCCCCCCCCCCCCCCTTCCCCCCCGCACTCCTCCCCTCCTCCCCCCCTTTCTGATTTTTTTTTTTGTGGGTGAGTTAGATTTGTAATCTTAAGGACATATGGTCATAAGGTCACAATATCTGACCTCAAAGCTCAGCTTTGCTTTGTGCAAGCACAACCTTTAATTTGACACCATCACACATGCCCATTAGCACATCATTCATTTACCAGAAGGCACAAACACACACACACAGTACATAGGTATAGGGTACCATGTTTCATGATGTGGATGAATTCTAAAGCACTGCGTTAGTTTTGCCAGCTTTTCTTCACTGCCAGACCATCACCTTCAGTTGGCAGTACAGCTCAACAGAGTGAGCTTTGGCAGCTACGTGCTGTGATTATCATGCTGCGACTTTCTGATATGGGTGTAAATTTGTCACAAATATTGTAGTATGATAAGGACAAAATCTGCGTTCTTGGAATGGTTTTTGCAAAGATATTGTGAAGCTGGCTGCATTAGTGTTGTGTAACACATCCGTCAGACAAGACAAGCTCTGCTTGAATACCTGTTGCACAGACACGGCACCATGTTGCTGCTCTATTTATCTGCAAAACATGCCAGCCTTTGGTTACCTACCCACATACAACCATGTGATAGTCTGAAGAACGGTTCCGACCAGAAATGCCACCTGTTCCTTTTATAAGTTCATAAATTCATAAGATACAGGAGCAGAATTAGGGCATTCAGCTCATCAGGTCTACTTCGCAATTCAATGGTGCCTTTTCTCCAGAGATGCTGCCTGACCTGCTGAGTTACTCCAGCAGTTTGTGTCTAACCATGTAACATTCTAGGCACTCCAAATAGTGAATAGCCACAAATGAGTTCAAGATGCTTATTTCACCAAAAAGCTTTGGGATTATCATCTAAATCCAGAGGTGAGGTTAGAACATCAGCACTATTCACCTCAAGACATTTGTATTCTACGTGCATTAGTTTTGTGGTGGACCAGTTATTGTCTGTAAAGTCTATTATCCTGCAGGTATCGGTCTAAAAGTTCTGTTGTGCCCTGTGACGATTAGTGCACGATGGTGATGGTCATAGAGTCATACAGTGCATTCAGAAAGTATTCAGACCCCTTCACTCTTCCACATTTTGTTACATTACAGACTTATTCTAAAATGGATTAAATTCTTTTTTTTATCATCAATGTACACACAATACCCCATAATAAAAAATTGAAAACAGGTGTTTGGAAATTTTTGCAAAATAATTAAAAATAAATAACTGAAATATCACATTTACATAAGTATTCAGACCCTTCACTCAGTACTTTGTTGAGGTACCTTTGTCAGCGATTACAGCCTCGTGTCTTCTTGGGTATGACGCTACAAGCTTGGCACACCTGTATTTGGTTAATTTATCCCATCCTTCTCTGCAGACCCACTCAAGCTCTGTCGGGTTAGATGGGGAGTGGCGATGTACAGCTATTTTCAGGTCCCTCCAGAGATGTTCGATCGGGTTCAAGTCCATGCTCTGGCTGGGCCACTCAAGGACATTCACAGACTTGTCACAAAGCCACTCTTGTCTTGGCTGTGTGCTTGGGGTCATTGTCCTGTTGGAAGGTGAACCTCTGCCCCAGTCTGATGTCCTGAACGCTCTGGAGCAGGTTTTCAGCAAGGATCTCTCTGTACTTTGCTCCGTTCATCTTTCCCTCGATCCTGACTAGTCTCCCAGTTCCTGCTGCTGAAAAACATCCCCACAGCATGATGCTGCCACCACCATTCTTTACCGTAGGTATGGTATTGGCCAGGAGATGAGCGGTGTCTGGTTTCCTCCAGACGTGACGCTTGGCATTCACGCCTAAGAGTTCAATCTTGGTTTCATCAGACCAGAGCACTAGAGAAAACAACCCTTTTGGCAAAATCCAAGCGGGCTGTCATGTGCCTTTTACTGATGAGTGGCTTCCGTCCGGCCACTCTACCATAAAGGCCTGATTGGTCGCAGAGTGCCGCAGATATAGTTATCCTTTCGGAAGATTCTCCCATCTCCACAGAGGAACTCTGGAGCACGGTCAGTGACCATCGAGTTCTTGGACACCTCCATGACCAAAGCCCTTCTCCCCCAATTGCTCAGTATGGCCGGGCGGCCAGCTCTATGAAGAGTCCTGGTGGTTCCAAAGTTCTTCCATTTAAGAATGACAGAGGCCACTGTGCTCTTCGAGACCTGCAATGCTGTAGAAATTGTTTTGTACCCTTCCCCAGATCTGTGTCTCGACACAATCCTGTCTCGGAGGTCTACGGACAATTCCTTCGTCTTCATGACTGGGTTTTTGCTCTGACGTGCATTGTCAACTGTGGGACCTTATATAGACAGGTGTGTCCCTTTCCAAATAATGTCTAATCAATTGAATTGAAGTTGTAAAAACATCTCAAGGATAGTCAATGGAAACAGGATGAACCTAAGCTCAATTTTGAGTGTCATAGCACAGGGTCTGAATACTTATGTAAATGTGATATTTCAGTTATTTATTTTTAATGACTTTGCAAAAAATTTCTTAACACCTATTTTCACTTCTTCATTCTGGGGTATTGTGTGTAGATTGATGATAAAAAAATGAATTTAATTTATTTTAAAATGCTGCAACGTAACAAAATGTGGAAAACGTGAAGGGGTCTGAATACTTTCTGAATGCACTGTATATAATGCAGACACTCCGTCTTTGTCAACTATCAAACATCCTTTTTCTTCATGCAACTCTTAAATTTCTACCCCACCCCCAATTATCCTGTCACCCAGCTATATTAGAGGGAAGTTACTAAGCCAATTAAGCTGAACAACCTTGGCATTTGGACATGGGAGAAAAGCAGAGAAAACTCGCATGATCCGAAGAGGAATGTGGGAACTCCACAAATACGATGCCCAAGGTCAGGAGTGAGCCCATGCCTCTGGAGCTGTAAGGCACCAGTGTTAGCCTCTGCAGCACTCTGCAACCTACATTAGCAACATCACTGAGAACCCATGGTTTAAGATCTCCTGCTACTAATCTCACAGGACTATGCAAACGGCATGTGGCTGCTGTGAGGAGTGGGTTCCGTGAAGACTGCTGGCCCAATACCACTCAAAATAGAAAGGGAGCATCCGGGAAGGCATGGAGCACCTTGAGTCAGTGGGAGCACATGGATACCACTCACATGCAGAGAACCGAGCACACAACATCCCAAAGCCCTACTCCACGACTCTGCTCCACCCATGGCAGAGTATAAGGGTCCCACAGTGGATGCATCAATCACAAAAATGGAAAAGAAGCAAGCCATCTTTAATACAAAGGGCTTAAGCAATGAGAAGATTGTGAATAACCATGCAAAAAGCCCAAGAATCATAGCCTGCAGAGTTATGACACATTGTACACCAAAGGAAATGTCCATATTTCCATATTTCCTTACGATGTTTACATATCTGTTGTGCTGCTGCAAATAAAAAAATCATTGTTCCATTGGGGACATATAACAATAAAACATTCTTCACTTGAGTCTTGACATAAGAGATAGCCGTTTCAGCCTATTGACTTGACATCAGCTCACAGAGCAAACCTATTCCCCACTCAATTTCCTGCAAGCTTTTTACGCCATATTCCCTTCCACTGCATCTTCTTTGGCCTTGCTTGAAATTACAATTCCCCAGAATTTAGCCATATTTGTGCCCATTTCGAAGCCACACGAATCTCTAACCCATTAACTCTTTCCAGCTCCACCACCACGTCATTTTGACCCAAGTGAGCATTATTGAGATAAGCTCAACACAAGGTGTTTGGCTGAAAGCTGCTTCGAGGCCAAAAGTCATCCAGTTATCCCCAATGCAAAATATATCCTTCCAGTGGGAGTTGCTAGAAAATGACCAAAGGATTGAATTTTTTGTCGATTTGAAAAAATAAACATCATCGTGGCTGAGGATAGTTAGTTCAGCAATGATTAGTTATGGAATCCAGAAACTCCTGGCTCCAGCACTTATATTGAAAGCTCACAAAAATATCAGGGGAACACTACAGAGCTTTTGTTCTGCGTTTCCTTGTGCTACAAGGCTCTCTAATTGTAAGTATGCCGAATGGAGGATATTATCACTGAAGGACCAGCTATTTCGAGATCACCGTGAATTTATCCGATGATAAACCACACTGATTAAAAACATATGACAGTACGGAACATGGGAAAAGCATTTGGCCCATCATCCTCACTCCTGCCACAGATATTTTTATGGTTTCATTTATAATGAACTCTACAGAATGTGTTTAATCTTCAGAGGGAAAGTTTCACATAAATATTCCCTGAACCCCAAAGGCAATCAAGCCAAGCTGCAGAGAAGGTACTCATCTCCACTATTCAGCTGCTGCCCAAAGACAAACAGCTCACTGCAATTCCCTATCCCATCCCAGCTGCACTCCAGGAACCACCGAGAGGTAACAGTCAGTACATCTTCTCGTACTAGTTTAACAAAATCTGTCTCCAGTGATAACACAGGTGAAATATCTTGTCAGCAGTGTGATGCTGACATTTAGTTTGTAAATAGATAAATAACCTGTTTCTGCAGGTGCGAGTGAAATATCCGCTCCTGCCATAACTTAAATACATTCTGGGATAATTTATCAACCAAAATGATTAAGGGAAGGACAGACTGGATTATGAAGAGCGATTATATAAATTGGGAGTGTTCTCAATGGAAAAGAGAAGGTTCTGAGGTGACATGATTGCTGTTTTTAGGATGCTGAAGCACTAGATAATGTGGAGCTATTTTTTTAATCCAAAGCAGTAGAATCGGAGGATGCTGCCTGAGCTGAAATTAGAGCAGGTTCTCAAACAATACCCATTATTTTGATTGGGAATGTTACACAGATGATGTACCAGGAGGAATTTTACTTGGAGAACCAAAATGTTCTGGCATGGTGTGAACTTTGTTTTACATTGGATTCCTTTCCAGAAGTCTTCCCGACCAACAACCAAAAAAAAAAAAAAAAAAAAACTTTTTTACCCAGAGAGTTGTGAATTTATGGAATTCCCTGCCACAGAGGGCAGTGGAGGCCAAATCACTGGATGGATTTAAGAGAGAGTTGGATAGAGCTCTAGGGGCTAGTGGAGCCAAGGGATATGGGGAGAAGGCAGGCACGGGTTACTGATAGCGGACGATCAGACATAATCACAATGAATGGCGGTGCTGGCTTGAAGGGCCGAATGGCCTCCTCCTGCTCCTATTTTATATATTTTAAGCTCACAGTTACACAAGAAACTGTAGCAGTCCACAGGAGCCTTCAGATGTATTTACAGAGTGCGGAGGGAGGAAGCAGAGTGAGATGAGTGATAGAGTTCAATATGTAGATGTATTCATGACCCAAAATGTTTTGGATGAGATTTTGAGGCCCACAGTTGGTGGGAGGAATAGGATGCTGATGGAAGAACAGAGAGACAATGATCTGTGTTTGTCACATTCTTCTCTGTGATCTTTCATGGTTCTATTCTCTTGAAATAAGGCTGAGGAGAGAACTGATTGAGTTATCTATAATAAAAGATACAAGATAGAGAAATACAGCACAGAAACAGGCGCTGCAACCCACAATGTCCAGGCCAAACATGATGCAAAGTTAATCTAATCTCCTCTGCCTGCATGTGATGCATATCTCCCCATCCCCTGCCTGCCCACGTGCCTCTGAAATGACAATATCATATCTGCCTCTACCACCACCGCTGGCAGTGTGTTCCAGGCACCCACCACCCTCTACCTAAAAAACTTGCCCCTCACATCTACTTTAAATTTTACCCCCTCAATAAGCCATGCCCCCAAGTTTAATTTAGTTTAGAGCTACAGCGCAGAAACAGGCCCTTCGGCCTACTGGGTCCATGCCGACCAGCAATCCCCGCAAGTTAACATTATCCTACACACACTAGGGACAATTTTTACATTTACCAAGCCAATTTACCTTTATACCCGTACGTACGTCTTTGGAGTGTGGGAGGGAACCGAAGATCTCGAAGAAAGCCCATGCGGTCACGGGGAGAACGTACAAACTCTGTACAGACAGCACCTGTAGTCGGGATCGAACCCGGGTTTCCGGCGCTGCAAGCGCTGTGAGGCAGCAACTCAACCGCTGCGCCACTGCGCCGCCCTTTGATAAGTCTTTGACATTTCCACCGTGGGATAAAGGTTCTGACTGTCTACCCTATCTAGGCCTATTATAATTTTATAAACTTCTGACAGGTCTCCCCTTAACCCATGACGCTCCAGAGAAAACAATTCAGGTTTGTCCAAACTCTCCTTATAGCTAATACACTCTAACCCAGTCAGCATTCTAGTACTGTAAGCCTCTTCTGCACCTTCACTAACACGTCCATATCCTTACTGCAATGGGGCAACCACGACTGGACGCAATGAATGGTATTGATTGAATAGATAAAGTAAAGCTCTTGTAGAAACAAGGAACTACAGATTTAATTTTCGTTTTAGTTTTTTCTCGTTTTCAAGATGCAGCATGGAAACCGGACCTATACACTAATTCTATCCCAATTTTAAACTCTGCATAGGAGGTTACAGCATCAGCTTACACAAAATGTATCCTTGACCAGCAATGTCAAATGTTTATTACAGTTGACTTGAGTGGATGAAATTTGGAGATAACGCACAATGTACGGATGCATCTCTAAAGCTACTGGCTGGTATGAATCTCCAGACAAGTTGGGAAAAGCCAGAGAGGCATTTGAAAACAGATATGAGTTTTCAACTGCTGGCATTGCTGGCCGAGGATCAATTTTGTGCGAGCTGACGCTGTAATCTCGTTTGCAATAGAGATAATTCTCAATCCTCCGAAATCTAGTCATTTTCATTTTAAGATCTACACTGAATTTTACTGGGTGGTCATTATACTTTCACTCCTTTAATGTGCTCATTTAGTACCTTTGCGTCTGTTAGGGAACTTCTTGGGTCGATATTAATCTAAAGCTTACAGTTTAAAGCAGGTTTATTTTTATTTAAGCACTTATCATTGCTGACCTCATTCGACACCTTCAACCATGGGAGAGGATTGCTGTGGATTGTTGAATTGACATTAATCATATGTTTCCTCCAATTTTGTCAACCCATTGTTTTGATAGGTCTCTACTTACCTTTTCTCTCGATGCATAATTAGTTAAAAGTGTTATCATGGTACTTTTTGCAAAGATTGAGGGTCTCTTTTTATCATTGTTTTCATCTTACTGCGAGTGTATGCTGCTTTCGGAACCAGGCTCCAAGAACATAAGACATGAGATAGAAGCAGATACAGGCAATATGATCCCACGACCCGTTCCACCATTTGATAAGCTCATGCTCGACCTGCATGTTCATCTCAGTTCTAATTCCCTACCCATTTCCTATTACCTTGACTCCCCGGACGTCCAAAATCCACTATCTAGAACTTGAATATTTTCAATGATTCAACCTTTACAGCTTTACAAGATAAAGAATTCCAAAGATTTATAATCCTTGGAGAGAAGAAATTTCTCCATCTTAAATGGGCAACGCTATTTTTTGAAAATATTGCTCACAGTTCTGGATTCCACTGTGAAGGAACTTGTAACTCTTGTTGCTGCTTTGTAAAGCCCCACTTTTAGTCTGTATGCCCAGTCACTTTCTTTGTTCAGGAAATAGACCGAATGAACCCTTGATCCCTCAGAAGACCTAGGATATTCAGCATCTCTCCAGCGACTCTTACCAATGTCTACACATGCATCACTGCTTTGTGTGCTCTGCCCAAGGCCACACTAAATCACAGAGAGTTGTGGACACAGCCTAGTCCATCATATAGACCACCCTGTGAAGCATTCTTTTACAGTGATACCTTATTGAATACTTTCATTCCATCTATGGATAGGATAGGTTTAGAGGGATATGGGCGAAGAGCAGGCTGGTGGGACTAGTAAAGATGGGACATGTTGGTCGGCCTGGGCAAGTTAGGCCAAAGGGCCTGTTTGACTATATGACTCTTATGTAAGTATGGAAAATTGAATGGTTATTCTACTTAATATTTCCTGAATGGACGGACGAATGAATGGTCATTTATTGTCACAATGAACCACAATATCCTCAATGAGCACTAATAAATTGGTCATATATATATATTATCATTTTGTAAATTCAGGTGCACTTTGCTTGATCATACAGTGCTGTTTTAAATGTTTTGCCTTTAGTTTAGAATGGATTCCAGCATTTTCCCATTGCCAGATGCTAGACAAACAGCACTGGGCAACAGTTTTATTGTGTCTGACTCTCTCCTTTCTTAAATTTGCAAGGTATTTGCAGCTTTCCAATCCACTGGGACTTTCAGACTCTGTGAAACTTTGGAAGATCACAACCAATGCAGTCACCATCTCTGTGGCTACATGATTGAAAAGCATCAAAAGCTTTTCACTGTACCCTGGTACACGCGACAATAAACTAAACTGAACTGAAATTCAATTTAAGAAGCAGGCTTTCAGATGTAGACCAATAGTTAGTCCAATTTGGTTGCCTAATACCTTTTCTTTATTGCTTGTTAAGGTTTAAAGTTCCTCCTTCCCTTTTTGCCCCTATATTTTCTACCATTATTGTAGTGCTTTTATTGTCTATTGTAAAGACAGGTACGAAATGTATTGTAAAGACAGGTACAAAACCCCTTTCATTGCCATTTAGTTTTAGTTTAGTACAGAGATACAGTGCGGAAACAGGCCTTTTGGCCCACTTATTCCGCACCGACCAGTGACCCCCTCACATTAACACTATCCTACACTTGGGACAGTTTTTTACAGATATACCAAGCCAATTAACCTACATACCTGTACATCTTTGGAGTGTGGGAGGAAATCGAAATTCTCGGAGACAACCCACGCCGTCACGGGGAGAACATACAAATTCCGTACAGACAAGCGCGCGTAGCCAGGATCAAACCCAGATATCTGGTGCTGTAAGCGCTGTAAGGCAGCAACTGTATCGCTGCAACACTGCGCCGCCCAAATGTCTCCAGATGATCTTCAAAGTGGCCAACAATCACCTTTGTTGTTTCATTCCCTTTCATATCCATCCTCTTATTGTCTCTTTCTTGATAGCTCATTCTCACAATCCATTTGGTCTCACTCTGTTTTCAGCAATCATTTGCAGATTTCTGATTTTTTTTCCCAATCTTCTGACCTCCCACTAACCTTTGCATCATTATTTGACTTTTCTTTCAATTTGGTATCCTCTTTTAACATCCTTACTTATCTGTGGATGGATCAGATTATGTCATGTAGAGTCTATATCTCTCCATAGAATAATTCAATTTTCTTTTCCTTCAGAATCTTTCCTACTTACCCTAAGGTCATAAGGTTGTTAGGAATAGGAGTAGAATTAGGCCATTTGGCCCATCAAGTCCAGCCATTAAACATGGCTGATCTATCGCTCCCTCCTAACCCCATTCTCCTACCTACTCCCCATAACCTCTGACACCTGTACTAATCAAGAATCTATCTATCTCTGCCTTAAAACTATCCACTGACTTGGCTTCCACAGCCTTCGTGCCAAAAAATTCCACAGATTCAGCACCCTCTGACTAAAGAAATGTCTCCTCATCGCCTTCCTAAAAGAACGTCCTTTAATTCTAAGGCTCTGACCTCTAGTCCTAGACTCACCCACTCGTGGAAATATCCTCTCTGTTTGACCCTATCTTGGCCAAGGTGGGTACCAGAATAAATAGGTTGTTAGTTTGATTATTTTTTAAACCATTTTTGCTTCCCCAGAAATAGCAGTCCTTGAAACCGGGGAGTTTTCTCACCTGCACGTTCTAATGCTGTACTCAAAAATTAGAATGTGAAGTGTTGTCATATGCAACACATCCTGCATCACCAGCAGCAGCAATGTGTGAATCACACAAGTGCACAAGCAGCCTTTCTCTCTCTCTCTCTCTCTCTCTCTCTCTCTCTCTCTCTCTCTCTCTCTCTCTCTCTCTCTCTCTCTCTCTCTCTCTCTCTCTCTCATGACACCCATTACTGTGCACACTCCCTCCTTTATTCATCCACACAAAACTTTATACTTGCTTATACATTCACATACAATTTCACACAGAAACTCGCCCCCATATTAACATGCACTCTGAGAGATATTTCCACACAGAAAGACATTCACACAGATATATACGCACATGACCGATTTTAGCTACAGTTTGGTAAAGGTCAACTTCCTCAGCACTTATCATCTATGTCAATATTGCATTGCATATGAAGCTTTCTGAAGTAATCAGATTTTAACAAACACTGAAGATGAGAATAACTGAAATCATGACAGAATACTCTACATGCCAAGGAACTCCCCATGCACTTCTCTCTCTCTCTGTCTTCCATTCTGTTTTTTCCACTTTCAACCCGGTAATCTCTTTCTATCTGATCTGTGGCTTTCTTCTACATTGGCACAAGTTATCCTTGATCATGTTCTGGTACTGAAAATGAAATAGAGCATACCCCTTGATCTCCGCTCTCAATTCTGACTGAGAATCATAACTAACTGAGGGTAGAGAATGGAAAATGTGGTGCAGCCAAAGTGAGTGGAGCCAATAACTTTTAAAGCTTGGTCGCCTAGGAAATGGATCCATTCCCTTTCCTCTCTCTTCCCTAAAACACGTACACACATATGCACACGTGCACGCACACATGTGCACGCACACACACACACGCGCACATATACATTGTTTTCAGTGTGAATAACATATTTAAATGATTTAATCCAGGTTAGATCACAGTTGTCAATGTTTTGCAGTGAAATTGCTTTGAACGGTAAATTTGGCCGGACATTTCCATATACACTTTAGCGTGCTCAAAATTAGACACAGACCCAACGATGTCAGAAGTCAAACACCATGTGGCCCCTCCATTTCAGTCTGACTTGAAGCTATTAGGAACAATGATGAATTTTGCTGAACAGTTACAAAAATACAAGGAGCACATTGCACTGAGAGCACCAAATAAAACATTTCCATTCTAACATTGACGTTTTGCACAGGTGCCAGCCTCAGTTTTCGATCTTCGAGATGTTTGACATCTCACCACTGTTGTTCCATTACTGATTGCAGCTCTTTGTTTATCTTTTGTGTGTTTGTGAGCTGCTTCCTGCTTCTGTACGTCACTGATCGTCCCCATCCTTCACACTCTATGACTTCAGTAGTATGCGGCCACACTCCATTAGGGCAGATGATCACGTGGGGAGTTCCCACACACATACATACACACTCAAGTCACCATGCTGCTCCTCTCGCATGTTTGCCCTGATCTCCATGGTAGCCTTTTGTTAAGTGGTTGCCATTGAAAGAGTTTCTTAAAGGTCTGACATCCTTCCCAGTGATCAGAACAGCAAAGACGTGACAATTGGAAGCTTTTCATGCATTCTCCTTTGGGAACTGTGCAGCTCCTGTGTTACTCCTTCGTTCTGAGTATGAACCACCCTGGTGCTATTTTAAATGGGTTTTCTTTTGCCATTTTCGTGGGGGGGGGGGGGGGTTAGGTGACATATTTCAATGTTAGCACTATACCTGGCACAACATTAGTACACCAAAAATTTGTGGAATCCAATTTATAAGCAAGTCATAAGATCATAAGGTCACGTGATAGGAGTAGAATTGGGCCATTCGGCCCATCAAGTCTACTCTGCTATCCTATCATGGCTGATCTATCGCTTCCTCCTAACCCCATTCTTCTGCCTTTTCCCCATAACCTCTGACACCGGTACTAATCATAAATCTGTGACAAGTGACTCCTTTTAAATAATAATTAATCTGCCAGTGACAAATAGAAGCCCAGCCAGGAGCCTTGGTTAACTCCATTTCCACTGCATGTCATGTTCATGCCACCATTCATTTTCTATGCATTAGAAAAGCTGAAGCTATTGAAATCAAGTGTTAATAGCCTAAGAGTCAGAGGTTCAGGGAACAAAACAATGACATCTTTCCCTCTCAACCCAATTCTCCTGCCTTCTTCCCATAACCCCTGACACCCTTATTAATAAAGAATCTGTCAATCGCCATCTTAAAAATATCCGTTAACGGCTTCCACAGCCATCTGTGGCAATGAATTCCACAGATCCACCACCCACTCACTACAGAAATTCCTCCTCATTTCTTTTCTAAAGGTACATCCTGTGATCCCTTCGATGGCGAGGTGGACAGTACCCATGATAGACCAGCAATGTCTACCACTTTCTGCAGCCTCCTTCATTCCTAGGCAGTAGATAGGCACAAAAAGCTGGAGTAACTCAGCGGGACAGGCAGTATCTCTAGAGAGAAGGAATGGGTGACATTTCGGGTTGAGACCCGATAGACTACATTTGAGCCATAATGCAACCAATCAGAATGCCCTCTATCACACACCTGTTGCCGTTTCAATAGAGTATTCGGCCACAGACTGAATCTCCTCAGTCTTCAAATGAAATACAGGCTTTGATGAGCTTTCTTTGTAATTGCATCATTGCACAGAAGAGATCTTTAGAGATATGCATACTCACAAATTTGAAGCTACTGACAATCTCCACCTGTCTCCTGTCAATGAAGACAGACTCATGATTCCCCAGTTTTCCTCTCCAGAAGTCAACAATCAAATTTGTGGTAAATAAATACCCAGCCCTCAATACAGCTTTCTCTGTTTTCAGTTATTATGGTTGGTTGGAAGTTACTTCACCTAGATCCCTGTAATTTGGTAACCACCATTTTTCTGAGCAGAAATCCTGCTTTCAAAGCTCTTGCTAAACTTCCAAACATCATCGGATTTCCCAGGTTGGATTTGAACCCCACCACTAAACATGGCACAAAGGATTTATGGACCCATAATATATGATGCCTTGAATGTGTATATAAACAGCCGGAGATGCTAATATTAGAGATGAGCATCTGATTGAGGTAAAATTAGGTTGTTGACATTCTGACTTTTAGATCTTGTAATTCCAAGCTCAAATTAAACCAGTTGTATGTTTGGGGAAGCTCATTATTCCAGTTCTCTCTATGCTGGAATTTTAATAACAAATATTACAGATTGGTATGAATGATCATATTACAGATGATGATTTTTAAATATGGTAAGTAAAATATATATACAACTCATTTGCTGTGAGTCAGTTTTGAGTAATTGCCCAAAGCCTCATCTAATTCTTTCAGGACATCAATCTGATCATCTCCCTGCACGGATTGAAAGATTGGAGGTCATCCCTGGATATTGGACTCTGTCCCCACAAACATCAGTCTGCCATCTCCACCTCCCTCCACACTCTCTGTAAGAGCCACTGCGGTCTCCCATGGGCTGCTCTGGTTTCCTGTGCAACTGAGAGCCTAGGTTGTTAATTTGCCCTTACATTGTGCACCCAGACTTTCGCCAAGATTACTTTGTGACAGGCCCGAGAACCCTATCTCTTTCCTAACACCCAAGAAAAAGTGTGAGTGAGAAATCTAAGATAGACACAAAAGGCTGGACTAACTCAGCAGGTCAAGTCAAGTCAAGTCAAGTCAAGTCACATTTATTTATATAGCACATTTATAAAACAACTCTCGTTGACCAAAGTGCTTTACATTTGTTATAAGAGTAGTATACACAAGCAGGCTACATACATATATAAAATAGCCCTCGCTCAGAGGACGTCAGGAAAGCTTGGGAGAACAGATACGTTTTTAGACTAGACATAAAGGAGTCGATGGAGGGGGCAGTTCTAATGGGGAGGGGGATGCTGTTCCACAGTCTAGGAGCTGCGACCGCAAAAGCGCGGTCACCCCTGAGCTTATGCCGAGACTGCGGGACATTCAGCAACCCCAAGTCGGCAGATCTGAGGGACCTGGAGGTGGTGTAGTGGGTGAGAAGACTTTTAATGTAGGTGGGTGCAAGCACATTGAGGGCTTTGTAGACAAAGAGGTCAGGCGGCATCTCTGGAGGAAAGGAACAGATGACGTTTCGGTTCGAGACCCTTCTTCAGACTGAGAGTTGGGGAAAGGGGACAAGAGATATAAACAGTGATATATAGAGATATTTATATTTGCTTCAGTGTGTGCACTAGAATGGCACGAAATGCAGCACATACCAGTTTGTTAAAGTGCCATTCAGCAATATGGGGCTTTTGTGTGGTTGCTATTTTAATTGTATTTAATTTTGGTCATTCATGCACCGCTATAAGTCATTGCAAGAGCTCTTAGATTTGTACTACTCATTGCAACCATAGTTTGAAACTGTGGGAGGCCTTTAAAGTGAACTGGATGGAGGAGTGTCCAATGAATAAGGGAGCAACCAAACAACTGACCGAGGATGACCTGGAGATCATTGTATAGAGATGGAGTTTGGAGATAGAATCAACAAACTTGCCCCCAATTACGACTTCCAAATAAATAAAATAATATATCAAGAAAGAGTCAATGTTCACTGATTTTCTTTCCACTGATATTTCCTGCCCTGCTGAACTTTCCTTGGGTTTTCTGTCTTTATTTCAGATTTCTAGCATATGTAGTTATTTTCTTTAATGTATAACCTTCTTTAGCTCAATAATGTTCACAAAATAGAATTTTACTGCAGCTTCTTGAATGGAAAAAAACATTAATAGAGGCCCTCAGACACAGATACTCAGATATCCTTTTAAGTGAGGTATAGGCAGCCTGCTTTCCTGAGCAATGTGACAACAGCAACATAACCTGCACACTGCACAAAGCCTGATGGCACCGCTCTTTGCCTGTGGTCCTCTACAGTATTTCAATTTAGGGATTCAAAAATTGAGTTGATTCCGAAGATAGATCCAAAGAGCTGGTGTAACTCAGCGGGACAGGCAGCGTCTCTGGGGAGAAGGAATGGGTGATGTTCCAGGGCGAGACCCTTCCTCAGACTAATCTGAAGAAGGGTCTCTACCCGAAACATCACCCATTCCTTCTCTCCAGAGATGCTGCCTGTCCCGCTGAGTTTCTCCAGCTTTTTGCGCCTATCTTAGGTTTAAACCAGCATCTGCAGTTCCTTCCTGCACAATTGAGTTGATTCGCCAACTTATATGCAAAGAGACACAGATTTGATGCTTCAGGTCAATTGATCAGAACTGATAGTTTTATCAGAAATGATCGTCAACCTGAACCATTTGCCTTAACTCTCCATCCACTGAAGCTGCCTAATCTGCTGAGTGTTTACAGCATTTTCTGTTTTTGATTCAGATTTCCAGCATTTGCAATATTTTGCTTAATGATCAGAAGATTCAAGTTGCACCTTATGCACAAGCAAGCCTGTTCACCTCTATTTACTGATCAATTTTACAGTGCAATCCAGTTCTGTTGTTCATTTTGTTTGTGTAAATGTGTGAGTAAGAGAGGGGGGTGGGGGTCATAGGCATAGAGCACAGAAAAGGCCTTTGTCCATGCTAACCAATGGCATCTGGGCTAGTTCCAGTGGTTTGCATTTGGTCCATATCCCTCTAAACCCCGCAGCAGCGCCTTTACTTCCTGAGGAGGCTCAAAAAAGCCCACCTGTCCCCCCAGATCCTGAGCAACTTTTACCGCTGTACCATCGAAAGCATCCTGACCACCTGCTTTACGGTATGGCACAGCAGTTGCACCGTAGCAGATAGGAAGGCACTACAACGGGTGGTGAAAACCGCCCAGTACATCATTGGTGCCCTGCTCCCTGCCATGGATGCCCTCCACCGAAAACGGTGTCTGAGACGGGCCGGGAAGATCATCAAAGACCCCTCCCACCCTAACCATGGACTGTTTGCCCTCCTACCATCAGGGAGGCGGTACAGGAGCCTCAGGTCCCGCACTAGTAGGATGAGGAACAGCTTCTATAACAACACCATCACTCTGCTGAACTCGGAGTCCCGCCGATAGATTTCTCCAGTCTCTCCGTCCACATTGTCTGCATTCTGTATCTATTTATATATTGCTATTACTACGAACTGACGCTAAACTGCATTTCGTTGTACCCATACTTGTATCTGTGCAATGACATTGAAGTTGAATTGAATTGAATAAATCCTTCTTATCCACAGATCTGTCCAAATAACTTTTGAAAGTCAGAATTAAAGCTACCTCTGGGAGCTTTTTCCAGATACAGGCTAATTTCTGAGTGAAAGGATTGCCCCTGAGGTCCCTCTTAATTCTCTCACCTCGTACCTTAAATCTGCGCTCTCCAGTTTTAGAATTTCCTACCCTGCATCAGGGGGGTTTATTGTAGTACTGTTATATTTACTTTCATTTCATGCAGTAACAAATTAATTACTTTTTTAGACTATCTTTCCACTTCCTGCTAGTCTTTCCAGATCATAAGACAAATGTAACTATGCGGATAAACACAAAATGCTGCAGTCACTCAGCGAATCGGGCAGCATTTGTTGAGGGGAAGGATAGGCGCCGTTTTGATTCAGGACCCTTCTCAGACTCAAATTCTGAGTTGACTCTGTCAAAGAGTCCTGACCTGAAATGTCGTCTAGCCATTTGCACCACAGATGTCGCCTGACCTGCTGTGTTACTCCAGCACTTGTGTTTTGCTCAAGATTCCAGCATCTGCAGTTCCTTGTATCTCCATAACTATGGAGCTATTCCACACCTACACCAATGAGCTCTTCCATTCTCATTCGGAACTTGAGCAGCACTGTGGCGCAGCAGTAGATTTGCTGCCTTACAGCGCCATATACTCGGGTTCTAGCCTGACTACGGCTGCTGTCTGAATGGAGGTTGTACATTCTCCTTGTGTCCTGCATGGGTTTTTTCCAGGTGCTCCAGTTTCCTCCCACACTCCTAAGGCATACAGGTTTGTAGGCCAATTGGCCGTGTGCGGGGATTGCTGGTCAGCGCGGACCTAGTGGGCCGAAGGGCCTGTTTCCGCGCTGCATCTCTAAACTAAAGAAAATGAAACTTACTTCTGGATGATGGTTGAGAAGCTATCAATTCATCCCATTAAGAAATATGTATTCAGCCGCCCCTAAGGGTAACGTACTGATACCAGGAATAAAAGGTATCACGCCACTGACATAGCTCTTCATAAAAGACTTGTTCAACCTGGCAAAAGTATTCCCACGGAAGACAATTAAATAAACCTCAATAATCAACTGTGACTAATTTAAAAAATCGACAATTTCAAATTAGTTTGGTTGATAAAAGTATAATTCATGTTGGCATTCATCTAGATATGTCAAAAATAAATATTGCCTGGCAGATAATACATTGCAATATCATTTTTTTTTTGGAGCAATTTTTTTTACAACATAATGGAGGATTGTATCTGTAGTGCAGCCAGTTCCAGCAAGCTAAAGCACAGCCTACAAATTGCCAACGACTTTTCATCATTCACAATGTTGAGCATAGTCCCATATCACTCATTGTGCTAATCTCTCGCGTGTTGCTTCTATTTGAGTCTCTTTAGGTGAAGCCATTTTATTTTTTTTATCAATCTGGCTGAGAACTTGAACCATATGTTACACCTTCATTTTGTTTTAACAAGTACTTCTGGTACATAGTCATTACCAGCTGTTGTGTCCTACAGTTTGTTGTATATTACAACACATAATGAATTCAAATGCTAAATACTCGCTTTCTTCCTAACTTATCCATCAGTTTTTGGTCGATTACAATCCCTAGTAAGATAGGTGGCACAGTATCCCAGTCGCTAATAATGTTTTGGCAACATATTGTCTAGACGTTGTTTGGAAAATGATAGAAATTCTGCAACAAACACGCAGCATCTCTATGCTTTTGCCTCCCCCTAAGTGTCAAAATTTCAGAACACCATGCAGATACAGATGTCCTGAATTGAATGGACTGCATAGTAGTTTTCTAGCTACACTCCACTATGATACACCATCTGAGGTTCTGTGGCAGAGCAAAACTTTGCCTGCTGAATTTACACCTATTTAGACCTGTTGCAGGAACATCCAGCTCATTGAGATTGAGAAGATTGAGAGCAGGGAATAAGTATAAGGAAATATACTTTTTTAAAAATTAGTTGTGCTTGTTCTAATGTTTATATTTCATGAGCATATGTTCTTAAACCTTCAGATTTTAGATTTAATTTTAGTTTTAGAGATACAGCATGGATGCAAGCCCTTTGGCCCACCAAGTCCATGCCGATCACATCTTCACACTTGTTCTATCTAATAGGAAGATTAAATGAGAACTTACCAGTTTGAAGTTTGATCTTTATTTTATGAGGAGTTACGATGAGGGATTACGTGAAGAGCCCGCCAGCCCGCATGCGTGTCAATCTTCAAAGCAGCGGTTTGAAATCACAGATAACAGTTGTTGAACTGAATATAGGAAGATTCGAGAAACTAGAACTACCAGCTGACCTTTATGAGAAAGGGTTGGGAGCGGAGGGCACGTAATCCCTCATCATAACTCCTCAATAAATAAAGATCAAACTTCAAACTGGTAAGTTCTCATTTAATCCTCCTATTTTACTTCGGAGTCACGTGAGTGACTACGTGAAGTTGTCAAAGCTCTGTGATTTCATGCCATGAACACGAGTCCATGCAACACACTGCATTAGTTGACCAAGGAGGAGTGAAAATGATAATGCATTCAGACATGCATGCTGATGCTTTTATTAAACAAAATGGTATATATGAAAATAATAGTGACCCCTCACATCCGGGGTAAATCATAAAACAGAACTTAAAATTGAATTAGCAAACACCCCCAGCCTGGCAATGGCTTTATTATAAATTGTTTGGAAAGTTCTCTCGTTTGACCATCCTGCCGCCACTAGGATGTGGTCCCGTGGAACCTCCAAAACCCTCTCTGCTGATGTTGTTGCAGCCCTGGTGGAGTGAAATTTAAAAATATCAGTGTCCGCACCTGCATAAGCCAAAACCTGTCTTAACCACCTTGAGGTGGTCTGCACTGACACCCTCTTATGAGTTTTTTTTGTAATTAACAAACACTGCTAGTTCAGTGCCTCTGAGACTTTTTGTGACCTTAATATAATGTTGTAGATGTGTGACCACACACAACCAAAGGTCCACAGGGTATGCCATAAACTCTAATTTGAGACCTGACGCTCCTGGTCTGTTCTGCTTAACTAAGTCATGCACATAAAAAGTTATTTTACTGGCAGATGTAACCATTGTGTCCAGTCGCAGTTTATGCAATGACTGGTGCCTTTGCGCCGAAACCAGCGCCAAGAGCATAACCACTTTAAAAGTTAGTTTGACCAGTGACAGGGATGTAGCTGGAGCCCACCGCCGAAGCAGCGTCAGTACAATGTTCACATCCCATATCTCCGACTACCTTGACCTCGGGGGATTGGTGTTGAAGATACCCTTCATGAACCTGGATATCAACGGGTGAGACCCGACAGCGTGGCGTCCCAATCCCAGCAACAAGTATGACGACAATGCACTCCTGGCACAATTAATGGCACTGTAACTCAATCTTTCATCAAAAAATAGACTGGACAGAAATTCCAAGACATCCGTCACACGTGCCATGTCATACGTGATGTTGGTCTGCGAACAGAACGTTTCCCATCTCTTGATATAGGAGGTGTACTGCTTCTTGGTGTCATCTCTCCAAGCCACAGTGATCACGTCCACAGTACGATCAGACAGTCCGAGCCCCAGGAAAGGTCTCCTCAGAGTCTGCAAATCAACAAATTTACTCGGTCATGTAATGGGTGGCTCTCCCCAGTTACGGGATGCACCAGTAGATTACTGCATTTGGAAATGGCCATAAAAGGCTCTGATATCATTCCCAGAATCAATGGGAACCATGGCTGTGTAGGCCAGTCAGGCACTACCAAAATGCCTGACACGGAGTCTTGTTGGATCTTTTGTAAGACCCGACTGATGAGGCAAAAAGGAGGGAATGCATAAAAGAACATTCCTCCCCAGTGTAGCGAGAATGCATCCATCGCCACTGCCCCTGGGTCTGGCTCCCATGCAACATACTTTGGTAACTGGTGATTAAGCCTGGATGCGAATAAATCGATATCCGGCATACCGAGCTACAATGTTGGTGAACACTTTACGATCCAACATCCATTCTGTGTTGTCATTAAATTTCCGTGACCTTGGTGTCCGCCACTATATTGAGCCTACCTGGCAGGTAGGTAGCTGAAATCCAAATGCTTCTTACAATACACCAGTGCCAAATAAGGTTAAGCAAATTATCACAGGATACTGACTTGATTCCACCCATGTGATTAATATATGCCACCGCTATGGTGTTGTCAATCTGAAGTTGAACATGCAGATGATGCATATTCGCACAATAAGCCTTCAGCCCATAGAATGCTCCCAGCATCTCTAAATAATTAATACCACGTGACTGAAGAAATTATGATTCATGCACATCCCATCTGCCACGGCAACTAGAGATGGTATTAGTAGCTCCCCATCCTTGAGCACCAGCATCAGTTTTTAATATAACTGAAGGTTTGCTGACAAAAATGGTATTGGAGTAATGCTGAATATTGGTCGACCACCATTGTCATTCTGAAGTAACATCGGCTGGTAGCCGAATAGGTCTGTTAAAATGATCTGCATGATCTTTGAGTGCTTGCTCCTTTGCACGTTGTAAATTCTGATAATGCAAAGGCCCAAACTGTGCAACTGGAAAGGCAGCCACTAATTTGCCAATTACCCTGGCCACTTGTCGAATAGATGGTTGCTCAATAACAACAAGGTTGTTACAGGCTTCTATTAATTCTAATCCCTTGCCCCAGGGCAGAGTCACAGACATGTGAATAGAGTTAATGGTAAATCCCAAATAATCAATAACTGTGGATGGTATCAACTTAGATTTATCTGGATGGATGAGAAACCCCAATCTCTCAAACAAGAGATTAGTGGCTGAAACAGCTAATTTAGCTAATTTCAGTTTTTCCTATAATTAGGATATCATCCAAGTATGCCATAACAATATGTTTTTGAGCTCTGAGAAGCCCAAGTGCCGGTTTTAATCATTTGGTAAATAATCTGGGGGATGATGTAAACCCATTAGGCAATGCTTTAAACTGCCACAGTTGCCCCATCCAGTTAAATTTCAATTACCTCCGGTGATCCCTGTGAATGGGTACCGAATAGTATGCATCTTTGAGATTGATGCATGCCATGAAGCATCCTTTGGAAATCAGTTGTTTGGCAGTAACGAAGGTTTCCATTTTTAAATATTCTATACTGCACAAAAGCGTTAAGTTGAGTCAAATCAAGGATGATTCAGCATCCTCCATCTTTCTTTTGTTTTGTAAATGTATTAGAAACAAATTTGTGAGGCTCATGACTCGACCTCTCAATTACCCCTTTTGAATGTAACTTTTGAATTTCAGCCTGCACATCCAAACCTTCCTGTTGTGAATGAACAAACATCCGGTTTGGTGCATGCTGTGTGGGTGGCAATGAATTGGGAAGGAATTCAATTTGGAACCCCTGTATACTGTGCAGTAAACTGAAACAAAAACATTAAATGCAAGAAATATTTAACAGTTCAGGAAACATCTGTGAAAGAGAAACAGAGTTAACCTTTTAGCCCAAAGACCTTTCATCAGAATCAATTGATATAAACATTCTGGGATATTCTGATGAAAAGCTTTCAACATGAAAATATTTATTTTGTTTCTCTTTCTGCAGATGCTGCCTGACCTGCTGAGTGTTTTGAAGTTAATTTACTCTTCTTCATCATGAGAGAGTTGTTACATTATTTCTGGAAGACATTCAGTATTACATGTTTTTCGGGGCAGCATGGTAGCGCAGCGGTAAAGTTACTGCCTTACAGCCTTTAAAGCAACAGAAAACCGGGTTTGATCTTGGCTACGGGTACTTGTCTATACGGAGTTTGTACATTCTCCCTGTGACCGCATTGGTTTTCTCCGAGAACTCCGGTTTCCTCCCACACTCCAAAGACATACAGGGTTGTAGGTTAATTGGCTTGGTATATATGTAAAAATTGTCCCGACTGTAGAATAGTGTTAATGTGCAGGGATCACTAGTCGGTGTGGACTCGGTGGGCCAAAAGGCCTGTTTCCATGCTGTATCTCCAAACTAAACCAAAAATTACCTCAGATCACATGTTTGCCCTCATACGATAATATACAGTTTCCTCACTAGGTGCACAATGAGCAAAACCTAAATGAAACTTGGTGCTAATTTGTAGATGAACATATATGGATGAGGGGTAACTTTGAATACAATAGTGCTTCAATGTTTAAAATTTAAAGGATGCACAAAGGTAGACTGATCAGAACAAAGTCTGAACTTCCTGGATTTGGGCTGAGAACTGCACAACTATCTTCCAGAGCTGCTATTTCTGAACTATGAGCAATACTTTGTTTCATTTTATTAAGTGAGAACTTGATGTATTATTTAATAATATTAAACTGTATGTATACACAATTAAATAATGCAGCCCAATTTCTTGCCAATGATATAAATAGAATCACTCTGAAGTTCTTTCTGTGAAGGAGAGAAGCAGCCAACATTTGCAATGATAATTCATGTTGGAATTTCAGTTTTCCCAATATTAAGCCAGCCTCATGATCATCTCCCATAATGCAGGCACTGTCCAATATTCATCAATGGATAGATGCACACGGACTCTCACATGGAATCATTAAAACTGCAATTAAAGAGGCTAAATCTCCAAATTAACATTGGCATCCCTGATACTATCTATACGCAAGGAAATTATTTTGCTCAAAGTAAAAAAAGACAACAATTAGATATGTATTCCATAACTGTAACAATTAACTTCTATAGTATGTTAAAGTTTCTATCCCAACTATTGTAACATATTCTGTTATATAACAACTAACATTATGTAAATAATATAAAATATGGTACAGAAAGCAGTAAACATGGTTTGTGTTAAAAATAAGCAAGTGTTTGACAGCATAACAGCTGCTTTGCTTTAAAAATGTCCTAGCATTTTATAACAACAATATGCATTTATAAAACACTTCTAACATGGAACATGTCCTGTGATGTTAGTGTTTAATGTGATAAAGCAAATGTTATTATTTACAGTACATAATCCATTTTGGATATCTAAAAGCATATACTGCTGAAGGGATAAGATGTACTTTCAAAACTGAGCTCACAAATGTTACCCTTGCAATACTGCTTAAAACTGTTTTGCCAAACCCCACGTTTCTGCTTGTCTGTTCTCATGAGAGGTGAGACTGAGAAAGAAGGTGATAAAGAGATTGACAGTACTTGATGTTGTCAAAGTCCAAAACACCAGATTTTCTAGCCCCTGTTGAAAATAACAGAAAATGTGCAGAAATATAGTACATGATAAAAGTATAGTAGATGGCAACAGAATAAATTGTTTCTGACTATATAAAGGACTCACGGTGAAAGGTTCAGTGATAGACATACATAGTGAAAGGTTCAGTGATAGACAAACTGGCTGATTGCTTCCTCAGCAGCAGACTTCATTACTGAAATGTTACATTCAGATCATACTGCTTTAAATGTCACAGATGCATTACTTTCCTATAATATATCACTGTTGTAAAATTTCTATAAAAACACAATTCTACGAACATATTTCCTGTTAGTTCTTTGGCTGTTGATCATCGACTGTTTAAGTCGGGAAAGCACCTGTACACTGTCAGTGTTTCCATCACTGTGCTCTCATGCATCCTTTAACTGCTGTTAACTTTAGATTAGTATGGATAATGCATAATATTACACAGGTAGGCTCAAATCAGGATGGAACACTGAACAAAGGAGCCCTGTGGGCTAAACAGTACATTACACAGACAGATTCATTAGGCAGAAAAAATAATGTATCACAATGGGAGTGTATATGAGCAGAAATGCTGAGGTGAAGCTGCTTCAGGTGGAAATATTTTCAGAACCAAAACTAGTCATCAAATTATTTCTTTATTCCTATCAGTATTCTGATTTATTCCCTGAATGTGGATGGCACTAGCAAGGCTGGCAATTATTGCACCTCTCCCTTCGCTCTGTGTAGGAAATGATGAAGCGCTGCAGTTTTTTGTGCGGTGAAGATGCTCCTCCAATGCTGTTCGGTTCTTGTTTCACTCATCACACCTACAGCAACTGAGCCTAAAATATGTAAAAATGCTTAATTCCCTGGTCCTGTGCCTGTTAGTGGTGCCTAAGAAAACAAACCAATCCAAAAGTGGGTCAGATGGCTTTAAGACATCTCATGGTGCTTAAGATTGATACGCAAAATAGCCCCCATTGTATACTTCCAGCACAATTTAATACGTATATCACAATTCAACTTATGTCCCAAGACACACACAAAAGGCTGGAGTAACTCAGCGAGTCAGGCAGCATCTCTGGAGAAAAGGAAAAGGTGATGTTTTGGATCAAGACCCTTCTTCAGACCTGTCAATTTGTGTCCTAATGCTTCAAATGCAAAGAAACAGTATAGGCACTCTGCATACCAATTTAAAACCATACGGCAATTGATAAGTTTATGTATACATCTTTAGTTTTGCCAACTGGCACATTGGTCAGTGTAGTATTAGTATTCACCAGGAGTATGCAGTGTTGGAATATTGTAACATAATCAGAATTATGCAATTTAATACACAGCACTGATAAACTGGACTGTCTAACAGCATTCCTTCATTTATTTGTATGAGAGCTGCCCCAGCAACAGTCAAAGAAACTAGCTTGATCGGCAATGAACATTCATTACCTAACAAAAGGTACACAGTGGTTGCAGTTTGTACCATCTTCAAAATGCACTGCATTCACTCGCCCTCACTATTCTTACAGCACCTTACATGTCCACAGACTATATCTCCCAACTTGTGGTCCATAAGTTAAGATCCAAACTTATCTTTATCTAGGATGGTGAATCTGTGGAATTCTTTTCCACAGAAGACTGTGCAGGCCAAGTCAGTGGATATAATTAAGGCAGAGATAGATAGATTCTTGATTAGTACGAGTGTCAGAGGTTATGAGGAGAAGGCAGGAGAATGGGGTTAGGAGGGAGAGATGGATCAGCGGAGTAGACTTGATGGGCCGAATGGCCAAAATCTGCTATCAATTATGATATTATGATCTTATCCTCCTGATAAGAACAACATAAAAATGGAAACAACAGTAACTGCATTGCAACTTGGAAATATGTGTGCATACCTCAATCAACACTGGAATTAAATCTTGGAACATAAGACATTGAAGGAGGAGCAGGCTGTTTGCACACTTGTGCCTACTTTGACATTCATTCAGATATAGGCCAGTCTCTTGTTTCGGCACTACCTCCCTGCACAAACTGGATATCCTTGATTCTTTGATTCCCCGCTCCCAGTCGCCTTCCAGGGTATTCAGGGCGCAGGTTCCTTGGTGCAACCACAATGTTGCTTCCCTTTAACAGATTTGGGTTGAGTAAATAATTTTAATTGTTGCTAACCACTGAAAAAATCGGACACCCTCTGGGGTGAAACATTAGAACTGGCTGCATGGCTAAATCATTATAATGAGAAGGTAGCAAGCATTTCACATGTTGCCTGCATTAGGCTGACAAAAAGTAAGTTACATGTGCAATACAATCCTTGTACCCATTTCAGTAGCTGTCCAATTTAAACACAAAATTCTGAATATGCACATGTTTATTTTATTAACCTCTTTTATTTTAATTCCTTTCAATATTATTATACCAATAGGGACGGTATTAATGTGAAAAGATTCCTCCATATATGTTCCACCTTGGGTCTGCCAAACTTCATTAGCAAGGGTTAACACGAACATGGACTTCACAAGAATGAATCTCAAGAATAAACAGTCTCAATTAATAATTTAGTATTCAGCCTTCAGTTTTAGTCTCATTAGCACTAAGTACCACAATCAAAGAATTTGTATTTTGAATAATATAAAGAGTTACACTTAATGGCTGATTGCTGATAATATACTTTTGTACAGTCACATTTGTATAGCAGCATTTGCAATCAGTTGCTTTTCTTATCTTTTTATTCCCTACTGGTTTTGACTAAGCTGAAAGTAAAATGGCTTTGAAGATGAGATGTCCGGTGCAGTCGTCGTCTTCAACTCTATGCTGGTCTCTATACCTCAGCTCTATACTTCTTTCAGCTCTATACTATGAGGCTGCCCAGTGGCACAGCGACTTATCATAGGACACTCAAGCTGCTATGGCAAATAAGCACAATGTTATACATTTTAAAAAGAGTTAAAATGTAGACTTTCTTCCGTGAACAGTTTTGTTCAACAGTTTGCTGATTCTATGTAATGTCTTCCTTCACCTATTACACCTTCCCCCATATGAAATAGGCCGAGTGTGGATGGCTACAGATGTGGTCTTTTGAAAACTATCACTTTTGAACCAGAGTTTGGAAGTTACGTTTGTTTGCCTTGTTATATTGCTTTACCTGATTTTTTTTATTGGAATGCTTATCTTTTGTTGCTGGGTTGCCATGATTATCTGCAGGGCAGAACTTTAATTATGGCTGTCTTGTTTCCAGCTGCTATTTCACTTGGGCAATCAAGGAGCAATTACAATCCTTTGGGAGTTCCCAATGTCAATCCTATATTGGGAAAAGGAAGAGAAGCCCTTGAGGGGACAAGGAAGGCAGGTGCAACCAGACTTGATATATCACAGGTCCTTACCTTAGGCTCTACATTTATTGACCTAGACAGAGCTTATTGGGGACATTATAGTGGACCTGTATTTTATAACTCTGCTTCACAAAAGGAGCCAACCAGGAATCGTGCTATCACCCAGTAACATTAGCAGAGAACCTGGGCAGCCATCCTATGATAGATCTTCATAGGTTGTAAATTGCCCCAGACCCTTTCATCTGATTCATCAAGTCACAGCTATGTCCTTCCACGTTTGTCACAAAGCCATCTACAGATACATCATAGAAGCAACAATATTCTGATTTGAAAGAGGTTTTCAGTATTTAGTTATCTTTGCAGAAAGAGGAATTAGATCAGCAGGACATAGAGGTTTAGCTGGTGACAGCATTCCAATGAGTGTTGAGCATTATGAATGGTCCCCAGTTACTTAGCAGATAATCAAGCCTGTACTGTATATGTACCAAAAGGTAAATTGCAGTTTGTCCTCAGGGAGCACTTCAACTTGTTAAACAAGGATGTCTACCTTGCAGCCATCTGCTGAGACTTGGATACAATGTCATTATATTTCTTGCTAACATTATCCTTCTGTTCAATCCCAATTCCATTCCCCACCCCACCCCACTCCAAAAGCCACAACTACATCAAAGTTCAGAATAAGAAGTATTTAACATCCATTTTTTTTTTAATTCTTGCAAATGCAGCGACATTATATGTTGCAATTTCCATCCACTTTCCTTTAAGTGGCAAATCATTTTCAATTTGAACAGATTTTCTGTGTTCCTCGGGAAGCTACCTGCTGGTAGCCAGTTTAAAGTCAGTCCTAGCAGAGTGTACCTATTATTCAAATAAATGAATCCCATAAAATTGCTTGCAAGCAGCTCGATGCATCAGAATCTGCCAGCCCTGAATTTGCCAACAGTTTTAATATTTCCTTCAGTTCACCAAGATATGGCTGGAACACAGTCCGTTCCATAAACTACCTTTCCAGCAAACCAGCACAAGTTTTTGTCCTTTCTTATCCAAAGCAGCTCAGCAAAACCTTAAGCACCACTTTGTGAAACACTTTGTGATGAGTCAGCTTAGAAATTATTGTTAGCATATTAAAATTACATTTATTATGTTCATTAGCTTCCATTACTCTTTTATTTTAATGTTACTTACTTGCTACAACACTGGAGACCATTCAGCCCATCAAATCTAAGCCAGCTCCCAACAGAAGCATCCAATTCCTGGCCCATTCACAGGGGAAACATGAAATTTCCACACAGGCCCCATCAAAGATCAGAATCAAATCCAGGTCACTAGAGCTGCATCATGGGACTGTGAATGTTGATGGTAAATATTGGTTAGCTAAAACAAAGCACAAAGTGTCCATCTGTAAGAATCAGTTACATATTTTGGGATCTTTTGAACATTTTTCCACAGAAGCATTTGAAGAAGTAAAGTTAGCTATAATGTTTTTTTTTAAAGCATAGCATATTTAAAGGAATATATAAATAAGCTTGCATAATGAATGAGTAAAATAGCAATTTGTTAAATGTGATGTTGTTCCAACATTGAATATCAATAAATAATCATTTGGTCTACCTCGGCAAATGAAAAGTAACTTGTACTGGAGAGTTTCTGAACTAATTGCACCTATAGTAAGGGAAAGAATGATAGGATTAGCAAAGAGATTTTCTGAAAACTTTATGCAATAACAAAAACGAATTCAGAAATGTTGGAGAAGTGTTTAGAGATTGTCTTGTGTTCCCAAAGCAGTCTGATCATTAATGTTTTAAAGCTTTATATGTACTACAGTGTGTAGTGTACAGTTGGAACTCGTGTTTACTATGAAATTAATAGACAATAGACAATAGACAATAGACAATAGACAATAGGTGCAGGAGTAGGCCATTCAGCCCCTCGTGCCAGCACCACCATTCAAAGTGATCATGGATGACCATCCCCAATCAGTACCCCGTTCCTGCCTTCTCCCCATTTCCCTGACTCCGCTGTCTTTAAGAGCCCTATCTAGCTCTCTCTTGAAAGTATCCAGAGAACTGGCCTCCGCCGCCCTCTGAGGCAGAGAATTCCACAGACTCACAATTCTCTGTGTGAAAAAGTGTTTCCTCATCTCTGTTCTAAATGGCTTACCCCTTATTCTTAAACTGGTTCTGGACTCTCCCAACACTGGGAATATGTTTCCTGCCTCAAGCCCTTAATAATCTTACATGTTTCAATAAGATCCTGTCTCATCCTTCTAAACTCCGGAGTATACAAGCCCAGCCGCTCCATTCGCTCCGCATATGACAGTCCAGGCCATCCCGGGAATTAGCCTTGTAAACCTACGCTGCACTCCCTCAAAAACAAGAATGTCCTTCCCCAAATGGGGGACCAAAACTGCACACAATAGTCAAGTCAAAAGTCAAAAGAGTTTATTGTCATGTGTCCCTGACAGAACAATGAAATTCTTTCTTTGCATAGCACAACAGAACATAGTAGGCATTGACTACAATTATATACTTAAATACACACATTCATTAATAAAGTAATAAAGTGCAAATTAACAGATGGAGGGGTATTAATGTTCAGAGTTTTGTCCGAGCCAGGTTTAATAGCCTGATGGCTGTGGGAAAGTAGCTTTTCCTGAACCGGGTCTTGCAGTTCTCAGGCTCCTGTACCATCTACCCGAAGGTAGCAGCGAGCTGAGTGGCCACGGTGGTGTGGGTCCTTGATGATGCTGCCAGCCTTTTTAAGGCAGCGACTGTGGTAGATCCCCTCGATGGAAGGAAGGTCAGAGCCGATGATGGACTGGGCAGTGTTTACTACTTTTTGTAGTCTTTTCCTCTCCAGGGCGCTCAAGTTGCCGAACCAAGCCACGATGCAAGCTCTCTACTGTGCACCTGTAGAAGTTAGAGAGAGTCCTCCTTGACAGACCAACTCTCCATAATCTTCTCAGGAAGTAGAGGCGCTGATGAGCTTTCTTAATAATTGCATCTGTGTTCTCGGACCAGGAAAGATCTTCACAGATGTGCACGCCCAGGAATTTGAAGCTCTTGACCCTTTCGACCCGTTGATATAAACAGGACTGTGGGTCCCCATCCTACTCCTTCCAAAGTCCACAATCAGTTCCTTGGTTTTGCTGGTGTTGAGGGCCAGGTTATTGTGCTGGCACCATATGGACAGTCACTCGATCTCTCTTCTATACTCCGACTCATCCCCATCAGTGATACGTCCCACAACAGTGGTGTCGTCAGCGAACTTGATGATGGAGTTCGCACTATGACCGGCTACGCAGTCATGAGTATAGAGTATACAGCAGGGGGCTGAGCACGCAGCCTTGAGGTGCTCCCGTGCTGATTGTTATCGAGTCTGACACATTTCCACCAATACAAACAGACTGTGGTCTGTGAATGAGGAAGTCGAGGATCCAATTGCAGAGGGATGCGCAGAGACCCAGTTCTGCGAGTTTGGTAACCAGCTTGGAGGGGATGATTGTGTTAAATGCCGAGCTGTAGTCAATGAATAACAGCCTGACATATGAGTTTTTGTTGTCCAAGTGGTCCAGAGCGGAGTGGAGGGCCAGCGAGATCCACCGTTGATCTGTTGTGGCGGTAAGCGAACTGCAGTGGGTCCAGGTTTACTCCAGGTGTGTAGTCTCACTAGGGCCCTATACAACTGCAGAAGGTCCTCTTTGCTCCTATACTCAACTCCTCTTGCGATAAAGGTCAACATGCCATTCGCTTTCTTCACTGCCTGCTGTACCTGCATGCTTACTTTAATTGACTGATGAACAAGGACCCCAGATCCTGTTGTACTTCCCATTTTCCCAATTTGACACCAATTAGATAATAATCTGCCTTCCTGTTTTTGCTACCAAAGTGGAAACCTCACATTTATCCACATTAAACTGCATCTGCCATTCATCTGCCCACTCACCAAACCTGTCCAAGTCACCCTGCTTTTTCATAGCATCCTCCTCACAGTTCACACTGCCACCCAGCTCTGTGTCAACTGCAACTTTGCTAACGTTACTTTGAATCTCTTCATTTATAACAATGCTGGTATGAAAACTACAGTCCAAGACGTGCTTTCTGACTTTTTTCACCATTCTCACCAGAAATGCAGGAGCACATGTGCCTCATTTTCCAGACATAGATATAAATGATTAGATATTAATTGGAACACAATTCCAGGTTGCTTGTATGCCATCTTGGTGACTGAATGCCCTCAGCTAAAGGTGTAAAATCTGAAAATGCATCCTAGATATACTCCTTGAGCTTCTCATTTTTGTCTGCTCAGTGAATACTTGCCGTCTGTGATATGACAAATAATCACTCTAACAGTTTATCTGATGTTGGGGTATGTAGATATTGAATACTTGTATTTGATAATGTTCAGCAGAGGTGTGCAGTTTTAGACTGAAGAAGGATTGTAATTCCGCATAGGATAGAGAATTAATGCATGGTCTTTACTGTAGACTTTGGAGACACAGCGCGGAAACAGGCCCTTTGTCTCACCGAGTCCACTCTGACCAGCAATCAGGCCGTACAATTGCACTATCCTACACTCAAGGGACAATTTACAATTTTTTTACTGAAGCTAATTAACCTATAAACCTGTACAACTTTGGAGTGTAGGAGAAAATCGGAGCACCCGGAAAAAACTTACACGGTGTCAGGGAGAATGTACAAACTCTGTACAGACAGGACTTACAGTCAGGATCGGAGCAGGGTCTCAGGCACCATAAGGCAGCAACTCTATCGCTGCACCACTGTGCCTTCATTGCTTAACTCAGTGCGAACTCTTTCACAGTGTACAGGCACATTATATTGTGTTTGCCAAAAATAAAAGCTAGTTCTCAGGACCATCTGTAAACCAGCTAAAGGAAAATAAGTGTGTGCTTTGTCGTCAAGAGATGGAAATGGGAAGTCTTCCAGTTATATATCTGGCTGCTATTAACTGCCACCACACAAGATGATAAATTCATTTTTTCTGTCTTTCCCTCATGAATTGTTCAACAGCATACCTGCCAACTTGTCAGATTGAAAAATCGGAATCCTATTAGTCTGACGTCAGTGAGGGCGGGGCACGTGACGTCAGTTGACGCCAGTAAGGGGCGGGGCAAGTGACGTCAGTAAGGGGCGGGGTACGTGACGTCAGTGAGGGCGGGAAAGTGACCTCAGGGGGGTTACACAAAATGCTGGAGAAACTCAGCGGGTGCAGCAACATCTAAGGAGCGAAGGAGATAGGCGACGTTTTCGGATTTTTCCATCCCAATTCCGATTTTTTTGTTCAATATTCCGAGAAAAAAAAATCGGAAAAAAAAACACATAGAAAGTTTCTGTGTGTTTTTTTTTCCGATTTTTTCTCGGAATATTGAGACAAAAAATCGGAATTCGGAATTGGATGGAAAAATCGGAAGAATTCCGCCCAAATCGGAATGGTTGGCAGGTATGCAACAGCATAGGGCAGCAGCACAAGAGATCAAACCAACTGTCCACCAGCAAACTTTAATTTTTGCATGTTACCATGCCTGTAGACAGGCAGGATAGACAATAAATGGTGGAGTAACTCAATGGGTCAGACAGCATCTCTGGAGAAAAGGAATAGGTGATGTCTCAGGATGAGACCCTTCTTCAGGACCCGAGGCGCCACCTGTTCCTTTTCTACAGAGATGCTGTCCGACCCGCTGAGTTACTCCACCATTTGTCAAGTATCTTCAGTGAAAACCATGATCAGCAGTTCCTTGCTACACCTGTAGACATGCAAAACTTGCTGTGGCATGCCAGTGTCTTGACTTTGTTCTACAATGGCCTCGCTTGCAGGGAATTGTGATGGTGAGACTGTTATCATACAATGATCCTGATGCACAGTGGAAACCTTCTGTTACATCAATTATGGCTTTCTTAATAGCCAAGTTTATTGTATCTGTAACTTACTACAATGAAATTCCAGATCAAATAAATCATTTGTTACTTTGCTACAGAAATGAAAAGTGAAAGTTATAAGAATACTTATTAAAGTTGCTGGAGGTGCTAGTAATGAAGTATTACTTTATCCGCAAAATACGCAGGAATATTAGTTACAATACATTAAATTAAGTAATAATTATCATCACATCATCTGCTCACCAGTTGAGTTTAAAATGGTATTGGTCATTACATATCTAAGAATTCTGCATTATATCCATCTTTGTGTTGCCTCCCATGAAATGTTTTCTGGTCAATCTTCACACATACTTTGATATGTTTCAGCTAGCAATTAACGCATGGAGCAAAAATTTGGCACAATATTCCTAGCCAGAAGATCGCAGAATAAATCAGAGGAAATTTGAAATTTTATTACTTTATGCTGTGTTTTAAGAGGGTTTAAGATTTTTTTTTTTTCATTTCTCTGGGTTAGTTAAGGATTGGATATTAAACTGTTCCTGACGTTTTGTTAGGTTATCAGCAAATTATGCAAATACTATAGGGATTGGGCTCCTGAGGTCAGCTGCAGAGAAGGTATGTTACACCTTCCAACAGAGCTGCAGATTATTATGCGACCATGTATTTTGGGAATCATGAATAGCGTGTACCTAAGTTTGGATATGCGATGCCAGCTGGCAAGGATTATCACTGGGAACATGAAGTTGAAAAATTGCTCCCATATAAGTAAAATCAGATACCGTGGAAAAAAATAGCTGGCATGTTATTTGTAGGTATTGTAGAGTTAGAAATTAAATTTCCTAATGTATTAAATATATGACAGTAAAATGTCCGACATTGTGTTCCGTATACACATTCACATCTCATGATCTAAGATTACACAATCAGCGGCCATGTTCCATTCAGAAAAACTACACCCTTATTAAAGGTGTGATTTAAACTGTGTTTTATTTGGTCTTTGTTAGTTTGTTTTGTTAGTTTAGTTTACTGTCACATGTGCCGAGGTACAGTGAAAAGCTTTTGTTGTGTTCTAACCAGTCAACAGAAAGACAATACAATGATTACAATCGAGCCATCCACAATGTACAGATACATGATAAAGGGAACAATATTTAGTGCAAGATAAAGACCAGTAAAGTCTGATTAAAGGGCTTGTCCCACTTGCCGATTTTTTCGGAGACTGCCGGCGTCATATCAGGGTCGGCAAAAGATTTTGAACATTTCAAAATCCAGCGGCGACAAAAAAATGGTTGCGACACTTGAAAAAACACCGCGCGTCAATACGTCATCACGCCGCATCACGCCCCTTCACCGCCGCATCACGCCGCGTCACGCAACTAATTTTTCAGCGACCTGATACGTCAGTCAATGATGCCGGCAATCGCTGAAAAAATCGCCAAGTGGGACAGGCCCTTAAAGGTAATCTGAGGTTCTCCAATGAGGCAGCTTGTAGCACAGGACTGCTCTCCAGTTGATGGTAAAATGGTTCAATTGCCTGATAACCGCTGGGAAGAAACTGTCCCTGAATATGGAAGTGTACGTTTTCACACTTCTGTATTTCTTGCATGATGAGAGAGGGGAAAAGAGAAAGTGGCTTGGGTGAGACTCAACCTTGATTATGCTGCTGGCCTTGCCGAGGCAGCATGAGGTATAAATGGAGTCAATGGAAGGGAGGTTGGTTTATGTGATGGTCTGGAATGCGTCCACAATTTTCAGCAATTTCTTGAGGTCTTGGGTGGAGCTGTTCCAAAACCATGCTGTGATGCATCCCGATAAGACCAATGGCCTTGCGTTCAATAAGGTTTTAATGACTAAACTGAGAGTTTTGGGAGTTGGAGCTGAGGGTTACAAGGCTCTGGAATATGCCACCACAGTTAATGCGCCACTAACGAAGAACAGGCTGAATGTGTGATTGAGGGAAAGATACATTAAGCGAGATATGAATTAGTGCAATGAACATAGTTATTAATAGTAAACTTGGAATACTAATTAATGTTAGAAAATAATCCGTGTTGCCAGTGCAGGAAGGAACAGCAGATACTAGTTTAAACTGAAGACAGACACAAAATGTTGGAGTAACTCAGCGTCTCGACCCGAAATGTCACCCATTCCTTCTCTCCAGAAAAGCTGCCTGTCCCACTGAGTTACTCCACCATTTTGTGTCTATCTTGCCTATTACTTTGGTGGCTTTACCTAACTGATTGGCTCCTGATTAATCAATTTAAAAATTCTGACCCTTGTTTCCATTCTCTATTTTCTCCTCATCACTCTCTCTGAAATCTCCATCAGCCATATAATTTTGTGAAATATCTGTGTTCTTCTAATTTTGGCCTTCAAAAAAAAGATCAGCCTCAATTTTATTTCCTCCACCTTTGTTGGTAATTCCTTCAGCTGCCAAGGTCTGAAGCATCAGAATTTCATACCTAAATGGTTCTTTCTTTCTACCCGCATCCCCCACCCTACCCTTGACGCTGTATCTCAGAGCCAGGCTCCATGCAGATGGGTGGAGTAAGTGACAAAGGCTAGAGGTGAAAAGGAGACAATGAAGAGCAGGAGTGAAATGTATTGCTGAAGGGTGGGGGAGGGGACGGGGGGAAGGGGAATAGGAAAGTTAAACGGAAAATATGGACTCTGGGATGAGAGGAAGGGAAAGGCGCAGCATGACTAAGGTGGTTGGAAAAATGTGTGGTATAAGGGATAGAGGTTCAGTAGGTTAAAGAGAGGAGGGCAATGGGTGGTTTTAACGTTGAGTTATTTCTGGTTAACTTACTAATTATTCTTTCCTCATTTCCACAGGGCAGCTGATTGACAACTTGAGAACATTCAAACAATGACCAATGATGCTTTGAATACCTTGATTGAATTGCTTTAGTATTATTTTCCAAATTTGCATGCAATAACTAATAAAGATTTACACTGCTTATGGCTTTGCTGCATCTTGTGGATTATTGACAATGATACAGAACTGGGGAAACAAAATGAGATGTGCAGTTTGTTTTACAAGTGACAAGAACCATATAACTCACACTAATGAAGGTGGGGAGGACCAAGAAGCTCTATATTATAAATTTACTAGGTCACAAAACAACTTGTGTCACATCAAAGCAGTTATTACAATATCAGAATTAATCACTTTTTTCATAATACTGTATAATGAATGATCTGTTTCATAAAATATGAGGGTTATGTATTGGTGACAATGAAAATAAGAAACAGCTGAGTATTTTGCCAAATGCAAAAAGGACCTTGAAAGAAATGTCTCTGAAAACAGAGATGTCTATTAACCTATCTATGTCTCTCAACCTTTCGCTATTAATATATTTTAAATGGTTTGAAACCGAGGGATAAAGAATATCAGCAAAGGAAATTGTAGAAACAAGTAACTGCAGATGCTGGTTTGCAATGAAAAGTCACATATTCATGTCCTCCAGAGATGCTGCCTGATCCACTGTGTTCTCAGCATATTATATTTCATTGTAATCAGAAGTCAGACATGAAAGCCACCATCCTGAAAAAAACATAATATTCTGAAATTTAGACTTTTGCATCCGTAGCCCTAGTAATACAATGTTCTTTTTCTCATGGAGGACATATCATTAAAAATCACAGTAGAGTGCTTCAGTAGCATCATGAGAGTAAAATGCTGACCATAAGGCTTTATATTATTTAACCTGAATTTATGATGTTGCAGAAAGCGACATTTACACAAATTATCCTCTTTGAGAAGTTCCAAACCTATGAGCGGTATAGGTGTATAACAATAAAATCCAAATAAAAAAGTGATTGTTCTTTTTTATAATGCTTGATATAATAAGGTGAAGCAAATTATCTCTAATATCCATCTAATATCCTTGTTTGGCATTAAGCAGTTTTTCTACAAAAGTCACGTCGTTTTTTGGTCCATAGTGATATAAGTAGTTTAGCTTCTCATTAGCCTTTCTTTAATAGTTAATTGGATGTTATTTTATGCATCTCTGACGATTACGCGAGGAGGCAGACTATTCTAGACGTCAGGGAAACTAGTATAAATATGTAAAATTTACACTCCCGAGTGAGTACATCAGAGTTTTTTTATAATTCCATAACAACACTGACAATGATTCAAGAGTGGTGTAACAAAATTATTATTTTATGTTATCAGCACTGCATGAGGTAATGAAAAGCACCCACAATGATTGAATACCAAGTCTAAAGTCCATAGGATGTAATCAAAGTCTAGCAGTTACTATTTCCCCTTAGGACAGTCCAGATAAACAAATTTATCACTATTTCAGCTCATGGGAAATTCTGGTCACACCACTGGTATCTAACCGTCAGTTAAAGTAAATAGATTAAGATTCAATTGTGACGTAAGATTTCCCAAGAAGTGCAACTGAACAATTATCTCATTCCATGGATTGAATAATGTAATGGGGTGGTAGGGAGGGATTGTTACATGAATCCTATCTATAATATAGACAAAAGCAAATCATCCTGTCAAATTCCTCGTAGAGCAGTCCATCCTTCTCAGGCCAACCTATCGAAATCCCTCAAACTGGACTGAATCCCTTTGGCATCTTCTTCAGAACCTTCCTGTATTGGGTTGCCTGGAATTGGATTCGGAACACCAGTTTGGTTTAATAGTAGTCTGTGCCTCTATTTATGAATCTTAGGTCTTGTAATCTTAATGAACAATTATTTTTATATTTTCTCCCGCTTTCAAAGGTTTACACACAGAGTGAGTCATGTCTGTTTGTTCCTGCTTGCTCTCTAGCCCTTATTGTCTCTTCTTATTCTTTCAAAACAGTGAGGAAAGTCTAGCTGGGAGGATAACATTTAACTTTCATTTATTGAAAAGGAAGAAAAATTAGAAAGCTCATTGAAGCATTATCCAGCAGTTTGGCAAAAATTGGAAAATAAGTCATTCTAATAAGATTGAAAATAAATTGCACAGAATAGATGAGCAGTAAGTTCCTTTAATCTAAAATGTTAAAGGAAATAATATTGGCATGTGCTCTGTTCCTCGTAGTCAAAATATCTCTTTTCTGTTGCTCGAGCAAATGTTATAATTATGGGTTCGGATTACACATAACATGGCTTCATACATTGCAATAATTCTACAGGGACATTCTGTCAATAGTTATTTAAATGTGTGTCAAGGCTATTGCATTAATACTAGTGACCTTGTTGGAAAGGCAGTTGATTGCAGTCAATAAACAGAAATCATTGGAACGCATGCAAATTAACAGTTCATATTTGGCTGGTGTCTCTGACAAAGATAGCACACAATTTTGATACCTTCCTTCTTGTTACAGCAACCTCATGAATTCCATTGCAAAATATGCATTCTTAAATTTTCATGTGAGATGTGTTAATGTGTCTTTAGTAAAACTCAAGGCATTGAACTTCATCTTAGCCTACATCATGGAAACAGAGAAAGACGCAAAATGCTGGAGTAACTAAAAAGGTCAGGAAAGACCCCTGGAGACTTGGACAGGTAACATTTTGGGTTGGGACTCTTCTTCAAATTTATTGCAGGGGTGGGGGGAGGTGGGGTGAAAGAAAACTAGAAGAATGATGCCAACATGAGTTCAAATCACAAATTACAATGTAATTAATCTATGAAACATATTTCAAATCTTCTATCTACATGCACTTCCATTAAAACAGTCTGTAGCCATGATTGTAATAGAACCATATAAACCATATAACCATATAACAATTACAGCACGGAAACAGGCCCTCTCGGCCCTTCCAGTCCGTGCCGACCATTTGTTTTCCCCTAGTCCCATCTACCTGCACTCAGACCATACCCCTCCATTCCCTTCACGTCCATATACCTATCCACTTTACTCTTAAATGTTAAAATCGATCCTGCCTCCACCACTTCTGCTGGAAGCTGATTCCACACAGCCACCACCCTCTGAGTAAAGAAGTTCCCCCTCACGTTACCCCGAAACCTCTGTCCCTTAATTCTCATGTCATGCCCTCTTGTTTGAATCTTCCCTACCCTCAATGGGAAAAACGTATCCACGTCAACTCTGTCTATCCCTTTCATCATTTTAAAGACCTCAATCAAGTCTCCCCTTAACCTTCTGCGCTCCAAAGAATAAAGACCTAACTTGTTCAACCTTTCTCTGTAACATAGTTGCTGGAACCCTGGCAACATTCTAGTAAATCTCCTCTGTACTTTCTCTATTTTGTTGACATCCTTTCTATAACTAGGCGACCAAAATTGTACACCATACTCCAGAATTGGTCTTACCAATGCCTTGTACAATTTTAACATTACTTCCCTACTCCTATATTCAATGCTCTGATTTATAAAGGCCAGCACACCAAAGGCTTTCTTTACCACCCTATCTACATGCGATTCCACCTTCAGGGAACTATGCACAGTTATTCCTAGATCCCTCTGTTCCACAGCATTCCTCAATTCCCTACCATTTACCATGTACGTCCTATTTTGATTTGTCCTGCCAGATGTAGCACTTCACACTTATCAGCATTAAACTCCATCTGCCATCTTTCAGCCCACTTTTCCAAATGGCCCAAATCTCTCTGTAGACTTTGAAAATCTACTTCATTATCCACAACACCACCTATCTTAGTATCATCTGCATACTTACTTATCCAATTTTCCACCCCATCATCCAGATCATTGATGTACATGACAAACAACAGTGGACCCAACACAGATCCCTGAGGCACCCCACTGGTCACCGGCTTCCAACCTGACAAACAGCCATCCACCATTACTCTCTGACATCTCCCATTCAGCCACTGTTGAATCCATCTTGCTACTCCGCCATTAACACCCAAAGATTGAACCTTCTTAACCATTCTTCCATGGGGAACCTTGTCAAAGGCCTTATTGAAATCCATATAGACAACATCCACTGCTTTACCCTCATCAATTTCCCTAGTTACCGCTTCAAAAAATTCAAGAAGGTTTGTCAAACATGACCTTCCAGGCACAAATCCATGTTGACTGTTCCTGATCAGACCCTGTTTATCCAGATGCTTATATATATTATCTCTAAGTATCCTTTCCATTAATTTGCCCACCACTGACGTCAAACTAATAGGTCTATAATTGCTAGGTTTATTCTTTGAACCCTTTTTAAACAATGGAACAACATGCGCAGTACGCCAATCCTCCGGCACTATTCCCGTTTCTAATGACATTTGAAATATTTCTGTCATAGCTCCTGCTATTTCTACACTAACTTCCCTCAATGTCCTAGGGAATATCCTGTCAGGACCTGAAGACTTATCCACTTTTATATTTTTCAAAAGTGTCAGTACTTCCTCCTCTTTGAATCTCATAGTTTCCATAGCTGCTCTACTTTTTTCCCTTAACTCACCGAGTTCAATATCCTTCTCCTTGGTGAATACCGAAGAAAAGAAATTGTTCAATATCTCCCCCATCTCTTTTGGCTCTGCAGATAGCTGTCCATTCTGGTTCTCTAATGGTCCAATTTTATCCCTCGTTATCCTTTTGCTATTAATATAGCTGTAGAAACCCTTTGGGTTTACTTTCACCTTTCTTGCCAAAGCAACCTCATATCTTCTTTTAGCCTTCCTAATTTCTTTCTTAAGAACATTTCCAGATAATCCACCTTGCTGTAGCCATCAGTTCCAAAGAAAGAACATCTGCTCCCAGGTAGTTAGACGAAGATTAGAAAGCACTGGGAAACACTGCTTCTTCTACCATTCAATCGCTGAACACCACCTGGAGTGCAACAGGGTCACTGAAATCCCCTGCCATTGCACTGGGGATCCTACCTTTGCAGAGCTAAATAGGAGAGTAGCTGGAAGAACTCACTGGTTCAGACAGCATCTGTGGATGGAAATGAATAGTCATTGCTTCAGGTCAAGACCATTTATCTAGCATGCAGGACTAGAGGGAAAGTAGCCACTAGAAAGAAAAGAGCCACCATTGGAGGGTGCGAACTGCCCTGATAAGTTCATTGTATCTGCCTGCTCTTCCCCCACAAAACACATCTGTTCATACCTCAACACTAACTTGCCCTGTCTCGGCCGATCCCTACCCACCTAAATCTGGGACATCTCGCACACTCTCCACCATTGCAACAATTGCCAATTTTCTGCCCCTCACCGCCTCGTTTTTACCATGGAAGTCCAGTGCCTATACACTTCCATCCCCCATCAGGGAGGCCTAAGATCCGTCTGCTTCTTCCTCTCTGTGACTCCCTGGTTCACTCATCTCCCCTCACACATCTTATGCCCTCGCCACCCACATTCCCATTAATAGTAAAATATATCACACCTGTCCCTACTCCTTCTCCATCTTCCTTCAGTGCTCTCGATATGGCTGCTCTATATCAATGACACCAAACGCAGACTAGTCAACCACTTTATCGAGAACCAGCACTCTGTCCATGTGGACAGCTTGACTGACATCATGTATAGTCTTTTCTTTGACTGGATAGCATGCAGCAAAATATTTTCACGGTACCTCAGTAGACGTGACAATAATAAACTAATCCAAACTAAACAGAATCTCAAAGCGCAACACAGTGGAGCAGCGGTAGAGTTGCTGCTTTACACCACCAGAGACCCGGGTTCAATCCTGACTACAACTGCTGTCTGTACAGAGTTTGTACGTTCTCCCTGTGACGTCGTGGGTCTACCCCAGGTGCTCTGATTTCCGTCCACACTCCAAAGCCGTACAGGCTTCGGTAAAAGTTGTAAATGATCCGTAGTGCAATATGAACTGTATAGATAGATTTAGCACATTTGTGATTTTGATTGGCTTTAACAATGTACTTCTCATATTCTATAGTTTAAACATTTGGGAATTTCTTATGAAGTCTCCTAATCCTGAATTAGCATAGGAATTATTCGTTATCTTACTTTAATCCTGAAATGAGTGGAACCTAACAAGAATGATAGACACGTGAAGCTGGAGTAACTCAACGGGTCAGACAGCATCTCTGGAGAAAAGGAATAGGTGATGTTTTGGGTTGAGACCCTTCTTACCTTTATAAGTGGCTCATGTAATCCCCTGCTGAGCTCCAGCTACGGGGTCACTACCATCTCCTCATCAATCTGGGATTTATAGCTCCCTAAGACATGTTAAAGAAGGATAACATAAATTACTTTCAGAGAAACAGTGGAGGGAAACATAAAATGATTGCTGAGGATTTTTAAAGATACTAATCATATTTAAGCCAATTAAAATACTGGGATAAATAAATCTGTCTGTACGGAGTTTGTACATTCTTCATGTGACAGCATGGGTTTTCACTGGGTACTCTGGTTTTCCTCTCACATCCCGAAGACATACTGGTTTGTAGGTTCATTGGCTAGAGTGAGATTATAAATTGTCCATAGTGTGTGTGGATAGTGCTAATGTACGGGGTGATAGCTGGTCGAAGCGCAGACTCGGTGGACTGAAGGGCCTGCTTCTGCGCTGTATCTCTAAAAACTAAAGTAAAACGGCCTTAATGGTGGAATTCTCACTTCCTATGCAAGTATTGACACATTCTCAGGAACACCAGTGGCATCCTGCAGAGGACAGTGTCAGCTAAAGGAAAATTGTTTTATCATTACAGGAAATAGTTATCAGGAAATAGCAACAGAAATGATGTGTCAGTAAATCAATAGGTGCGGGACAAAGTATGAAATATAGTTCTTGAGATGCAATTATCAATATATATGGTATATTCAGCCTAATGCATTCAAAAATCTAAGGACTTATTAGACCCCTGAGTTCCCCCACCGACCTCCTGGGATCTGTAGAATCCAGCTTGAAAATCTATATTCTCCCTATTTGTAAAAACAGGACATATTACATTATAAATTGTACAGAAAAACAGCACTTAGTACCAGAAAGTGCTGACATGGGACTCGATCAGTTGAATGCCTTGGGGGAGGAGTAGAGAAGGGGGGAGTGAATTTTCCAGTTATCCCACTCACTCTCTATCTTTCTGTGGTTTTCACCAAGGTTATGGCAGACAAGTAAGAAAATTAAAATGAAAATTGTCACTGTGGGTATTTATTGGGATTTGAGTTAGACCCTCACTTTTTAATCTATATATCACTGAGATTTCACAAAAGTGAACAACCTCCTGAGCCATGTGTTACCCGGCATTTGAAAAGCATCTTTGTGATTTAATTGCCACATATGTCTGTTGGTGCCTTTCACAGTTGTGTTTTAATTCTTTGTCTATTTTTATCTTCCACTGGTGTTCAGCCTGCCTGTCAGACAATGGGAGGATATATGCCTGAATTTGTCCTGTGAGAGGGAGTCTCACATCGCAGTTACAATTTTCACTGATTTATGGCAAATAATGGAATGGGGATATTTTAAGAAAATATTCAACGGCTTTAATGGACTGTTACCCAATGACTACACACCTGAAGGTCTGTAGGGCCATCCCAAACTCTCACTGTAACTTGGGAGAAGAAACATCCTAACTAATGGCATAGAAAGCTTAAAATAGCTGTCCGCACCATTCCTCTGAGGATGCCAACAGTCCTCCGCCAATGTAGGGTAATACAATAGACAACCTTACAATACTATTGCTCGTGACTTCAATTGTGGTGGCCTTAGTGTTATTTCAGGAGTAACTTAGACTAAATGGATTCCAATAGTAAATAGTGGATGAGGTGGTTACTTTGGACTCTAATAATGCAATTCAAAAAAGGCAGGAGCCTGTGAAATATTTTAAGGAGAAATCAGATGACACTACTTTTGAAAGTGAAAATAGTATTTGTATTATTTATAATAGTAGAGAAAACTATCAACAATAACACTTAGTCGAAAGGACAGAATTTTAAGTTGCAAAAGTTGGGTTGGAAGTGGGAGCATTGAAATATAGATAACAGAAGCAGGGGAAGACCATTTGGCCCTTCCAGCCTGCTCAACTATTCAATAAAATCATGTCTACAGATCCAATCTTCAGTTTCTTATATCAACCTTCGGGTGTGATAATTTAATGAACAAAAGGAATGCAGAGTGGTGTTTAATGTGGGGAAGTACAAGATCATCCCACACTTCAAAATCTGATAGTAGCAATGTTACAAAATTTTGAGATTTAAAAAATCAAGTCTGCAATTTATCCCATCAGATAAAGCATAAAAAGAAGTTTAATTTGACACCTAATTCACTTTCATATCTTCAGTATAAAAAAAGTTATGGCCATTTTCATACTCGGAAATTAGCATCTTGTTCCCTATTGCTTTTCTATTGACTTAACACAAAAGTTGTGATCGAAGACAGTCAAAAGCCCATAACTTCCTTAAAAATTAAGAGAACTGAAAGAAATTTTCAGTTATTATAGATTGAAGCATTCTGAAACTAATATGAAACAATCTTAATTGGATGACCTGAAATTAACGCATATAATTAGTTAGTTACCCAATTGTAGCTAATTACAAAATTCAATTACTAGATCTAAACATCATTCCATTTCTTAAGAAAATATTAACATTTTTTTTTAAAGCCTAAGTCCAAATAAATTGTCCAAACTTTTAACATTCACACAAGAATTCACAATATAACAATGACTTTTAAATCTAATTGTCAATAATTTATAGGTTAAATTGAAGGAATTTAGAGTTTAATGCCCGTAAATTAATGGTCATTTAAATCAGCTTGCGAGTGGGATTTTCTGGAACGTGATGGATTGGAACGTTGCGGTTGCGGTGAATTTAAATCCCCAGTCGGCAGGAAATACACTGCCGGTTCATATGGGGAATAAATCACCGTTTCGCAACATGAAATGTTGATTAAGGTCATCTAAACAAGCAAGTTTATATGAAGAAATAAACAGCTTTCACTTACCTGTCCCCTACGTAAAATCCGTCCCCGTAGTCGGCGTTCACGGCATTAGGAGTTAATTTTTATTTTACTGCAGCGCTGAAATTGTTGGGCGATTAAACAAAAAAATTTCACTTACCGGCAGTTGGAACGAATCTTTAGCAAAAGCTTGCACCCCGAGAAAATATAATTCCGGATGGCAAGGGAAAACCTCATTTTAACCCCGCCCCCTCTCAAAGGCGCCAAAGGCGACAAAGTCGCGCACACGGCAAGCGACAGAACTGCAGCACCGCTAAAGGTAAGTTTTGTAACACACCTACTGATAGTTTCTGAATGGCAATAAGTTATCAAATGAAGATCAACAAGGATCAACAAGGAATCCAAACTCAGAAATCCTCAAAAGATTGTGCATAGGTACAAAAGTAAACAAAGTTAACTAGCATTAATTTTTTTTAAAGCCTTTATTTCAAGAGGACTAGAATGCAAAGGGTGGACTTGGGGAAGGGCAAAGTTATATTACAGCTTTACAGAGCTCAACATAGACCCTCTGGAATGCTCCATTCAGCTTTGGGAGCCACATCTTGGGAAGATTGCCTTAGCAGAGTGGCAGTTTGTATTCTGTCGATGAAACGCATCTAGTTCTAAGAGTCATAGACAAGGCATGTATTCCTGTGAACATTGAATATTAAAGACCATTAACAATGATTAATAGTAGACAGGCTAAATAGAGAAAAATTATTATCTTGGACATGAGATAGGGCAGCTGCATAGCGTCTCTTGCCCAGAATAGGTGAATCGAGGACCAGAGAGAACATGGGTTTAAGGTGAAGAGGAAAAGATTTAAGAGGAATCCGAGGGGAAACTTTTTCACACAAAGGGTGGTGGGTGTATGGAATGAGCTGCCAGAGGAGGTAGTTGAGGCAGGGACTACCCGCCCAACGTTTAAGAAACAGTTAGATAGGTAGATGGATAGGACAGGTTTGGAGGGATGCAGGACTAATATATCTAAAATACGGGCAGGCAAGTCAAGTCAAGTCAAGTTTATTCGTCACATACACATACGGGATGTGCAGTGAAATGAAAAGAACTGCAGGACTAATATAGCTGTGACATGTTGGCCGGCCTGGGCACGTTGGGCCAAAGGGCTAGTTTCCGCACTGTATCACTCTATGACTCTGTCACTCTATGAGAATTCAGAATAAAGATATATAATCTTAAAACAAGAAGGACTGTTCAGTGAGGATGTCAGAAACCAATACATTGGTGAAAATCTGGAACTCTCCCCCCCAAAAAACATATCCTGGGTATGTCAATGTACACTATATGTATGTATGGATAAACTAAACACACTAAACTCAACTCAATTTGAATTGTAAATCTCAAAATTAAGATTCATAGAGTACAGATCCTGTTCAGGAATGTGTTAAGATACAGATCAACCATAAGCCAACTGAACTGTGGATGGGATCAAAGAGCTGAAGGCCTGTTCCTATTCTTCTGTTACTCTGAGGATCAGATGCAAGAGTTAAGAACCAGCCCTTAAATGAAAGGGGTCAGTCCCAGAGAGAAATGATACTTCAAGGAAGTATCTTTAACCCTGCAATTACCCATGAGCCAACTTGATTAATTATCTCTCAGGTCAAGGTTGGTGAACTCATTGTGGGAACGCTATGTGTGCAAAGTTGGCTGCATCCTTCCTGACATCAACATTTCCTTCCACAGTCTACTGAGTCCTTACCTCCAATATTTTGTTCATCCAAGTCCACTTCCATACCTTCCTTTAGCTGGAGACACAGTCATAGTCCACATAGTGTAGGAAGGAACTGCAGATGCTGGTTTAAGCAGACAATAGACACAAAAGACAAGCATCTCTGGAGAAAAGAAATAGGTGATGTTTCGGGTCAAGACTTCTTCAGACTGATGGTCCACTTAGTATTTGTTTTAGTTATTCCTGATATATCCTGATACATCTTCTTTTGTCTCCTGAGTCTATCACTTTGCTCTTTAACCAGTTCCTGATTTCCAGTTTAGTTCCATTGATCATTCTGTGCTCCCCCCCCCCCCCCCCCCCCCCCTCCTTGAATTGATGCATACTTATTTGATACAGGCATATGTTCTTTCTTCTGGACCTTTCTATACGCTGTTCATTTGTAATATATTTTGTAAACTAAACTGAACTTCTGAGGAAATGTTAATACCTGTTTAACCTGCTGACTGCTTCCAACATTATTTGTTTTTATTTTACATTGTTAAATTGGCATGGTGCAGATAAATAGTATCATAATATAACCAGATTGGATAGGACCAAGTCATGTTTGTGCCTGTACCTAGAAAATGTGCAATTCGTTATTTCGCTATGTTGGCGTGGATGAGCAACTGTACCTTGATTGATTGATATGTGTGACAATAAACTGACCTTGAAACCTTGAGATTCTGATTCCTGACAAACAGTCAAATGGCCTTGGAGATAACTCCTCGATGTTGTAAATATTTTCTAAAATTATATCTAATGACAATGCAGATGAAAATGCTTTCCTGTCTGTACATTTCCTGAGTTTTCTGCTCTGTTGTGATGATTAATTCTCCCAAATGCTTACATACACTCCTGTTTCGATGAGCTATCGGGATCCTGTACCTCCTCTACTTCAAACGCCTTCAACTTGCCCGAAGAGGTTTCCATGATCAAAATAGAATGCATTGAAGTGTTCACCTGTGGACGTACAAACAGAAAAGTTAGCAAATGATATGTTTGTGCAGAACATCACGTGAGGTATATGAAAATATGTTTTTGCATAGGTAATAGGAACATTAAAAATGTCAATGTGATGCAGACTTGGAAACCCTTTGAATTATTGTTGTTATTTAAGGTCTAAATTTACTCAGAGGAGGCTGGAGAAGGGGGTTAAGAGGGAAAGATAGATCAGCCAAAATGCACTGGTGGAATAGACATGATGGGCTGAATGGCCTAATTCTGCTCCTATCACTTGTGAACTTATGAACTTATGAGTAAGTTAATACAAGACCCTCCTCCCTCTGTATCAGAAATGTGCTGTCCATCTCCACAGTGTCATGAATTATTATATCTTTAATGCCCTTTACATTTTTTTAATGGATGAACGTCTTATTGCCCATCCAAAATTTTTATAAAAGCTTGGCGTTGGCCATACTTTTTAAACTGCTTATGGTGATGATGCTCAGGTAATGATATTGGATTCAAGCACCCTGACAGAGAGACAAGGAACCAATAACAAAAGTGCCCAAGTCAGGACACTCTGTGACTTGGAAGGGTTTTGCTGCAATGCTGTTAGTGATTTTCTGCACAGCAATCTGTTGATCAGTGACTCGAAAACTGGACAAATGAACTGCTCCATTGTCAATGGTGTTAACTAAGTTGAATGTATCTGTCACTGTGTCCATTCTGTCACATGGTCAGTAGTATATGGCTTATGTTTCCAAATGGTGAAGCTTTAACAGTTTCTGAACAAATAAGGTAGATGCACCGAGACATTTACTCAGATTAGGGGAATCAGCAACCAGAGGACATAGGTTTAAGGTGAGAGGGGAAAGATTTAATAGGAACCTGAGAGGCAGATTTTTCACACAGAGGGTGGTGGGATATGGAGTGAGCTGCCAGAGGGGTAGTAGAGACAGGTACTGTAACATCATTTAAAATACATTTGGACAGGTACATGGCTACGAAAGGTTTAGAGGGGTATAGGCCAAACGCTGCAGCTGGGACTAGTGTAGATGGGACATCTTGGTCAGCATGGGCAAGTTGGGCTGAAAGGCCTGTTTCCATGATGTATGACTATGACTTGTGAGTTGTGTGAAAAACAGAAGAACACCTCAGACTATGCTCATTTATTGTGTGATTATCTGAACAACTACACATTGTTTACCCATTGATTAAAGCATTGTAATTTGCTGGATGAATGCAAAATAACTACTGTGCTTCCTTCACTATGATAGTGACTACACTACAAAAATACTTCATTGACTCTAAGCATTTTGGAAAATGCTGAGTTCTTAAAATAAAAAATATGTTGCTTTCTTTTAAACATAAATTTACCCACTACTTAGTTTAGTTTATTGTCACGTGTACCGAGGTACAGTGAATGTTTTTGTTGCATGCTAACCAGCGTGCTGATAAACTTGTCAATTTAAGTCTGTACTCTAATATCAAAATGAGAAAATGTATAGCATGAAAGGATGACATTTATCCATCATGTACAGCTAAGTTGCTTTTCGGGCTTTGTGTTGTTTACAAAGAGCTGTCTTATTATAGAATAAGTCACAACTAGAAATGTACATATTGGCATTATCAGCAACCTCCCCGTTCTTTTCCTTAATAACAGAAGGAAGATCATTGATCATTGATGAAGCATTGATGATCATAGAGGCGCAACATCATAGGTGGCAAAGCAGAACAGTTGGTGGTGCCACTGCCTCACTGTGCCAGAGAATCAGGATCGATCCTTGACCTTGAGTGCTATCTGCGTGGAGTTTGCATGTTCTCCCTGTAACCACACGGGTTTCCTAGGATGTTCTGGTTTCCTCTCACCAGCCAATGATGTGTGGATTGGTAGGTTGATTCGCCTCGGTAAATTGCTCCTACTGTGGGAGTGGATGTGAAAGTGGGATAACATAAAACTAGTGTGAATGGGTGCTCCATGGTTGGAGTGAGCCAAAGAGCCCGTTTCCATGCTGCATCATTCAATTCAATTCAATTTAAATTAAGCTGATGATGGTCTTTCCTTGAGAAATAATCACACACCTGCAAAGATTATGTATGTTCACCTGTAATGTGCTCTGGAGCTCCATTCCTCCATCTTGCCCTATCTTCATGTACATAATAATTCTCAGCAACATCAGGTCAGTTATTCGATACATTGTCCGAAGAAGTGTTCCGACCTGAAACATCACCTATTCCTTTTCTCCAGAGGTGTCGACTGACCCACCTGAGTTACTCCAGCATTTGGTTTCTATATTCAGTACTAACCAGCACCTGCCGTTCCTTCCTACACATTTTGCCGCTCCATTACTCCCCAGTTGTCCGCAGTGTGTATATGCGCGGGCATCAGTGGTCAGCAAGGACTTGATGGGCCAAAGGGCCTGTCACCACGATGTATCTCTAAACTAAACTAGGGCTTCTTGTACAGAGTTCATATGTGGGAATGAGGAAGGTCAGTGAACATACCGTGATTTACACAATTTGTGCCTATTCATTTTAACTCATAATAAGCATTTCCGGTGCAAGATGTTTTGCAACAAGAATGCTAAATTATGCAACGTTTTCCCCACACTTTTATTTATTTAATGCCATTGTTTGACTGGGAACACAGAGACTAGAACAGTACAGCACATGAAAAGGCCCTTCAACACACAATGTCCACGACGAACATGAAGCCAGGTTAAACTAATCTCCTCTGCCTGCACCTGATCCATATTTCCTTCAGTTCAGGATGTGAAAAATTGACACCACCTTCAGCATGGTGGCCAAGTACAAGCCCAAACTTAGCCAAATTGGTGAATTTGCACTTGTACAACATTCTTGTCTGAATTTGAATTTAATAGTTTCTTAAGTTCAGAATTTATAAGAGCAGAATTATGTGATTCGGCCCATCAAGTCTACTCCACCATTTTATCATGGCTGATCTATCTTTCCCTCTCAACCGCATTCTTCTGCCTTCCCTCCATAACCCATGACACCCTTATTAAGAATCTGTCAAACTGCGCCTTAAAAATATCCAATGACTTGGCCTCCACAGTCGTCTGTGGCAATGAATTCCACAGATTCACCACCTTCTGAATAAAGAAATTCCTCCTCATTTCCTTTTGAAAGGTACGTTCTTTTATTCTGAAGCTATGGCCTCTGGTCCTAAACTCTCCCATTAGTGGAAACCTCCTCGCCACATCCACTCTATCTAGGCCTTTCACTATATGGCCCTATAATCATATTCACTGATATGATTTCATTGTTAAGATGGCATTTAAGCCTCCCTAAAATATTATCTACCTAAAGACCAATAGGTCATCTTTGCTTTGAAATCCTAATAGTACCTTAGACACGTTAAGAATGCCTTTGTCAATATTTCAAAGGACATAAAGTTCTGGAGTAACTCAGCAGGTCAGGCAGCATCTCCGGAGGACATAAATAGGTGATGCTTCCATTCAGGACCCTTCTTCTGATGGTTGAAGTAGGGGAGAGAAAGCTGGACGAAGCCAGGGTGGATGGGTGGATACAGGTGAGGGGTATGGGGGTTTGATTGGCAGATGGTTGGACAAAGGCTATGAGCTAAGAAGAGAAGAGACATGAAATGTGAAGTCAGAGGAAGGAAGTATATGTGGAAAGGGATGGGAGGAAAGGGAATGGGGGCTGGGGGTGAGTTTTGTGGGAAAAGTGGATGTGCATCCAGGTGGGCAACAGGGAACAGAGACAAGGATAAGGGGGGAGGGGGGGGGGATGGATGTGTTCGTTGGTTAATTATTTAAAATTGGGGAATTCAATTTACATACTGTTAGTGCATAAGCTACCTAAAAGGTATATAGACTGTTCACCAATACTCCTTTGCTAGTCTGTGGTGGTGGCCCGTCGTAGAGGACGATAGCGTGGTTGTGCAGTCTCATGTCTTGTGGGATCGAGTGTGCCTAACGGGTCCGATGTGCAAACCACACAAGCGGGAACAGTGGGGGCACATGAAGGCCGCTGTTGGGGGGGGGGGGGGGGGGGTTAGGGTTGCAGTTCTTAGTGTATCTGGCACTAACAAGTCGGCTTCGGCAATTATCTTCTAAACTGCTGACCTCCCTCCTAATGGTTGTATGCCAGCCAGTCCTGTCACTGACACAGGTTTCCAGTTCTTTTGGGGCTAGGCCTGTATGCTGGAGGTTATCCTTGATGCAGTCTTTGAACTGTTTCTTTGGGCGCCCCGGGCTCCTTTGACCCTGTGACAATACTCCGTGAAGGAGTTGACGAGGCATGAGAGGCATGTATGTACACCTGTAATATTCACAAACGTCAACCAAGTACAGGGGTCTGGCCCACATTCTCTCCCATCCCATTGTCTGTTGTTTACAATCTTCAGATGCTCACGGGCTCCAGTACCACTCAATTTGCTAAGAATTAAATATACAAAGAATGCTCAAAATAGTATTTAAGTTCAAAAATTAAATTAAATTAAATTAAAAATTCAAAAATATAACTGTGTGCATAATAGTTTATTTTGTATTGTGAGAGACATGTTCTTGTTTTGGTGAGATTACTATGAAGAAAACAAATCAAAATCACACTGCAACTTTAAAAAGACTATGATCTTTTTCATTGAGGATGCCAGCATACCATGTATTATGGGGCTTTTTTGCCCCTTGGATATGATTCATGCTCATAGATTCCACCTTAACATCCCTTAATTACTTGAAACACAGTAAGTTCTGTGAGAGAAATGGGGAAGAATGTTTCTTTTAATTTTTCCAACCTTCTGTAGTCCGTTAGACATTTCGGGTCGGTGAGCTTAGCAACAGCTGAAGTTCATTTGGAAGTGAGGATGTGAGATGAACATTCTCCTTAATGATGGCTCCGGGGTCAAAGGATAGACACTCTCCTGGATCGCTCCCAAGGGCAGAAGAAAAGACGCTTTGTACAGCAACGGCTGATAGTCAAGTACATACAAGTTGGGTGGCTCTTAACACCCGAAGCATTGCCAGAACTTTTAAACACACTGAGCTAACCGGCAAACTTTCTCTCGGATTCTCCTTCGCGAGTAGCCCCGTCGTCCTAAATGATCCCACCGTTCTCATCTGAATGTCTTGGTGCTTATACTGTTGAGTTATGGGATATGAAGACGTTTCTCTTTTGCTCTCATAGATCACTGAAGCGTTATTCCCTTGTAAGAAGCAATTCTAATATTCATGTTTTCTGAAATTCTGAGTGGGATATTCTTCATGAAACCACGTGTAGCTTACCTTGTGTCGCTATTTGTCCTGTCTTCCACTTGGACTCTTTTTCGGAGATGTTGTTTCTGTGATGAAGATCACCACCACCACTTCTTTTCACAGTGGGTTGCTTTGGCTTTATTTTGATTATAATGGAATAAAATTACTTTTCGCCGACGCCATATTTGAGATTGGAACATGGATAACTTTTTTTGATTCGCTGCAGTTTTTGTGTTATGAAGACAGCAACCCAAAAACAGATGATCGTGTTTCCGAACTTGTGGCAGTTTTATTGGGTTGGGAGGGTCCGCAAGGAAAACATTGATGGAAGCTGCACGGGGGGGGGGGGGGGGGGGGGGGGGGGGCAAGTTGAAACGAAGGGGAAGGGGGGGGGGGCACAAACTAGTTACTAGCAGCCTGCAAACTCCCACATTCGCAGGTTGGAACAGCGAATGGAGTGCTGTGGGTGGGGGTTCTGCGGAGTTATTAAGAATGTATTGTTTACAATACTAAACGGAGGCCGCATATTGTGGAACCCCATGCTTAGTGAAAGAGAACATTTCCAAGTCCACCAAAAGGAATAGGTTTTTAGTCGCGTTTATAAAACAACTCCAGAAATAGCCCAAAGTAAAGTGGAAGCTGCAATCCTCAGTCTCCAAGTAAGATCGCCACTGTTGTTGTTCAGCCGCTCACAAATCAAAGGGGTGAGGTTAACTTAACAAGCCTTTTTTTATGCAAGCTAATTGCATTATAATATCTCAATGAGTGTTCACACTCTGGGTTTCATGTTTCTCTCCAAAGGTCGCTAGATCCCGTCTGAATGGCTTAAGAGGCAGGGTAGCCGCATTGGCGAAGCTTCAAGCTTAAGATAAGCATCGCCGCTGAATGACGGAAGAAGCTGTGTTTCGAGAGACGGAAATTATGTGACTGTATTAGTAGCACCGGCTCTGGTCGGATGTTCTCTCTTTGCTGCGGAGATAACTGGGGCAAGAACGCTGCTTTCACTCTGGGCCCACGGCCACTGGAACAAGCCAACGAGAATGAGAATACTGTGTGCAAGCTTCAATACATCCCCACTCATAAAAAGGGATGCAACCTAAAAATATATATGTTGTGAAATCGCATATCATTGTACGGAACCTACAATGACGAACGGCGTTTGCATCAGTGAACTTGGCCCAGCCAAATGAACTCTGCCGACTTTATTGCTCCAGACCAACAACAGCGATTTGTACCTAGAATAATGAACATTACTAATTGTCCTCTGCCAAGAGTCACGAGTGTTTAATTGTCACATGCACCGACAGCAATGACCATTTTCTGACGTTTATTGCAGCAGCCATTAACGCTTGTAAAGTCAACTTTTAAAATTAAAAGTTGTCTTCCATTCGAAACAAAAATCCACGTACTGTTGTTATACATGTCCCTCTGTGTTAACATGTACATTGGCTGCACTTTATGTTACTCAGTCTATTTTACCTTGTTTTTTATTCATTTAGGTGGGAGACATTGAACACGGGTTATTTCTGGTGATAGAAATTTGGCGAATATAGAGCGAGAATCATAAAGTTCCACCAGCAGCGGGACAGTGACATAGAAACATAGAAAATAGGTGCAGGAGGAGGCCATTCGGCCCTCGGAGCCAGCACCGCCATTCATTGTGATGATGGCTGATCGTCCCCAATCAATAACCCGTGCCTGCCTTCTCCCCATATCCCTTGACTCCACTAGACCAACGCTCCAAAGTGATTTATGGGGTGCACCTTGCACTTCAATCTTTAGATTGTTTAACAGCAGTGCATGTTTCAAGTCTGCCAAGTGTTCACTAACTTAGATCATAGTCAGTAAATTAAGCTGCTTTACGACGAGGCTAAATGATGACAATTGTTTTGAACAAACGCCTGGAACTCCAAGGCTACCACCGAAGCGTGTCTGGAGAAAGTTGGAATCGCAGCAATGAAGGCACCGAAGAAGGCCATTTGGCCCATCGCCACCATGCGTGCTATATTTTGCACTGTTTTTTTTTGTGTGGGTGGTGGAGGCGGTGGTGGTGGTTGTATCTCTTCCTTTACATCCAAAAATGAGCACTGAAACGAAGCACAGATATTTAAAATGTTAAAGAAGGAACTGCAGATGCAGATCAGACTGAAGAAGAATTTCGGCCCGAAACGTTGCCTATCTCCTTCGCTCCATAGATGCTGCTGCATCCGCTGAGTTTCTCCAGCATTTTGTGTACCACACGATATTTAAAGGTTAGAGATGTCACCGCGTTTCGATAATCGACAGTGTCCTTCTGCTGAGTTCAAACACAGTTATTCAGCTGCTTATGTCTACACGAGCTCATTTAATACGTTTTGTCACGTTTAATATTTAATGATTGATATTTGTGAGACTTCGGTTATGTGGGATGTTATTCGGAATTCACGATACATTCTGCCAACGGGTCTGCCCCCTCCTCCACCCTCCAGTTCAATACCACGATCTTTACGAAGTGGTTACTTTATGGGGGGTGGTGGGAGGGGGGTCTCCACGTTACAAAATATAGCATAAATATACATCGAAACACAATTCCGCTGTAGATTAAAAGTTGGACGGAAATTCTGTCTTTTTCAGTGAGTCTCCTGTAATCCGAGGGAATTTCTGTTTACTCTTCAGTCCCGAAACACAGATTAATCAGGTTTCGTAGAGTTTGTCAATCCAATTTCCCCTGGATTTATAATTATCTGTGCATTTGGGAGCTTTGGAGAAGCGAGACTGTGATTAATGGAATTCTATGGAGCTCAGTGCTCGCCATGTGCGCATCCCCAGGGAGAGGATCTGCCTGTCAGAGAGAGCAACACAACCCACAACTCACTGGGATTTGGGCAATAATTATCACATGGAGAACAAGAGGGAAAACTACCTTTATCTCATGCACGGGCCGCAAATAGCACCAGGAGGGTCTCATGCACAGTGGCGGCTGTAGTACCGAAGGTATATCTCTCATTTATTACGAAATTATTCGCACGGCCAAATTTAGAACAAGTAGATGGTTAAAATGAAATGTCATAATTGAATTTCACAGATGGTAAAAAAAACACGTAATTTTTTATAACAAACATAGTTCACTTTTCGCGACTAAATTATATCCCCACAAATGCCACCACAAATAAAGCAAAAACATTACAAATGCTGTTTCCACGAGAGTCTCCGGATCTAAAACAAAAGAAAAGCTTGGAATCATATTTTGAAGAAATGTCCTTTACCGGTACATTTATTAAACTGCACATTATCACGTGCAATATTCTTCAGTATTCACTGAATATAATTACATGAACGACACTCTGCTTTAACCCTTAGTTTTATTTTCATTGATATCAACTGCATGTACTATGAATGGATTTACCCGGAGAGCAGATACTAAAATAAGGCAGACACAAAATGCTGGAGAAAGTCAACAGGACAGGCAGCATCTCTGGAGCGAAGGAATGGGTGAGATTTCGGGTCGAGACCCTTCTTCAGACTCGAACGTCACTCATTCCTTTGTTCCAGATATGCTGCCTGTCTCGATGAGTTACTCCAACATTTTGTGTCTGTCTAGGATTAAAACTAGCATATGCAGTTCCCTCCTATCCAGATATTAAAATTAATTGTTTTGCACCGATTAATTAATTTTAGTCGCAATTTCCAAACTTTTTTTAATTAGAAAGAAGTTTGAATTCACGTGGTCGTAATTCCAGCCAAACGCCCTGTGTTTTATTTAATGTAGCTTGATGATGTATATAGGAAAACAACGCGTGAATATGGAGGCAATGCCGGTGCCGGCCGACGTTTTATGTTAACACGCTGCTTGTGCAGATTAATTGTAAAGAAATGGTCTAAAACGATGTCAAGCAAATACAAAGCAAATCTTTCAGCTGGTTCTGTGTGTCAGTATCCCGCCTCGACTCTACCTCACGAACCAATCATTAGAAATTGGTACAAAGTCCCTCTAAATCCAGCTCTTCGATTTGCTGCGATGAAAACTGTAGAAAATGTTGCTAATATCCACTGGTCTGGAAAGAGTTAATACAGGAACCTGCAACAAAAATCGCACGCAGCTTTTTCACAGGCGAGCTGTCAGTGCACAGAACTGGGAAAGTTTACAGATCCACAAAGTACGCCTTTCTTACGAATCAGATCAGACAATTTTCCTTAAGATGTAAAAATGCACATTTTGCTCCACATTCTCCCTCGTATTCTGCAAATTTATGAGTTAATATTTTTGCGACTTGCCTCAAATATTACTTCTGGCTGGTCAAATCAAAGCATTTGACTTTATTCCACTGGCCTGCTCGTTTTGCATTTTTTTAAAGCTAAAAGCAGGAGTTATTTTTTGAAAATACTGACAGGTGTTGCAGCATTCAAACGTGCAACGTGGAAGTGATTTTTTTTTGAGGAGCATGTTAATGTGTCCAAATGAAAAATTGACTGAGAGCGAAACTCAGCAGGTCAGGCAGCATCTGTAAAGGGTAATGGATAGGCGACATTTCGGGTCGGGACCATTCTTCAGACTAATAGGGGTCCGACTCGAAACATCGTCTGTCCATTTCCCTCCACAGATGCTGCCTTAGTTCATCCGTCAGTTTGTTATTTTTGATTAAGGTCCCAGCATCTGTAGTATTCTTTGTCTCCAAGGTATTGTATCCCTTTGCACGGGTCCCGGACTGGTTGGTAGGCACACTGTTATAAACGTTTCATCCAACTGGTCAGAACTACAAACAGCGCAGAAATAAACTGAAGAAGACGACAGTAGATGTGCTCCGATATGAAGCCCTTCACATTAGTTTAGATATTTGTTTGACTCGCAGCTCTTTGTCTTTTATGATTTTATCTAAATACATTGCTAACGTTGGCCCTGAATTCAAAACGACAGATTTTCATTTGCATTATATAAAAGGATGTAATATGTATATATCATATAAAAATCCAATCATAATTCTCGGAGGAAATCTTTCAACCTGCAGTAGTATTACATAATGTCAATATATATACTATTACTTATGCCTTATTTCTATACAATTGGCATTTATTCTCAGAGCCAGAATAACTTTAGAGGACCCACTTGAAGCAATAAAAGATATTCTCTTTTATTTGAGCTTAAAAATGAAACAATCAGGTTAACGTTAGCAATACCCACTGAGGCCTTCTCATTGTGTATATAATAAAATAAAAAGTGACACTTGAAGGATAATTACCAAATAAATTCGGAACCCAAGTCTCTGAGTGTAGGAGGGTAGGATTGGCTAATGTTATATTAATGGCGACTGTCTCTCCCTCACACACACAAACTGACATGCGTGATGTATACACATATATTCTAAATATAAAACAATCTGTGTGGAAATAAACCTATTGATGTTCATTATGGCTGCGTAAATAGGAACGTCCCAGTTTACACCAAGGCCAAGTCGCTGAGGGGAAATGGAACGACAAAGCTTTATTTATATCGTTTTAATGTGTTGTAATCAGCTAGACCCACCCTGCAGCTATTGGCACGAGTGCATCTTTGATCAATTTAAGTTGGCTGGTTATATACACGCAGCCTATAGCTGACTGCCTTTATGGTTTCCGATTCCCCATGAGAATTTAAAAAACTGACACGCGTGTCCTAATTTACTGGGGCTCAAGTTAGGGGTCATACGATTACAATATCATACCTTATCCCAGAATAGTGATATTAGATAAGCCTGTCTCAATCCAATTATACCAAGGCTGATGAATACTGCACAAACTTAACTAAGTTACATTAAATCTATGAGATCATATATAAACTGTTCTTCAATATTAGAGTAGCATGGAAAGAAAATCATATCCATCGCTATCTGGTTCTTCTATTCGTGCAGTAATCATCTTCAGTATCTGACCTCGTTACAAATAGATAATTCAAACACATTTCCGGGGGGGGGGGAGGTTCATTTCGGCTCGCGGAGTTTTCACATTAAAAGTCAACTATCTCAAATGGTTGTAGCGTGCTTGGTAAACACATTTTTTAGAAATATATATCAGCTCTTTCGCTCAGTTCGTTTAATGATAAGAATAAACGAAGATAGGAAGGCAAGAAAATGGCTGAATAAACTTTTTTTTTATTCCCTGATAATCGCTCTGCCCTTTGGACCTGGCTGGGATTTGCAGCCAGAGCAATATGATGTTTCCCGCTGTACACGCAGTGCGATTGAGGATCTGCGCATTCAAAGGGTGTCGTGGACGGTAGTAAAATTGACAATAAATCACTGTAAATGACATATTAAATGTGTTATTTATTGTTTTGATGCCGCAAAGAGCCGCACCATCCCAACATCTTATATAAGAATCGCTTCAGGTGGTACATAGTCATTGAGTCGTACAAGTTGTACATTGTCCTTCGGCCCATTAAGCCCGTGCCTACCTTTTTGCTCATTTACTCTAAATCCATTTGCTCGCACTAGGTCAACGCCTTTCTATACGCTGCCTACCAACATACTTGGCTATGTTCGACATCATTTTTTTTAACCGAGAAGGAATACTCAACTAGGTTGAAAAATCTGAAGGAGTGCGGCACTAAAGGGTATTAAAGTGCATGTTCTTATTTCAAAGTCAGTTCTGATTTCAGGACCTTTCTCACATAACATTTTTCCACGCCCATATCTGGGACTTCATTTAAAAAAGACCGTGATGACAATAACTTAAAGGATATGGTGCTGAATATAAGACACGGAAATAACACGCGCGGTTACGTGACTGGTTGTAGAGGCAGTCGTCTATCAGTCAGCTTGAGTTACTTCTTTACAAATTATTCACATATACCATTGAAATGTGCGCCCTCGTCACCTAATATAAGCAAACCACATCCTTTATGACTTAAGACCGACGTTTTGGTGGGGGGGGGGGGGGGGGGGGGGGGGCGCCTGTGTGTTGGTGGTTGTTAGCTCTTGACGGAGAGAAAGAGAAAATAAAGAAACGTGATACTACCAGAGAGGAGCACGGTGCGATGTATAAGCAGAAAGAGACGGAACAAGAGAATATGGTTAAATAAAACTGCGAGTGGAAAATGTAAAAAAGGACGTCGCACAGAAATAAAATTGATTGAAAACCGTTCCTACCATTGCCAGGGATTTTGTTTAGGAAATGTATGCGAAGTGTAGTAAAAACAAAACATAAACTGCAGATAACGATTCAGAGTTGGGAGGGAGAGACTTTCTCAGAAATGAGAGGGACAAAGAGAAAATGAAAAGAAAGGTGGGAAATGGATAAAGAAAATTGAGACACTTCTAACTTGAAAAATAGAAACAGACCCGCAACATTGGGTAACAGGCGAACACGCGAGCTAGCAAGGCGAGGGGGGGAGGCGAGAGAGCGGGGAATGGGTGAATAGAGAGGCCGTCGGGGAGAGTGGGCGAGACAGAGATGAAATTGTCCTGAGACAGAAAGGCGTTCAGACTGACTGCGTGACGTCAGGCACTTGCACTCGCCCGCCGGAAAGTTTGTCTCTCCGAGCCGCACTTTCAAAGCTGCGGAATTATCTCACTTTTAAATACGTCAAGGGCCGGTAACATGATATAAGTAACTTAGTTCTCAACCGCTGTATCTCTCAAACGGATTTCACAGACTCGTACAATACAGACAACAAGGTAGAGATAAATCTATGGTCTTTTTTTTAAGCAAAAACTTAATTCGCCAACTTTTTAAAGAGAAATTATGTCTCCAATGTAACTTACCCGGTAGCTTTTATTCCCCGTCTCTACCAGACAATGGCGGGAATTGCAATAAACCAGATCTTAATATTTACCATTTTCTCAGTCTCTGTATATTTATCAGCGTTTTTATTCCTCTATGAAAACAGTTAGATAGTATCGTTGAGTATTGTTTTTTTCCTATAATTAGAAAAGTTTACATGCAACCAAGTGCACAGTTGTCCAAACAATCATCTGCAGCATCAATCCACGCAGCGGCGGGAAAAGACGAGGGAAGTGGGCTCAAGTTAGAAATGACAGATTAGATGCCCGGTACTTAATAATTTGATTAAAAAAGAACAATACTGAATAGTTCATTTGAGGCCCTGAACTCAACTCAATGTTTTTGCTGTGATCAAGGTATTTCTAGTTGAGTCTCGAACACTTCACTGTGTCCCATTATCAACAATATTTTCATAACAACTACTTTAAATCGTGCACTATCTTATCTTTAAAAAGATGTAAAGCGCTCCAAAACTAGCTTACTGTTATCCTGCGCTGGTCTCTTATCAGTTTATTACTGCCATTAACACGCTAATTTCGCATTAAATAATATTTCTTGCCCCGAATATCCTTGTAGGGCGTCAAAATAGTCAATTGATTCATTCTGGACAGTACCCCCATTTAAACAAAAACAAGTATTAAATTGGAGGAAGAAACGCTATTTATATCTGGAGACGTGATTGCATTTAAGATTCATAGGAAACTATTCCTGATGGTCGGCAGAGAACAGTTTCAATCGAATTGCCAATGACAAAAAAGGAAGAAAAAAAGAGCAGTTTGAATGTGTGGATACGTCGCTCTGAAGTTTAAAACGGGTTTGTGTCGGTAATAGGGACAATACAAACAACTTTGAACACATATGGCCGGTGTCTGGCGCGGAAGTACAGGACCTTGCGCCTCTGCCGACTCGTCTCTGTTCCGCTGGTCACGGTGTTTGTCTGCACGTGTCTGTCTCTGCGCTGTACGTGACTGCGAGTCCTGCCAACTAGTTTTTTTTTTTCACTTGCCAAGCACCCGTTTAAAAAAAAGACATTTAACTAGTTCTACAAAGTCGGAATAGAAATATGCAAATTGAATGATAAATTGGTCGATGCATCTGGAAATGTTATCTAATTAGGGCGTAAGAAATTTAATCTTTACAGCGAGCAGGTCAAATAATTACCGTTAATTTTACGCCCAAATTATCTTTCATTGATTTGTATTCTCTTAAATGTAGTTTGGCAGGAAATCATGATCCATACCAATAGATTTTATTTTATGTGTGAACACGGTGGGCCTCAGAATGAATTATTGCAACCCTCCCCATACAAATAACTAGATCGCATCATGTATGCATTATTAAGCCATGTAATTGAATGTTCCATAGTTTGCATATCAAACTATTAAAATAATGTGTTTTTCTTTTCTTCCAACACGTAATGTTGAAGCCTCCGCGTCTATTTTGTGACTCTGATAATTATGATCTAATTAGAGTAAATGTTCTCTTCATTTGGACGAGATTTTCCCAAGATTTTTGCATTTCCAGCCGTCACGGTGCAGTCTGTGACGTACTTTTTTTCTGGAATCAATTACTTTGCACTTATTTATTGTTGCTCCTGATCTTACTTACCAGTAGAAAATAAAGCAATTCATTATTGTTTTCGCCAGAGTCTTTCCTTCACCACGCAAAAATCAAGAAATTAAACAACATAATATATTTATATCCATACTTTAAGAAACAAGATTTGTTTTTAAAAAGCCAAATGTAGTCTTCAGCACGCCACTCTGTTTCCATTACAAATAATACAATGTACTTGGGGCAATATAACTCTCATATCTACAAACAGTAAGTAACAAGTTAGAGCAATAAATTACTAGGATATATCATTGAATGAATGTTATTTATCAGTTAATTGGGGCAATTCCGCTATCGAGGCTGTCTCTCCAACCCCATTATTGCCAATTGTTTATCTAAAAATCATATATGAAATACATAGATAGATAGATAGATAGATAGATAGATAGATAGATAGATAGATAGATAGATAGATAGATAGATAGATAGATAGATAGATAGATAGATAGATAGATACTCCTGATTGATCACAAGGTTCGGTTTTTTTTCTCATTACTATTTCATTATGGTATAAAAAGAACTAACCGTTAAGTTATTTTGAAGCCATAGATATGCTGCTCGCAACCATCGCTTCTGCACTTTGAAACATCTTTAAGTTGAAGGCCTCTATTGCCTGCTTTCTGTTTTATATGATATATTTTTTTATTTCTGTTTAATGCGCCACTAGATCTTCTCCCACAGTGGTTACTTATTTTGTACAAGCTTTCATAGAGTTGCAATACAAAGCTAATTGCATCTCCATTGCAAAATAAGAGTCCCGAGGTTTAACGCAGAAGTTTTTAGTCATCAGACTGCACGTGTTAAAGCAGAACCTCTTCCATCACGAAGCAAAGGCGACTTGTTACTTGATTCCTTGCTTTAACGTGGGGGCAAAGTTAAAGTTGGGATTTTCTTGAATCGGCGTTTGCTCCTCTAGAAAACGAAAGAAGGATATAACGTTGTGCCAATCAATATTAAAAACGCATACCGCGCACCAAAATTGATGGCATCGAATGCATCTTTACAGCAGAACCTAAAAGTGAATCTGCCTTTGTCACGAAGAATATTATTTATTATTGATTGACATTGTCAGAGGTTGCCTTTCCCCTCGCGGACTCGGCAATAGATTTGTTTTAATACTTAAGACATTGCGACTGATTAATCGACATACAGCGAGCTCGCTCCACGGCTGCAGTCGGGCCGGTGTGTTTATTTTTAATCATTTACTGTGTTGATTTTTCGCCCATTGGCCGAGAGCGAGACGGTATCGCCGCCCCCGCTCTCTGAGTTGGACTTTTATTTTGGCTGAGGCTCGCCCACTTCCAAGAGTTTAAAAGAAGCCTTCAGATGTGCGAGGACACCCAAACACAGCTTCAGTGTGAGCTTTGTTACTTCAGTTCTGCTCTTCACTATAGCAACGCCGAGCGTCTCGTCAAAAATGCACTTTCTCGGCACAATGGGACATGCTGCGGGAGCCCAGAAAGAGACGCATCTGTTACATTTATTTCTCAAATTGCTGCACCATCTAGCTCAGGCAAAAAAAGGGGGGAGGGGGGGTGGGAGAGAGCAAAATACATCACACTTTTCGAGATTCACAGAGTGTGTTATATACATTTTGCAAATAGAGCTATATTAAAAAATGTGTCAGTGTACAGCAACTGAATGGATTGAAAGACAGATTGGCAGGTGCCGAAATAACAACAGTAGTACTAGAAAATATTCAGCTGGTCAGGCAGCAGCGGTGGAGAAGGATACAGGGTCCACCAAGTTGCAGGTCGACGACGTTACCCCGGGGGGATTACGAATTAAACAATGGCAGAGAAAGGACGGGGGGGGGGGTCGTGGGAGTGAGGGGTGTACGATAAGTAACGATAAGGAAACAGAAGGAACTGCAGGTGCTATAATCTTACATAGAACACAAAGTGCTGGAGTAACTCAGCGGGTCTGGCAGCATCTCTGGTGGACATAGATAGGCGACGTTTCGGGTCGGAACCCTCCATCAGACAGCGTAGGGAATGTGGATGTCTGTAATAGGATGGGCCATTCGAGTAAACTAAATAACACAAGCGATTGCGGTCCGAGTTGAAAGAGGATCGGTTTGTGAAGGTTTGTTAATCGCAGATGGTCTGTTTGGATGAGCTGTAAAAAGTAGGAGCCGAATGAGAACAAGGCTTGTGAAAACTCGCCATCTCTAACACACACCGGAAAAGCTAAAACAGCACGAAGTTCGCTATGTTAAGAATTGCCATCGAAGGACTCGGTAAAACTAGGAGTGTGCTTCGGAATCGGGGAAGTTACCTTGGGGCTCGGAAAATAAAGTTACGTTTGCTGTCTACAATGTTTATATAATTGAATATAGCATCCCAAAAGCAAGCATCTCCATTCTGTCGGCCCAAGCAGACACTCCTGCATGGGTCAATGCAAACTATTGGATGGAATGACATCATCAATGAAAAGGCTTTTCAAGTGGGGCATTGACCAGGCTCTGCTTTCCATTCATAACGTGTAGGTAGTACGGGAAAGTGATTTGTGGTTTAAAGGCTGCGGGAGAAAACGCAATAACAATTCAACACTGATATCAGTACGTTTCATTGTTTTTTTTAAATCAGATTTCTTTTTTAAAGCCCACTTGGAAATAAAAAATCGACTTACTTAAGAATATGTTGAGCCTGTGCACTGAATGAAACAGGCATATATGCAATAAAGCCGTTCAAAACAGTCATTACGTCAGCACACAATACAAATTTGACAGCCCCGCTGCAGGAATTTTAATGCTCTCGCTAATTTGCCGAACATCGGTTTGGCATTTCATTAGATTCTATTTCTATTTTCCACGAGGCGGGTGGAGTGACGGGAGCGACAGATGTAAGTAACTAGTTTTTGTATCAATTACATAATTAATTCCGAGGCTGGATGTACAAGACCTGTGCAATGCATAAGCAACTACTTCAGGAGAATTCGAGTAAAGGTTGGGACTGACATGAAAACGTACTGGTCTATTCTTCCAGGGAGACCAATTGGGGCAAGTCTAATAAGAGTCTGGTTCGGCACTTCCGGTTTGACGCTTTGTAAGCATCTGTCTGTCTATGATGTAACTACGAGTAGATTGCAAATCCACTTTCCCAAACGGGGTGTGTGTTGCCAATGCACCGAATGCGTGGGTTTGCATAGCAGCTAGTTGTATGTATTACGGAAAATGAATACGATAACAGACGCCAATAAACTTTGTTTAAAATGCATCATATAAATGCATTTTGAAAAAGAATGTATTAATTCAGGCAAGAAAATCAAAGGTAGATCGATAGACACAAAATGCTGTCGGCGGATCAGGCAGCATCTCTGGAGAAAAGTCTGAAGAAGGGTCTTGACCCGAAACGTCACCAATTCCCATTCTCCTGACCCACTGAGTTACTCCAACATTTTGTGTCTATCTTTGGTGTAAATCAACATCTGCAGACCTTCCTGCAGAAGACAATCATAGGGACGTTTTGAAGCGACAGTCAATATGAAACTGGTCACGTTATCATTATATCTGTGAGATTCTTGCTGGATTGATTCCTGTCGTCATATTGTCTACAAAAAGAGAATTAAAAAAAAATAAAATACGTATACGGAGACAGTATTTTAGTCGATAAATGATCACAAATAGAGTAAATGCATTAATGTTAAAGATGATCAAAACTTGCTAAACGGTTGCCCGAGGAGGTAGTCTTATTTTCTGATTTTGCTGTTCACTCTCTATTGCCTGCGGATGTGTTTAAACGAGGACAGAAGGCTCTTAAATAAACCAGCTGAGAAACTTCCTGCATCGGAAAGACGACTACCTCACAGATCACTGTGCAGTTCAAAGGTTTGGGGCCTTTTTAAAACCCCTGTCACGTCACAGTTTGGAGCCTTGTATTTGAACAGCTGCTCTGGGGGGGGGGGGCTAAACTGAAGCAAACACACCAAACGCTGTACGGCTGAAATACCCTGCAACCTGCTCTAGCCGAAGCTGTACCTCATTCGGCCGCTGTATTACGCGCCCAGACCCCAGGGAATACGATATCACAAGGGATTGCACGTGTGCCTATCATATCCGTTCGGCCGTTTCGCCGAACACCTGCACTCCCTCCGCCAAAGCCTGCTGGATCTCCTCGTTGTATAATCATAGAGCCCTAATGCGTGGAAACAGGCCCAACGGCCCAACTTGCCCACACCGTCCAACATGTCCCATCTACACTTGTCCCACCTGCCTGCGTTTAGGCCATATCCCTCTAAAACTATCCTATCCATGTACCTGTCCAAATGTTTCTGAAACTTAGCGATAGCACCTGCTTCAATTACCTCATACGGCTGCTCGCTGCATACATCCACCACCATTTGTGTAAAAAAGTTACTCCTCGGATTCTTATTAAATCTTTATCATCTCACCATAAACCTGTTCTCTTGTTCTTGATTCCCCTACTCGGGACAGGAGGCTCTGCGTTTACCCAATCATCTCCTCTGACAATTTTGTACACTTCTAAGATCACCCTGCATCCTCCTCCACTATTGCCTACTATTTTAATTCCCCTTCCCATTTCCGTACCCTGGCCTCCTCCATTGCCAGCGTGAGGCCACGCACAACCTGGAAACGCAGCATCTCATCGTTTGGGTAGCTTGCAACCCAATGGTATGAACACAGAATTATCCAATTTTAGGTAACTAATCAACAATACCCCTTCCCCTTTTCCCCTCTCTTGCCTGTGCCCCACCTGAATATGTCACCATTTCTCACAATACAGAAACGTGGAAAATATGTGCAGGAGTAGGCCATTCGGCCTTTCGAGCCAGCACCGCCATTCAATATGATCATGGCTGATCATCCAAAATCAGTATCCCATTCCGGCTTTTTCCCCATATCCCTTGATTCCCTTAGCCCTAAGAGCTAAATCTAACTCTCTCTCTTGAAAAAAAAACAATATCCCGCCCCCTTCCTGCTTCCCACTTGCACCTCCAGCCCCTTACCCCTCCACCTAGCCTCAATAGTAATGCCTCTTCCCCCATTATCTAATGGTCTTCCTCACATCTCTACTCTTTATTCACCGATCTCACAATGAAACCTCCCACCTCCCCTCACCTGTATCCACTAATCACTTGTCCAGCCTCCACTTCTTTTCCAACTCCCCCCCCCCCCCATCTACAGTCTTCTTCTTGCATTTGAGGCAGCAGAGGTCTGCAGCAGGGTGATGCCATCCGGTTCGACATCCATAGGTGCCTGCCCCAAAAAGGGCACATGCTCCGGGTTGGCGCCAAGCTGTAGCGCTGCTGCTGTCTCTGTTTGTTGTCTGCCTGAGGTTAGTTGACAGGGCTCACCACTTGGAGGTCGACAACATGAGCCCACCATCTACAATAAGTCTGAAGAAGAAACGTCACCTCGTCACGTTCTCTGAAGATGCTGCCTGACCCGGTGAGTTATGGACCCGTCCCACTTAGGCGCCTTTTTAGGCGACTGCAGGAGACTATGCAGTCGCCACATAGTCGCCACATGTTCACGGGTGGTTGCCGGGGAGTCACCTTCATGGCCGTGAGGAGTTCCCACATTCTGGGAACTAGTCACAGCCTCATTCTGGTCGCCATGAATTTTTCAACATGTTGAAAAATTAGCGGCGACTAGAATGAAACCGCCATGGAGAGTAGCGAGAATTCTCGAGCCGTAGGTGGGTCGCCACGAGGTCCTAATGGGTTGCCAGAAGGTCGAAGGTTTTCGGAGGTTCTCGTAAGTTGTAGCTGGTACTGACCAGTGAATTTCTTTGGCTCAGTGGGGAAAAAAAGGTAAGCCATAGTTTTCAGAACCACGGATAACCGACCGGTAATGTTAAATGTCCGCCGAGCTTCACAGCCGTGTATCTCTGGCTTCTTAAAGGTTGTCTCCACTCCTTCTCTCCCCTTCTCCCCCTCCTCCCCCCCCCCCCCCCCCCCCCCCCTCTTTTAAAGGACTTATCATACACTGTGCTTTAGCCATCTTTTTACAGCGTCAACCTTTCTGTTCATCGCGGTGTATGTCTGTTTCATCTTGGCTTTGCACCGTGTGAATTTTTTAGACCGTGTTCCCCCACTTGCCCTGTCCCCCACGTGCATAATGGGCTGGTGAAGGAAGCGATGTGCTTGTGTGTGTGTGTTCCACTCTGACAGTTGCTGTTCCAGTTGCTGGTTTTTTAGGCGGCTGTCGCCAACTTGACAATCGCCGGCAGTCCACTGAAAAAGCGCCTAAGTGGGACAGGCCCATTATTCCAACACTTCATGGCTTGTATTGTAAACCAGTGTCTGAAGTCCATTGTGTCTATATCCATGTGCAAATGTTGGTATTTGGTCCTAAAATATCCAAATCAAGCATACAAATGGGCAGTATATTAGGATGCATAGAACATACACAGGTGCTTTAGATGAGATGAATGGGTAAAATATAATTGATGGTAAAATTAAAGATTTACCATAAGCGAATATTAAGGTATAAATCAAAATGAATAAGCGAGTTCGGTATTCCGAAAAACGCAAGGAATCATGGAATTTGTCAAAGGTCATTCGAGATAAAGAAAACGTGAATGAAGCGCTGGCTGTATAAACTGTGTATAAATTCTTAACTTTATTCATAATTTATGTGTAAAAATATATTTAATCTGAGGAACGGGGTGCCAGGTAGTGGGAGAGCAGGGTGTAACAGCGAGAAAGAGGGGGCAGATGCGAATGGGAGGCAGGCGGAGAGACTAATTGCTACTTGACGTCCCCTTCCCCTCCCGAGTGTCCCATCCCTGTCCAGGGGTGGCCGGAGATTTCCAGGGTATCCCTGGACTGACAGGACACCGGAACGGAGCGGTGGCGGCTCCAGGCTTACAGTCAGCGTGGAGAAGAAGCACTAACTCCAGCTCAACTCTGCCTGTTCCGCGGGGTTAACCGACAGCCCTGGACTGATGGTCCACGCTGGCTCTCAGCCTGGGGCCGCCACTGACGGGCTGGTGTCCCGTCAGTCCAGGGTCACCCCGGATATCTCGGGACGCCCCCGGACAGGGATGGGACACTCGGGAGGGGACGGGGACGATCCAGTAGCAACTCAACATTGCTTGCAGCGCCGGACACCGGATGAAACGCAGGTCTGTATACACGCAGCAGCTCAGCTGCCGAGAATGTACATCACTCGTGACCTGTGACCGGGACATGCGCAGTCGGAATACCGAACTCGCTTAATCTTAATCGGAGTTAAGTGTGCTGTGGAGACTGAAGGAAATGCAAATACAGGATTCTTGATCGCTCCGCAGCTACGGGCCTCGCCTACCCTAGACGTAATCAACAGGACCCCGACTCGAAACGTCGCCCATCCATTCCCTCCACATGGTCTGACCCGCCGAGTGTCTCCAGCCTATTGTGTTTTGATTAAGCGTGCAGTCTTTTTTTTTTACATAAATCCTAATTCTAGGTGGTTTGGTCCCAGACTCACTGACAGTTTCCAAATCTTTGTGGTAAAGAAAAGGGCAGACGATGGAGGAAAGGAGAGCTCAATGTAACCAAGTTGTCCTCGCTTCACGCTACATTCCGCACCACCACACACCATTTACAGGGGACATTCTGCCCACTTTCGGCAGAATATTACCTGGCCAGTGCATTTTACGCTTTGTTTGCCGGTGTGCCATCTACTGACACCTAACATACCACATGCTGTGGATTGCCGTTCCCGGTGTCACCATTCTGGTCACTTAGAATGGGCTCAGTTAACAGGGCACAACAGCGATCCCTACAGAAGTATCGTGTAGGAGTGAACTGCAGATGTTGGTTTACACCGAAGATGAATCTGAAGAAGGGTCTCGACCCGAAACGTCACCTAGTCATTTTCTCCAGTGATGCTGTCTGACCCGCTGAGTTACTCCAGCATTTTGTGTCTATCTTCGGTTTAAACCAGCGACTGTAGTTCCTTCCTACACAGAAAACGAGACCCGAAACGTCACCTAGTCCTTTTCTCAAGAGATGCTGCCTGACCCGCTGATATGCTCCAGCGTTGTGTGTCTATCCTATAGAAGTATCCACGAATTTAGTTCTAAATATGAACTTCAGATTCTGGTTTATACCAAAGATGCACACAAAATACTGGAGTAACTGAGCGGGTCAGACGACATCTCTGAAAATAAATGGATATGCGATGTTTCGGGTTGAGATCCTTCTTCATACCCCGACTTCTTCCCGACTCGAAACGTCACCTATTCCTTTTCTCCAGAAATGCTACCTGACCCGCTGATTTATTCCATCATTTTGTGTCTATCACGGATTTTGTTCGCCACGTAAACCGCGTAACAAGCAGGAATATCCCGCGCACAGAGTCTTTAATGTAGATTTCTTCGTAGTTTTCGTTTCACGTTCATACTCAACCAAGATTGCAGCCCCACGAGCGACTGACCTTCGTCCAATGCATGCAACCTTGCTTCATGGCACTTCACCCGTGGCGTTTGAGGTAGAACTATAAAACACCCATGCACCCGAGTTATGGCATGCAGATCGATGACTTGCGCTGTCAAATGACCCGAACACCCATTTACCTGCACGGTACGGAACGGCGAGAATAAGACAACCCCGACCTTTCAGCCAGGTGCAATTTGAAGCAATTTGCAGGGACCCGTTGCTGGTGAACTCCTCAGCCAAAGATACCACTAGCCTCAGTAGTTCCATCCGTTTTAATCACAGGCTCAGTAATCCCAGAACTCACCAGTAATCTCAATCTGAATATCGGCGTTAGACATTCTCCTGTTTGCCAACAAGCAACGGATTGTACCCATACTTATATCTCTGGTTTAATCTCACAGTCGCCATCAAATTAATTTAATCTCAATTTCATTCGAGATTTTCGGTGTAATTTTAATCTCGCTCCATGGATCTTGTTTGCCCCGAATGTGTCAACGTGCCCAATTTAATCTTTTTTTTTTATTGTCGATCTTTTGTTTAATCTCTGTCTCATCATCAAACTCCCATCGTAATCTAACTCACTGTCGGTCTCCGGATTAATCTCAGCCTCACTCTGAAATTCTGGTTCAAATCAAAGACGATTAATTTACAAATCAAGTCAATTTTGATGCCAAAAAGATACCAACATGGAGATGGCAGAATGGCTACGACACGGAGAAACGTTCTCGCTGGAGAAGAGAAAATCGAGATTTGTTTCCAAACGTAAAATAAAATAAAATTAGATCGCTTGTGAAACCGAGTGAGAATTGAACTATTCCAAGCTTGTGAGTTTGGTAATGAGGGCAGCAGAGATAAGGATCGGTAATGACCCCACTGGGATATTTCAATGGGCTAGGACAACCCCTTCTTACATAATCAAATAGGGATTATTGAGAAAAGGAAATATTAAAATAATCACTCAATTTACATTTGGGAATGATTGCGGGTAAGCGCCTCATCCGGCGTCTAACAGCGCTCCATGGTCTTCAAGTTCTTCTCCTTCGAAGCTATGGCGGCGCATTTTAGACGACAGAGTTCTCCGTTTTGAGTTGTTTGAGTTGCTCCAATTTCAGCGCTGAACAATTGTCCCAGGCGACGAGTTCTCTCTGTTCAATAGCTTCCTGGAGACACGAGTCTCGCCATGAACCTTGTCTCGAAGACTGGTGCGACGCCTGTTGGAAAGCCAAAGTTGCAAGGAGCAACCCATGGACATCATCATCCCAGCAGTGAGAGGCAGCATTGCTTAATTTCCGAAGATCCACATGGCGGCCCCAGGGTTTAAACGACAATTAGAAGTCCTGTCCGTAAACGTTGATGTCTTCCGATTTAACTGTGGAAGGGACCATGTGTAGAAACGAAACCTTGACATGAACCCGGGGTTGCAATTCTCTGGTGCCTCACCTTGCTCCAGTCACAGTCATTCTGATCCTTACTGGGTCCAATGTCAGAACACAAGAAAATAAGACAAGGAATTGGTTATTCTAGCCTGCTTTAAAGCAATCACAGCTAATTTACCCCTATCTTCAAATCCCTTCAAATTAGCCTCTAGATTGATCTCAATCTCTGGTCTAATGTCATAATTATTATCAACATCCATTGAATTTCACATTATCAGACCAATTTTACCAGTTTCAGTATCTGGCTTTGGTTTCACTCGAGTCTTGTTACCAGTCCCTAATGTCTCCAAGTCAATCACGGTTTTAATTTCAATTTTAGATTCAGATCATGGTTCTCCATCAGCCTCGATATTAGATTGTTTATTAACTTTAGTCTTACTATTATGTTTAAATTTAATCTCACTCTGATTTAATTTCCAACTTGCTATAATTTTACCCTCCATATTAGGCTATGGTAAAACTTTAGTCTCAATCCCACTCTGAGGTTTAATCAGTTTCACTATCAAGCAGTGACTTAGTTTAAATCTCACTGTCAATTTCCTCATAAATCTCATTCTCACAATCTGTCTCTAACTGATTATTGATCTCTGGATTAATCTCAATTTTACTATCAGCCTGTAGTTTATTCTCCAACGGGCTACAGTTTGATTAGTTTTAGACTCCTTTTCATCATTTTCAAGCTTCCATTTTAACAGTTTTATGCTTAATCTTTACTTTAACTAAGTCTCTCTTCAAGGCTCTGCATTAATTGTACGTTCACTGTCAGTTTTCAATCTCATTTTAGACTTAAGTAAATCGTAGATCCAAAATCATTTTCTGGTTTAATCTGAACCTCACATTTTGGTGTAAAGTTCATTCTCACTTTCAGACTTTCAGTTAATCCTGGTCTCCATACCTGTCTGTTTTAATTTCAGGCATAATATCAATATCGGGTTTAATGTCAGATTAATTCTTTCTGTAATATAATCCTATTCTCAATATCAATTTAATGTCTACTCACTGCTACCCCAGTCATGGGTTTTAGCACATGCCTGACCTCGGATGCAGTATTAAAGCTTCTTGTGTTGCACTTGCAGATTCATCAGGTGTTGTTGGAGAATATTTTTCTCCAGATTAGTCATCTTGCCTTTTGAAAGAAGTACTAAACATTTACCCTTCATGAAGACATGGGATTCACTTCAGGAACATGCACCGTCTCACAATCTTCTGTGTTATTCTACCACAATGTCGCACACAACGATTAAGAAGTTTACATGAATTTTTCCAACTCTTTATAATATAATTATTGGAATCACATACCGACACTATTGGCCAGATGTATGGAATCTTGTCATCTCCAACCTGCCTGGAGATAGGGCGACACGGTGGCACAGAAGAAGAGTTGCTGCCGTACAGCACCAGAGACCCAGGTTTGATCCTGACCACGTATGCTGTCTGTAAGGAGTTCTCCCTGTGACCACATGGGTTTTCACCGGGTGCTCCGGTTTCCTCCCATGCTCCAAAGACATATAGGTTTGTAGGCTAATTGGCTAGGTAACATAGTAAATTATCTCTAGTGCGTGTATGATAGTATTGGTGTACGGGGATTGCTGGCTAGCGTGGACTCGATGGGATGAATGGCCTGTTACTGTGCTGTATTTCCAAACTAAAAAAAACCAAAACTAATTCTCAGCACACAGACACTATTTAGCAAACTGAATCTCTTCTTCTTGCAGCTTGTGTTATGATGATTGCTTTATTTTAACTGCCTTCCTTCATCTTTCCTGCCAAATTGAGTTAAACAAGAATAATCTGTGTTTCTGTATTTCTACTGTAGTGTATTTTGTTCAGGAGTGTGAAATGTTCTGTATCAGAGAAGAAAGAGGAGGCTGAGGGTGACCATACAGAGGTGTATCATGATCATGAGGGGCTCGGATCAAGTAAATGTTCAAGTCAATCTCACCATTCTTTGCATTGTTCCACTTTGTATGTTCCTTTAATTTTCTTTGTTGAGAAAAGTTTTTAAGTGCTTTCATACTTTGCATTGCCAAGTATTTCACAAATTAAAAAAATCTTCAAAGTGCTAGTCCCAAAACATTGTTGCTGCCTCATTCGGTGAGTTTTCAGTCCAGCACTTTTGTGTCTTTCTCAGGATTTCAACATCTGCAGTCCCTTGGGGTCTCCATTGTGCTTGCTTTCGTTGATGTCAATTGTAGACATTTTACATGGTTCTCTGTATCCATGATTCAGCAATGCATGGTAGGTTCCTCGAACTACATGACCATATCATTAGAAACATTTAAGGCAGAGGTAGGTAAATGTTTAAAAGGTCGTGGAATTGAAGGTAATGGAGAACGGGGGCACTGAAGGCAAAGTGCGGCAAATGTAAATCAGCCATGATCATAGTGAATGGGAGGGAAGGTTTGAAGGTCATAAGGTCATAAGTGATATGAGTAGAATTACGCCATTCGGCACATCAAGTCTACTCCGCCATTCAATCATGACTGATCTATCTCTCCCTCCTAACCCCAATTTTCCTGCCTTCTTCCCATAACCTCTGACACCTGTACTAATCAATAATCTATCTATCTATCTCTGCCTTCAAAAATATCTACTGATGGCCTCCACAGCCTTCTGTGGCAAAGAATTCCACAGATTCACCACCCTCTGACTAAATAAATTCCTCCTCATCTCCTTCCTAAAAGAACATCCTTTCATTCTGAGGCTATGACCTCTAGTTCTAGACTCTCCCAATAGTGGAAACATCCTCTCCACATCCACTCTATCCAAGCCTTTCACTATTCTGTACGTTTTAATGAGGTCCCCCTTCATTCTTCTAAACTCCGGCGAGTAGAGGCCCAGTGCCGCCAAACACTCATCATAGGTTAACCTAGCCCGGTGGGTGATGCCTGCTCCTATTTTCCTGTACTCCTGCGTTCATATTACACACTTGTCATTGCTAGAATTTCCTTTAGAAAATAAATATGATCTGCTACCTGAATTATAATGTTTTTGGTCCATCCTTCCTTTGGTATTTGCTACAATGTGAATGTTAATTATGGTGTAAACAGTGACCTCATCTCATATCATTCAAATACAGATGAGCTTGTTTCATTTTCACATTTGGTGCGAGAAATTGAACCTATGAAATGATTGGGATGCAGGTAGATGAATGGCTTCCATTGAAGTTTCAGAACTTTAACCATCAAAATGACATGTTATTGTTGCATATCTCAGAATGCCTTAGAGAAGGATGAAAGATTGTAGGAGAGTACAGTTAAGTTTTGAGCACAGCGTGTGGTGGCCTTTGAACACAGTGTCCATTGAGCACAGACTGCAGTGAATAACAAGCACCTTTCATTTATAATATATATATATTTATTTAATGTAGTTTCGGAGTGGTATTTTCTTAACTTTTTACCTTTCATTTTTCAGGAATTAAAACTGATAATCCAGTGATTATGTGTATCGTCTGCTTAGACACAAAATACTGGAGTAACTCAGCGGGACAGGCAGCATCTCTGGAGAGGAGTGGGTGACATTTCAGGTCGAGACCCTTCTTCAGACTAATGTCAGGGGAGTGGGCAGGACAGATATAGAATGTAGTCGGAGACAGTAACACTGGTGGAAGAACTGGGAATCTCCAGAGATGCTGTCTGTCCTACCGAGATACTCTAGCATTTTGTGTCTACCTTTGATTTAAACCAGCATCTGCAGTTCTTTCCTACACATATCATCTGCTTAATAGATACATGGCTAGAAATAGTGATCAGCTGGAGAAACCCATGGTCTGGATTTTGGAGATGGAGACACAACTAAAGTTGTTGCAGTCATTTTTTAAATTTGTGGTTTGTGAATGGTAAATTTGGGATGCAGTCTCCTCATAGCTCAGGAGAGTTCAATCAGAAAGGGGCTGGATGTCTGATATGGGTGGATACATTCAGTAGAATGGGTGTGGAGACTATAGAAATTCTGAAGAACAGACCATACAATTTACACCTCAACAGAGCTGGAGCCAATATTCAAATGGTGGGTTTTCTGGTGTTCTAGGGAAGAGTTTAAACCTGTTTGACAGGAAATCAGAGCAAAGATTTAGAAAGAATAAAAGCAGAACTGGAAAAATATGACAGATAATTCATGAGAATTTGAAATACAAAGATTTCACCCTCTCTCTCGCTTTCATGTTATCCTCTCCCTTTCCTTTCCTCTCCATCCTTTCTCTCACTCTCATTTTTCATGCTCTCTCTTTTCCTTCTCTCCAACATACCTCTCCCCGCCCCCCCCCCCCCCCTTGTCTCTTTACCACAGTCTAAGGCCCTTCCGCTGCTGGACATGGGGGGTACAGTATGGTGGAGACGCCCCTCAATATAAGGGAAGGTATCCCACGCCATTGTGGCACGAGTGGGGGACTGATTTGTGGAAATTTGGTGGTAAGAAATGTCTAAACTGTATTGATCTATTGTACAGCCTCTGAAAATGTCGGATGGATTTTCCGCAAGGTTAATGTATTGTATATATTTATCATGTGAATAAAGTATATTTTGAAATATTCTTAAAAAAAGTATCTTTATTCATCTCTCTCTCTCTCTCTCTCTCTCCTTAACAGGCTGTGCATAAAGGTAAATACCTAAGTACAAATAAAATATAATCAACAAGGCAAATGAGCTGAGAACACTGGGAGACAAATGAATGCACAATATTACATTTGTTTAGGAAATGTGTCTTAAAGAGGGGCAGGGCTGGTATAACATTTATGGTTTCTGTGTGTTCAGATAAGACAGGAAGGGACAATAAAAAAAGCGATAACAATATTGGTTAAAGAAACACTGTAAGAAGGGCTAATACAGTCAAAGTCTCAGAGTCATACAATATGGAAACAAGCCCTCTGATCCATATCGACAAAGATGTCCCATCATACCTGGTCTAATTTCCCCGTGCCTGGCCCATATCCCTCTAAACCTTTCTTGTCCATGTATCTGTTCCAAATGGTTTTTAAATGTTGTTACTGTACCTATCTCAACTATTTCATCTGGCAGCTTAATCCATATACCCACCAACATCTGTATGAAAGAGTTGCCCTCAGGTTCCTATTACATATGTCCCTTGTTACTTTAAACATATGCTCTTGAGTTCTTGATGACCCTACCCTGGGAAACATACTGTGCATTCATCTTTCCAATCTGTTCATGATTTTAAACACCTCTATAAGACCACCTCCTCAGCCTCTTGAGGTTCAAGGAATAAAGTCCTGTCCTGCCTAACCTCAGAGTAGGATGCTGGCCACATTGCAGCTTGTCATCCACATCAACAACTTGCATGAGAATGTACAAGGCGTGATTTAGACTGAAGAAGGCTCCTCGGTTCCATGACGGGCAAGCCGGCTTGCAGTGGGGATTAAACCGTGGCTCATTGGGGCCCCTGGGTTGAGTCCCAGGTTGCTGCAGGGCCTCCAGCAGGCCTCACACTGCCTTCCTCCGCTGGTGCGCTTACCGGCCATTTGCCCGACTCTCTCCTCTCCGGTCCATAGGTCGAGCAGAGGCCGGGCTCAGCGGCACCCTTTCCGGGCTGGTTCACGGTACTGCGGAAGTGAGCTGCGGCTTGTTGGCCAACTACCTTTTGATCCATAGAACATCTGCAGCTCCCTGCGTCACCAAGGAGAAGGAGTAGGAGAGCTTCCACATGGTAGTGATCATATTACAGTTATATTTAGTGTAGATATGCAATAGGAGGAAAGATTTGTAATGGGGTAAGGAAGATTTTGAGTCATCATTTAGAATAAGTGGACTAGAAACTGCCACTTGAATCTAAATCAATGGGAGGCATTTAGGAAGTGGATTTAATAGCTGAATATGCTTCTACAAACAAATAGGGACTAATGCATCTAGACCTCCCCAGATGAAGTAAGGTGCAAAAGAAAGGTTTCCTCCGAAAACTTTTAGCATGCAAAAACATTACCAGGGAAACAAAAGAAAAAATTCAAAGATGTGCACAAATGCTCCTGGAAGAAGTGCACCATCTCCTCTACTCTTGGGAATCTCTGGCTCATAAGTTCATAAGACATTGGAGCAGAATTAGGTCGTTCGGCCCATCGAGTCTGCTCTGTCGTTCAATGATGGTTCATGACCATCGTGGAAGATTCTTCATTTCCATAGTAACTTCATATGTCACCTCAGTACCCACAGAGTGGGGAATTGAATAAGTCACCCTTCATCCAAGGCACTGCTTAAGTAGAAGAATACAGCAATTTCAGAAAGGCTTTTGGCAAAATCCCCTGAGGCGGCTGAGTGAAAAACATCCAGAGCAAATTGGTTCCAAAACTGGCTGTGCAGAAGTAAGACAAAGATAATGGTTGACAGATGTTTTGGTCACTAGTAGGTTATTACCAATGGGATTCCATAGGGTTCAGTTTACCATTTAATTTGGTAATACATATTGATGGTGTAGATCTATTTTGTTTCATTCCATTACAGTGGGGCGTTACAGTGGCACAGCGGAAGAGCTACTTCCTTACAGCGCCAAAGAACCAGGTTCGGTCCTGACTATGGGTGCTTGTCTGTATGGAGTTTTTATGTTCTTCCATGACCTGCGTGGGATTTCTCCAAGATCTTCGGTTTCCTCCCGTACTCCAAAGGTCTGTAGGTTAATTGGCTTGGCATAAAATGTAAAACATTGTCGCTTGTGTGTAGGGTAGTGTAAACGTGCGGGGATCGCTGGTCTGTGCGGACTCAGTGGGCTGAAGGGCCTGTTTCCGTGCTGTATCACTAAACTAAACTAAACTAAACTAAACTAAACTAACCCTAAATATAGGAGGTACAATAAAGAAATCTACAAACAAACTTTTACCGATCTGAGTCTTTTACCCAGAGCAGGGGAATCAAAAACCAGGGGACATCGGTTTCAAGTGAGATGGGCAAGATTTAATAGGAATCTGAGTGCACCTTTCTCGCATGGAGGGAAGTGGATATATGGAACAGGCTGCCAGAGGAGGTAGTTGATGCAGGTACTATAAGCTGTATGTTTCTATGGCTAGTGGAGTCAAGGGATATGGGGAGAAGGCAGGCACGGGTGATTGATAGGGGACGATCAGCCATGATCACAATGAATGGCGGTGCTGGCTCGGAGGGCCGAATGGCCTCCTCCTGCACCTATTTTCTATGTTTCTAACAACATTTAAAAAACATTTGGACAGGTACATGGATAAGAAAAGTTTTGAGGGTTAGGGACCAAGCATTGGCAGGTGTAGATGGGGTGGTTTGGTCAGCACAAGTAAGTTGGATCAAAGAACCTGCTTCCAGTCTGTATGACTATGATTCTAACAAAACAAAAAATTGATTGTGCAGTTGAAAGAAAGGAGTACAGCTATAAACTGCAGAAAGATATATGGATGATCCAGCTATTCAAAGAGCAAAACTCTAATAACACAGCCACAATTTGGTCAAATAGATTACTGGTCATTAATTCTGTGGTTGCTGAAACCTGATTTCTAATTGTCCAGTTGAACTCTTTGGATTCTGGTGAGCAAGAATGATGTGCACTCTACATTAATTGAGCAGCCAGTCTGCAGATATGCGGTTTCCAAATTGCTGAAAGTGAATCACACTAAATGGGTGCACGAAAGGACCCATCATGTCTGGAAATCCATCCGACTTAGCAAAAGCATTTGGCAGTTCCATTCACATTCACCTGCTCATTCCAAGTAAATGTCAACTACTTTTGCTGAAGATTGCACATTGAACTGATCCCAGCACACAATGGGCTAATTGTTGTCTGTAACATTGAGTAACAAAAAATGTATATATGTTGATACACCAGGTCAGCACTGGAGTCAAGTGTCAAGAGTGCTTTATTATCCTATGTCCCGAAAGAGAACAATCACATTTTTACTCGCAACACAACAGGAATGTAAACACAGTACTCCGTAGGAAGGTTCTATCTTATGCCTTGGTTGTTCTGATGCTCTTTGAATCAATTTTTTTCAATCAGCATAAATGTCATCAACAAAGTGAATGGCCAACAGTGTCACTTACTTTTATAAACTTGCTCGCCACTAATTGCTTTCTGGTTTGCCAACCTCAACTTCAGACCCCATTTTAGTCATGATACAAACTCTGAACTTATAAAGGTGTGTAAAATCAAGAGAGGAATAGATCAGGTAGATGCACAGACATTCTTTCCCAGAGAAGGTGAATCAAGACCAGAGGACATAGGTATATGGTGATGGGGAAAAGTTTTAAAAGGAATTGAAAGGTATCTTTTTCACACAAAGGCGGTAGGTGTATGGAATGAGCTCCCAGAGAAGGTTGTTGAGGCATGGACTATCCCAACGTTTACAAAACAGTTAGACAGGTACATGGATAGGACAGGTTTGGAGGGATATGGGCCAAAGGCGGCCGGGTGTGACTAGAGTAGCTGGTACATGTTTGTCGGTGTGGGCAAGTTAAGCCAAAGGGCCTGTTTCCACACTGTGTGACTCTATGACTCTATGATTAAATAAATAGCAGAATAGTGAGGACGACACAAAGTGCTGGAGTACTAACTCTGTGGTGCTAACTCTGTGGGTTAGGCAGCATTTCTGGAAAACATGGATAGGTGATGTTTCGATTTGGGACCTTTCTTCCGACTGATGGTGGTGGAAGGGGTGGGGGGTGGAAGAAAGCTGGAAGAGAAGGGGGGCAGGACATAACCTGGGAGATGCTAGGTGGATTCGGGCAAGAGTTTATTTTTTTAAAAGGCAGGTGGTTTTATCCTTGTTCCAACTGTTGGAAGGAGGATCGAGAGCAGAACCACATCCACAGAGGAGATACAGGTGAGGGATCCATGTATGACAGCAGATGCAAAACCATATTTACTAAAGAAAGAAAACATCTTGGCTATCCTGGAATGGAAAGCCTTATCTTGGGAAAAGATGCGGTGGAAATTGAGAAATTGAGAGTAGGAGATAGTGTCTTTGCAAGAGAAAGGGTGGGAGGAAGTGTAGTCCAGATAGCTGTGGGACACGGTAGGTCTGCAGTAGACATGAGTCTGTCACCTGTGATGGAGACAGAGAGTTCAAAAATGGAGGACGAGCTGTCAAACGATAGTCCAAATTAATTTGTGAGCAGGTTGGAAGTTAGCGATAAAGTTAATAAAATCAATACGTTTTTCCCTGGTGCAGGATTCTCCTCCGATGTAGTCATCGATGTAGGGGACAATGAGCTGTGGGATGGGGCCAGTGTACATTTGGAACAAGAACTGTTCAATGTAACCAACAAAAAGGCAGGCATAGTTGGGGCCCATGTGAGTCCCCATGGCTACACCTATAACTTGGAGAAAGTGAGAGGATTCAAAAGGGAAGTTTTCGAGGGTGAGGAAAAGTTCAGTCAGGCAGAGGAGAGTGTTTGGAGAAGGAGATTGATTGGGTCCCTGTTCAAAGAAGAACCGGAAGGCCTCGAGAGCAACCTGGTGGGGGATGGAGTGTAAAGGGTCTGGATGTCTCTTGTAAAGTTGAGGCAGTGGGGGTCTAGAAATTGAAAGTTGTTGAAGAGTTGAAGGGCGTGTAAGGGGTCTTGGATGTAGGTGGGATGGGACTGGACAAGGATGGATAGGATGGAATCAAGTTATTTGGAGATGAATTCTGAGGGGCAGGAGCAGGCACAAACAATGTGTATGCCAGGGCAGTCCTGTTCGTGGATATTGGGAAAGAGATAGCTGCAGGCAATGAGGGGCTTGGTGAACAATAAGGCTGGAGGCGGTGGAGTGGAGATTGCCAGATGCGATGAGGTCAGAAACAACCTCTGAGATAATCGTCAGTGGGGTTAGGTGTGTGAAAGCTGGCAGCTGATCTCAGCACACTAGCGGTCAGGCTGGCAGACAGCACCAGCACCTCCCTTATTGGCAGGTTTAATAATGCTGTGGGAATGTTGCTGAGTGAGCGGAAGGCTGTGTGTTCAGAGTGGGTGAGATTGGACTGGGTAATGTGAGTGCAGATGTCAAGATGGTTGATGTTGCACCCGTGTCATGGAGTTATAGATTCATACTGAGTGGAAATAGGCCCTTCAGCCCAACTTACCCACATTGGCCAACATGTCCCAGCTACACTAGTCCCACGTGCCTGCATTTGGCTCATAGCCCTCTAAACTTATCCTATCCATGTACCTGTCTGGTTGTTTCTTAAATGTTGCGATAGTCCCAGCCTCAGCTACCTCCTCCGGCAAATCTTTCTATACACCCACCACCCTTTGTGTGTTACCCCTCAGATTCCTATTAAATCTTTTCCCCGTCAGCTTAAACCTATATCTTCTGGTCCTTGATTCCCTTATTCTGGGCAAGAGACTCTGTCTGTCTACACAATCTATTCCTCCTTGCGATTTTATACACCTCTATAATATCACTCCTCATCCTCCTGCACTCCAAGGAATAGAGCCCCAGTGAATAGTGAAAGGCTTGAATTGCATAGTGAAAGGCCTGGATAGAGTGGATGTGGAGAGGATGCTTCCAATTGAGGGAGAGTCTAGGACCAGAAGTCATAGTCAGAATTAAAGGATGTTCTATAGGAAGGAGATGAGGAGGAATGTATTTAGTGAGAGGGTGATGAATCTGTTAAATTCATTGCCACAGAAGGCTGTGGAGGTCATCATTTGATATTTTTAAGGCAGAGATGGATAGATTCTCGATTAGTACAGGTGTCAAGGGTTATGGGGAGAAGGCAGGAGAATGGTTTTAAGAGGGAAAGATAGATCAGCCACGATTGAATGGCAGAGAAGACTTGCTGGGCTGAATGGCCTAATTCTGCGCCTATCACTTATGAACTTATGAATTTATGAACTCAACCTCTCCCTATAGTTCAGACCCTCAAATCCAACGATTGGAAGGAAAATAGTCCAAAGATGGTAGGCAGTCAGCAACACTGGATGAAGCTCAACTCCATCCAGGACAGCAACCCACTCGACTGGCATCCTGTACACCATCTTAAACATGCATCTCCTCCACCACTGAAGCACAGTAGCTTGCAGTATATTGCCACTTACTCACGCCCACTAGTCGGACAGCACCACCAGAACCCACGGCCTTTACCCTCACACAGAACAAGAGCCTCAGACACATGGGAACACCACCACTAATATGTTCTCCCCCAATTAGTTTGTTATCTGACTTGGAAATATTCTACCATTTATGCTGTTGAGCTTTGACTCCCACCCAGTACCACAGTGCGAAGGACTGCAGCAATGAACTATCATCTTCTCAACGCTCTTAGATTGGACAATAAATGTTAGGCCCGTCAGAGATATCCACGTCTGCAAATTTAATAAAACGATGGATCATTTAAATCACATTTTCCGCCGCTAAAAATTGGTAGCAACATAAAGTTCAATTCATTTCTAGATGACTCCCTTTGTGCATATTTGGCTTCTTCAATTAAAAAAAAAAAAAAAAAGAATCTCGGCCCTGTCGCAATTTTCATCAACAAACGTTGAATTTGCAGATGCGAATTCTCCATGTATCCTAAGTTCCTGCTTCTAGATTGAAGGCTCTTGGTAATCTTGATGAAGAAACTTTTCTGCGTTCTCTCTGTTCTCTCCCGGGTTTTGCCCAATTGACTACAACAGTTTAATGTAAAGCTATAAATACACACTCGTAAACCACGGAGTTTCTGTGCAGCTTCCATTGTCGGCCTGCACACCTTCTCCTCTGGACGGTAGCAGTGAACTTTCTCCGAGGACATTAACTTTCATTGATCTGCCAATACGGATTTTAAATCCTGACTTTGCAACCCGTGTCATTCAGGGAGGGGCCATTTCCGTCTGCCACACTCATTTGCAGTGAATCGAGTCAAATGTCTAGGATTTAAAGGGATATAAAATCCTAGAGAAACTCGTGTGTTACTCCAGCACGTTGCGTCTTTTATTTGGTAACCAGCCTCTGCAGTTTCTTGTTTCTAACATTTAGAGTCACTTTATAAAACCGCAGAGAAGAACGAGTGATGTTGTTGTAATCAAAATACATGACAGTGAATCATTTATGGGGTTATGGGGAGAAGGAAGGAGAATGTGGTTAGGAAGGAGAGATAGATCAACCATGGCGGAGACTTGATGGGCCGAATGGCCGTAGTTCTTCTCCTATCACTTATGATCTTATGATCATTTAACCAGATAACCGAGTTTATGGATTAAACAGAGTTAAGCATGAGGAGCTAAGAAGTGTGATATCGAACGCATTCGGCCCAACTGCTAAATCACGTTTATTGGTGCCCCGTTTCGAACTCATATTCAGTTTTCAGATCTGGGCGGGTTTGGCAGGGGCAAGTTTTGGTCTCATGTTCAGACTTGGTCTCACACTCGGTGTCAGATTTAGGATGCTTTTGTATTACTTCCTTTATACTCAAATCATTATCTAAATGGTGCGGTGCACAGCTGCAGCCCCGAGTTACAGTGACGGCCCCACCACACACTGAGTTGAGGAACAAAGAGGCGCTGCAAATATATGCTCGGACACACGCACAGAGCTCCTCGCTGCAGGCAGCTAATTCTTTATGTTAAAAGAAAGCAAATAGAGGCACCATCTCACTACTTAGCATTAAAAAGGTTCCAAACAAGGTTTGCTAAATTCCCAGCTAGTCAAACAGGCTGCTTGAATGTTTTTACAAAAACCCATTGCGAAGGCCTGAGATTACAGGTTCTATTTCTCACACAGGTTCCACCGTCCTAACTCCCAAGGTACAGTCTCGGATATATGACCCTGGTAAAGTCGAACTCGACGTCCAGCGCCGTATATATTATCACAGTGCAAGCTCATGTAGAAAGGAGATTAGAAATATATTGGGGGGGTTTAATGGAAAAGCACACGATAAACGTATATTTCAGTCTAGTCCAATCGTCCAATGTTAAACGAGTATTTATCATTTCGGTTGTGTATATACCGCTGAATATCTCCCATTATTGTTTAATCCCGTGTCCAGTTTGAACTATGGTAGCTAGCTATTCCAGACAGGAGTCAGCATGAAGCAGCCCTGTGACACCGGCGAGCTGGAAGTGTAAACGTCTCCTGCCCAGGTGAGAGCGTCACCTGCATGCTATTCCACTCCCAGCCTTGAGATCAGTGCAGTGTCTTGAGGACAGAAGCTGCCCCCCCCCCCCCCCCCACCCCCCCCCCCATGGTATTTCAATCGATTTCTGGTTGGCTGAAGAGTCGTTGGAAGTATCCGCCTGTCTGAGCGTTTGGATAATTCCACGCGGGGTGAAGAGGTGGTGGTGGGAGGTGGTGTGGTGGGAGGTGGTGGTGGTGGTGGTGGGAGGGGGGGATGGGGCGACACGTAGCTTGAGACCGTTCCCTCGAAGCCGCCAACATGATAGGTAAGGCCACACTTTCGGCTGCACTTTAACATCATTGGAAAGCAGCATAGCTACGCTGACGCCGTTGTATCAATTCATCCCCGCCCCTTTAGTTTTGGGTTCAGGTTTATTATTGTCACGTGTACCGAGATACAGTGAAACGCTTTTGCCTTCCTTACTTGCAAATCTGCGTTTAGTGTCTAAGATTAATAAATGCACTGAGCCTAAGTCCGGGAGCAGAACTCACAAAAAATGCAAGTCCACGTCTATAAGACACTTTAAGGTACAGAGTCATATTACCTCAAATGTGTTATATTTCCCCGCTCACTGTAGTAGAGCGCTTATTTAGATGGGATTTGGTCTTTGCTCCAGGTTTACACTGGATATATATGGGGGCGGGTGGACAAAGCGGAAAGACGAGTCCAAATCCCCCAGCAGAACGGCGTCCTGTGTTATCCCATTGAGTCTCGCTCAGGTTCAGCATCACTGCCTCTGATTACAATACAAAAAGTGTGACAGCTCGGGAGTGTCATTGGTAAACCTAATTACACCGGAAATGGGAAGTGTTCAACGGTGTAATTGAAAGTGCAAGTGTTAGTGTATGGCGCGGCATTGGTGTCTTCCTCGGGAGCGCTCCAAAGTAGCGCCTGTTCTGTGGCTGGCGAAGTGTGATCGAAGCACTCGCCCATTCCGGCGCAACCCTTTGCAGAACGGCCTGGGAACAATCCGCGGACTCGCCCGGCTTTATGCCCGACACGGTGCCCGGGGGGGGGGGGGGGGGGGGGGATGCTCTGGATGTGGTCGGCTAAATCGGCTGAATTTAGCACAGGATTGGGCTGCATTTCGGTTCAAACCATAATGGACCCCGCTGTCCACAAGCGGACGGCGAGGCAGGAGGATGCTGCTCCCCGGACTGTCCGCTACCCTCACCCTAAAGCGGGCGCACCGGATTGCTGATGTTAATGTGGATCTAGTAACAATTTCAAGCCCCGTTCTCAGACCCGATCCTTGTGAGTCTAGCTGCGGGAGGAGGAGGGGGGGGGGGGGGGGGGGGGGACTGGGGAACGCACACATTCCCTTGAGCACCTAATGCTGGCGGAATGCGAATCGCCACCCTCTTCGAGACGGGCAAACTTCGGGAGCAGTGGAGGCGGACGCTCCCCGCCGCAGGACGGGGCAAGGTAGTAAATCGAAGTTAACACACAGCAACAGCGAAGGCCGCCTCCGCTCTCACGTTAATGTGCGCGAACAAGTGTGTATGGGACGGAGAATACTTTGCACTAGATTGTTATGTGTTTAAGTTTAACGACCCGGAATTGGCAGGGTTGGATTTCTCCGGCGGAACCCTAACAGCGGCGAATTGTTTTAGAGTCGGATCGTCTGTCCCAATATAACGAGCTGGTCACTATGACATGAAAACTTAAGACGTAACCTGGGGTAAAATAAAGGAGATAAGTACTAAGTGCTGCAGTAACCCAGCCGGTCAGACAGCAACTTTGGAGAAAACGGATGGGTCTGATTGCTGGAAAAAGGTGCTTAAATAGTTGATATGTGTGGGGAAACCTGTGGATGTGCATGCTGGAGTCGCTTGTCTTACTTTGCAGGGCGAGCGAAACGCGATGCAAGAAAGTAGGAAAGGAGAAAGAAGCAAAGATCACTTGTGAAGATATTTTTCCTTTAACCCAACAAGGCAACCACTCTGGAAACAAAAACGGCAGGAGCCTCTCGAGATGTTTGGCAGCTTCCTGCAAGTTATTTTCTACCGCGTTCCTATTGTTTCGAAGTATTTCATACACTTGCATCCCCTTTTTGACCCAGATATGCTGCATTTCCCATTTGCACTGAGTTATAACACTTGCAAAGCTGTGTTATAACTGCACCCGGCGCCGGAGCTCCCGGGCTGTTCACTTTGCTGCTCTTGTTTTGGTTCCTCTTTGGGAGGGCAGCAGTTATTTTGTTTCCTTGCTTGCCTCCTTCCCTCTGTGTGCGTTTCCCTCTCCTCCCCTCCGCTTCCCCCTTTCCCTCCTTCTGCGTGGTTGCCCCGGGTCCAGGGAGCAATGAAAGAAATCCCCCACCGGGCCCGCCCGCCCGCCAATCGCGTGCCGGGGATGCTGCTCCCCGGCCGGGGTTGCCATGGCAGCTCACATCAATCATGAGGCGAGCAGCCAATGGGAGGCCCGGGGCCGGCGCGTACACAGCGTCGGCTTTTCCTAGCTCGGCGCTGCTGCCAATGATCCGAGCTCGGTGCAAGTTGTCAAAGGCTCGGCTCGTTTAACAAGTCAGATCACTCCGGCTCAGCAAGTCATGGCGACCACAGCATCAAATCATTACATTACGAGCGGCAATATCCTCACCTCCAACTCCATCGTGCACGCCGCCGAGCCGGGGAGCATGCAACAAGGGACAGCCTACAGGGATGCACAGAAACTGGTCCAGAATGATTACATGCAAAGCAATGGGCACCCTCTCAGCCACGCTCACCAATGGTTAACCGCTCTCTCACACGCCGAGGGATCTCCGTGGTCGGCCGGCGTGGCGGCCAGTCCCCTCGGCCAGCAAGACATCAAGCCCACGGTGCAAACGGGGAGGGACGAACTCCACAGTGGGGGCACCTTGCACCACCGGCCGCCTCACATGGTGCACCAGCACGGCAACCACCACGGTGCATGGGGCAACACCACCTCACCCCACATCCCCAGCATGGCATCCAACGGCCAAAGTCTCATCTACTCGCAGCCGGGCTTCACGGTCAATGGCATGATCAACCCGGCATCGACCCAAGGCATGCACCATGGGCTGAGGGAAGCCCACGAGGAGCATCACCACGGGGACCACGGTCAACATCACCAACAGCAACATCAGCAGCAGCACCACCAGCAGCAGCAGCAGCAGCACCACCAGCATCAGGGTCACGAGCACTCGGACGAGGACACCCCTACCTCGGACGACTTGGAACAGTTCGCCAAGCAGTTCAAACAGAGGAGGATCAAGCTAGGATTTACCCAAGCCGACGTGGGACTAGCTCTTGGGACGCTCTACGGCAATGTCTTCTCGCAGACTACCATCTGCAGGTTCGAAGCGCTTCAGCTGAGCTTTAAAAACATGTGCAAACTCAAACCCTTGTTGAACAAGTGGCTGGAGGAGGCCGACTCGTCGTCCGGAAGCCCCACCAGCATAGACAAAATTGCTGCCCAAGGCAGAAAGAGGAAAAAGAGGACCTCGATCGAGGTGAGCGTCAAGGGAGCTTTGGAGAGCCATTTTTTGAAGTGCCCGAAGCCCTCGGCCCCGGAGATCACTTCTCTGGCGGACAGTCTGCAGCTGGAGAAAGAGGTGGTCAGGGTTTGGTTTTGTAACAGAAGACAAAAAGAGAAACGAATGACTCCTCCCGGAGGAGCACACCCCGGAGCCGAGGATGTATATGGGGCGAGGGACACCCCGCCGTCACATCATGGGGTTCAGACTTCTGTACAGTGAATGCTCTCCCCTTCACATCTTTTGTTCATTTTATTTGTTCTTTTCTTAACGAACAGCTTAAAACACCGGACTATCGTTGCGATAGCACATGTTAATGATGTGTTTTGACCTGTACAGATGGAGCTGGCGGGCAAATGGAGTGAGTAT